>VYXB01003695.1:321966-390176 GCA_013397135.1 Pachyramphus minor
CCAGGTATTTTACCATAGAGATGCTCACCAGCATCTTATTCCCCAGTCTGTTCATACATCCAGGGTTGCGTCATTCCAAGTACAGAATACAGCACTTGTCTTTGTTCATACAGTTGCTGATTGCCTCGCCCTCTAATTTGTTGAGCTCTCTCTGAAGGGCCTCCCTGCCTTCAAGGGAGTCAACAGCTCTTCCCAACTTACTATCATTGTCAAACTTATTAGTATACCTTCAAGTCCTACATCCAAGTCAGTTATGAAGATGTTGAAGAGCACTGAGTCTAAGACAGAGTCGTGTGGAACCACACTAGTGCCAGTCACCAGCCTGATGTTACTCCATTCACTATTATATGTTGAGTCTGAGACGTGAGCCAGTGGCTCACCCGCTGCATGAAATGGCCAACCACTGTCAGTCAACTTCATAATTTCAGTGCTGCAGAACAGCACAGATGTTTTATTGACTCCTCAGATTGCTGAGGGAACAACTACTATTTTTCTGAAAATTAATCCTTTCTCAAGGCTTTAAAGTACATTGTGCATAAAACTGCATATCTGAAACTCTCAATATAAGTACAAGCAATTAATTGTATATAAAAGTCTCAAGTCTATAAGAGAAAAAGTTTAAGAAATTTTTAAGAGCATTCGGGAAGGAATTTTATTACTGCTACAATCTATTAATCAGCCAGTATGTTTAAACATAATGGAGTTGAACACTTCTGCTCAGATTGCCAATACATCTTGATGAGAGGAAAACACTGATGTTTGTCTTTCATTATGACCAGAGTTTAAAACAAGACTGTGGCTCCACCAAAATGCACTTCATGTCATGACAACAATGCACCTAATGCTTTGTCTGCTGTCAGATATCTAGAGACTGGAGGAAGATTTGTCCATCATCATCAAGTAAAACTGAAAAGAATTCTTTGAGATACTAGTGCAAAGAAGCAGAATATAGAATTGTGAATAATTTAGGGTTTCTCTAGTGATATTCAAAGATCAAGAAAAATGTTAAAAATAGAAGATCATATTCTGAAGCTTCCATTCAATATCAAAATAAAGGGAAGTTAAAGCTAATAGGCATATTTTTTTAATTGTAATTAATTTTCTTAATTTATTGGCGTGACTTTTGCTATTGCAATTTTAGTTGAAGCTTAAGTACTTTTTGTATTATTTTTCTTACATAACAACACTATTGATAGTAATTTTAATTGCTGATTTTAATTTCAATCTCTAGACTTCTGTCTTTGCATGTGATAGCAAGTTTTGTTAATCCTTGTGATGATTTTAGGAAGCATTTTTAACACATATTACGAAGTTAAAGGGAGAACTAACAGATCTCCATTGTCATTTGATCACAACCATCAAATTTTAACATATGTTTTTCATGTTCTCAAATTCATTTTCAAATCTTGGCATTAATTAGCAAAAGAATGAAAATACAGTTCTAAAGATATCTCAGTACTGCACAGTAGCATGAGACTGATGACCTATTGTGTGTTGTGTGTTTTACTATATAAGCATCCGATTTAGAAATATAGCAATAAAACTTTTTTGGTCCATAATCCATCAAAACCAATATTGTTTTATAAATCTGAAAAATAAAGCTATAGCATTTCTACTCATATGAAAAGAAGAACTTTTTTGCCATTGGATAGGTTCCTCTTAGAAATTTACTATGGGAACAAGAACTGGACTAAGATGAGGTTCTTGAGGGGTTCCTGTGTTCTCTTTGCAGTCTCAAATAATTCTGTGGTTACACATATTTTGTAAGATAAAATAGATGATTTTAAAGCACTAGGTGTTTTCAAGCATATTGTTTTAATTCAGATTTGAAATATCAGTTGTTTCTGAACTTAATGCCAGTTCAAACTCTTGACAGCTTTTGCAGAAAAGTATGAATACTTCAGGAAAAAGATTCAGGCATCTAGCTTCAGTGACAAAATCACATTAGTTAAACATCACTAGCATAGCAGTACAAAGAAAACATTCTGCATGCCTGAAGGATGTCTTTAGCTTGTAAGTTAGAACTTACACTTAACTAGATGAGCGATAATGAACAAAATTTACTATTCCAGTTTTCCAAGAGACAACTATTAATGTCCATCTGGACCTCATCCTTAACAGACTAAAATGCAAAACCTGACTGAACACCAGTGTCGCAGCGTGTTTTGGGTTTTGCTCTGACTCCTGTTTGCATCAGTAGAAGCAGAATCTGTTTTCTTACTAGCTAATCAAATACAGCCATTTACATATTTCTCTTTGTAAAATCATTCCTACTTAATTACAGTGAACCTTTAAGTGACTGGGTGCATTTACTTTAACATGTTAGGGCTTTTACTATTTACCATTTACCATGCTTTGGTTTACATTATAAAGCTGCCTCAGAGACAGCAGGTTGGGTCCCAGCTCATTTGCTTTTTTCCACTTGATGGAGTGCAATCAAAATTAGACACCTACAATTTAGTAATCAAACACAAGGTAGATATAATCTAAATATCTTGTAGCTTCATTTGAGTGTCACTTCAATATATGGAACTTTGTAAAATAATTTTTGGGGTGATACCATGTTCCTTAAATTTCAAAATGGTCCCAACTTAGCATGGTCTACCTTCATGAAGTTCAGCCAAGCCTTCATTGCCTTGAATAGCTGAGCAATAATAATAACAAAAGAGCAAGCATCAGATTTATGACAGCTCTGCTTCCTTTGATGTCTTCCTGAGTGATGCGTTCATGCGAGGCAAATAAGTAAGCTATGTCCATGAACTCTACTTGAAAAAACTCTAGCTTTGTTCTAGAGATGGAGTATCCCTTTTCTCTTCAAGTGTGTGTTGATGGATTAAGGGGGAATGCAGGCAGGCCCTGTCAACTGCCTGTAAGTAGAGGCTTGACTGAAGATGGAGCATTTGTCAGTGCTGAAAGGGAAAACTGGATTGTACACACATCTGAGCTGTCCTTTAACACCTTAGACACTTACCACTTACTCAGGTCACATTTTCTGAGTGCATTACTGCTTTTTTCTTCAACCCACAGAGTATTGACTCTAAGCTTGCGAATATTCTGTTATATGTAAAAAAGAAAGAATTTATAAGGAACATCTGTGTCAATGGATACATGGTAGCAGTGACTGAATTTCAGCAATACTGAGGATTTTATTATATAGTGCAAGTTAATTTTGGCAGCCTGTCTTACCTCTGCTGCTGTAAATCAGAAGGCAGATGGCTTAAGTCCACTGATCAGAAACTAGTGCAACACCACGTCCTTTCTGTGTCTTTTATTCTTCTAAAACATTGTGGAAATACTACTTTACAGATATTACAGATGAGGAACTGATAAACACAGTCCTGGATACAACTCAGTTAAAACTAAGCATTTGAGTTAGATTTTAGAGGTAGTTACATTCTTATTGTAAGATCACTCCATCATAATGGAGTAATTAATGGAGTAATCAGAACTTTAAAGTAATGATAGTTGTAGCCAAATATCAAAGTCATAATCATGCTCTGGATGTGTCTTTCTCTGTTGTCTATGCACTTATATGAGGGAAATTTGGTTACCATCTTGCAATCCTCAGTCAAGTGTCTGATGGTAGGTGAGGTGAATATGGGTCATATGGTTCATTTCCAAAATTATCCTACACATGCATGACAGAGAAGAAATCCCATAATGTGAATTCATTTTTTAATGAGAAATCCTTTTTTTGACTGTCTTTGGTAATTCACCAGGTCACACATTCCATTGCAGTGTGTATCAGTATTAATTGTAAATTAATTTTATGTGACAACTGTGTTTTGATCATTTCTGATTTTCTGTAATTGGAGAGTAGGCTGAATCCAGTCAGCAGTAGTCATCTTCCAAAAACCAGCTTGCAGTTGAATACTGACAGCTGTATTCAGTAGACTAAGAATACATGAACACAAACCCAGAACTTTAAGATCTTCAAAAAGAATATTTCTTTAGATATAAGATTGAGGTAAAGGATATGGAAATGTTGAAATAATTTTTTTTCTATTTATCTTAACAAAATGGTGGTATTGGATGAGTGAGAAAATGTTTGCAAGTATACAGATTCAGGTCTGAAGAAAAAAGAAAAGTCTGTCTAAATGAAGCCATTTTATATATATTTATGAAGAAATTAGGCTAGAAATTTTATGGGAATGGATTTCTAGAAGGTCTCTGACATGATTGGATCCTCAAGGGAAATACTATGATATTGGGCTTTTATATAATCACAGAACCTAGATACTGAAGGTGGATCACGTAACTGAAAAATCCTTCTATATTGTGAAAAGCCAGGGTTGTTCTATGCAGTGTGTTTTCTGATGTTTTTACTTAATTTTAGTATTTAAAAATAATTTTATTAATTATTAAAATTATTAAATATTAATTAATTTCTGTCCATCTAAAAACATAGGTAGATCCTAGCAGCAGAAAATTAAAATGGTGCTAATATTTTCCCTATTTAATTTTCATGTTTTTACATATCAGTGCATCTTCATAACTTGTAGTTCCTCATCTGGATTACTGATACCACTGTTTAAATATTTTAAATGGTAATTTCTTCTGTAACTCAAATACATCCAGAAAAGAACACGAAGGCTGGGGAAGGGGCTGGCAAGCATGTTCTCTGAGGAGGGACTGAGGACACTGGGTTTATCTGGTTTGGAGACGAGGAGATTGGGGGGCGACCTCACTGCTCCCTCCAGCTTCCTGAGGCGAGGAAGTGGAGAGGGAGGTGCTGAGCTCTTCTCTGTGTTACCCAGTGCCAAGACACAGAGTGGGTCAAAGCTGCATCCATCAGGGGAGGATTGTACCTGACGTTAGGAAACGTCTTTACCCAGAAGGTGGTCAAACCCAGGAACAGACTTCCTAGAGAGGTGTTCGATGTCCCACCCCTGCCCTGTGCCTGTCAGTGCTGAAGATGGATTTGGACAGTATCCTTAAAGCCATGCTTTAACTTTCAAGCAGGCCTGAAGTGATTAGGCAGTGGGGTGAGGTGGTTGTTTTAGTTCCCTTCCAACTGAACTATACTGTTGTATTCTGTCTTTATTCGGTTGTATGGCTCTTAGTTAACATATGTAAAAGAAGTAACCTTTTTCCATCTTCCTGTTATTGTTCTGATTCATATTCTTTGTGTGCGACTTTGTTTTCTGTTTGGAACAAAACCCAAATACTGCAAAATTGGAAGTCGCAGTATTAAAGAAACACTTGTAACTGTTCCTTAGACTCTTCTAGACTTGGGACTTACAGCCTACATCAGTTATTATTTTTATCTCAACATTCATATACCTCTGTTAAGGCATATGCCACTTGTGTTTTGAATATCTCTTTCAAGCTCTGCATTTAGTTGACTTCAGATAGGCAGATTAGTGGGGCAAAAAGTTCAGACAAATTTAAAACCTGAACAAACAGATGTTTGGAGTAATTAATTACAACAAAAAGAAACTCTAGTTTTATGCAGATACATATCAATGAGATACAAAGAAATAATGCTTTCTTTTTTAAAACTATCCTGTGATGTGCACTTAAAATAAGACTTAGACTTATGTGACACTTGTATTGTCATACAATATTGTTTTCAAAATAGCTTAATATATTAAGTAAGGATTTGAAAGGGTCTAGTATCCAAAAATAGTTCTGAAAGAAGAGTCTTTTTGCAGGTTGGAGTTTATTACATAGATTTACCACTTGTAGGAAATACGTAGTGTATAATGAGCTAGTCATATTTCAATCAGAAGACTCAAAACATGAAATTTTGATGCATTTGTGTTGTACTTAGATTAAACCCAGGTTGCATCTAGTCTCACAAAACAGCTTCAAGCCTAGGACAATTCCTGTTATTAAAATATTTTAATTTCATTTTATTAAGTGTCACCTCTGTACATTTGTGTTGTCTGATCGCCCTTCATTCTAATTATCTGCTCGAATAGCATTAGTTAGAATATAAGGCCTTATACAAAGCGAATACTCAGAGTAGTGCTTGTGGCTTGACACAAGACAGTTCTTCTGGCAAATATTAACTGCTGTGCAACCTGCTCCAACTAAACTCAGATACAGTGAACTGTTGCATATTGTTTTATTATGAAGCCCCTGACATGGTTCAGAAGATAGACATGTAAAAAATGGTTTTCCAGTTACACTTCATATCCACTTAGATTTGCATGTTTGGAAAAAGTACTCTTCGGTCATGAGAGATGAGTGTCACTGCTGCTTTTAATACTATCGTATCCTAGTACTGCCTTATGTAAAAGGTGTCACTGCTGAAGTAGAAGAAATGCTCAAGACAAAGCTTAGGAGACAAAGTTGAATATAACTTCTAAAATACATTAGAATGTTTGAAGATGTCAGTTTACCCAGGTGAACTATTTAGTGCCTTTGTTATGCAAAATTGTGTAAGATTTTAAGTGGAAAAATTTTTGGTATTTTCCTTTTTGTCTTTCCCTCCTTGGCCCCTCATAGATTCTTTAGCAAATTGTTTCAGCAATTATATTCTCTAGTCAACTGCTGTGAAAGGTATGAAGCTGTTTATCTTGAAGGCATGTGAGGTTTTCTGTCTCTATATATAGATACTGTGAACTCTCCAGATTTCTGGTAGCAATTTTGCTGGAAACAGAGGTGAAGTAAGCATCAGATAGAGGACTGATAGGGCCTATATTCAGCATATAGTTGGCTGAATATAAGTTTTCAGGTATATTTTTCATGGTAATTCCACATGGAATGGCTGATCCTTCCATTTGTTGAGGCTTAGCCCTGGTACCTGCTTTTTGAGGTGTCCGTGCTGGGAAACTCATGAGGAAAAACAAAGTTCAGGCTCCTTCTACACCAGGTCTGACCACAAATGGAAAGATAATGTGGAAGATCAGTGCAGAAATACAAATGTAATGCTTTATCAGGTTCTCTGTTTTTTAGGAGTATGTCAAGAACTTTCTAGATTTCTAACATTTTTGTGGCTTTAGAAAATGAACAGTGCTTTCTTAATTTATTTTCATTTATTAGTTGAGGTATATTTTCCAGATGAATGAAATTTTGTTATGGGAGCATCAATAAAATATCTAATGTACTCATTGGTGACATTACTGCAGGCAATTGGTAAGTCTGTACATCAGGACTCAAAGCTGCTATATTTCTGCTGTGTTTTATTAATTTAGGTCCTGTATTCTTATTGCTAAGGTTAATGGCATAGGATCCTTAACTTCAAAGCAAGAGAAGTCTGGAAGCATAGCAAAGTTCACTGGAAGCATTGTATTTAAAAACCAGATTTATATTTTTGCTCACAGTTACATATCTAGTAGTCAAATACTAATTGCTTTTTACATTAAATTTTTACAGAGCATCTAATGCACATTAATGATTCAGTAACTGTGAAATGTAGTATTTTCAAAACTATGTTTTATCTGTTTTTTTAAGAGGATAGTTTCAGAAAGAAATCACCTCTTTTGTGTGTACACTTATAGCTGTGAAATACCTTCCTGACTTTAGTTTCTTCTTGCTTTACTGCAGCTTGTAGATAAATTTTATGGTTGGGTAATAAAATTCATAACTAAATGCTAATGATGGAAAATTGGATAACAGTAGCTAATACTGAACTACTGTAAAGTAGTTGAAGATGCTGATATGAAGTGTGAAGTTATTTTTCACCTTGTCCATGTATGTCTTGCAACTAGCACTCTTAAATTCCTTGGCGTAGGCATGGTGAGGAGTTCTCCATCTTAAGTGCTTTTGTTACAAAGGCTAATGTTAATGGGGCAGAGTATAAATCAGGAAAAGTCTCCATGTGCCAGAGCTTCTGTTGATGAAAGTTTCTTTGGACAGGACATCTAGCAACACTCAACAGCATCTATGCAGTTTACTAGGGTAATCCGCACGTGTTTCTACGCAGCACTCCTTGGACTTTATTCAAAATTCTGTGCTTCAAACCACAGTCACAGTTCCTTTTCTAAAGGTCTGCAAAGGTCAGTGCAAGAGTATGCAGGAATAAACCACTTATAAGAGGTGTAGTGAATCTCTACTTGCAGCAGACGGAGGGCCTGTAGAGATATGCTCTCATCTGGGCGTACTTTACAATACTAAGCAGGTGCCAGTGTTAAAGTAGCATTCCTCTGTGGATGCACGAGTTTTGCAGTCCTGGGAATACTAGCTCTAACAAAACAATGAATGGTGTATAAATAAACCGTAACACTTACATGGCAGGTGAAAGATTGATGGAGCACTTAAAGGAAGGCTCTTGGGAACTCAGTGTGGCATGCAAGATTAGAAAACCTATACTGATTATGTACTTTGTATTGGGTGAAAGAAGTGAGGTTCCCAAGGACTATCAGAAATCAAGTGATATATTAGCATAATGGAACAATGCTGTTATTTAATGGTTCCTGTGCTTATTATTAGCCCAGCCCACAAAACTATTAGTTTGTGAATATTTGAGGCTTTCTGACTATTCATATTTCTTTTCTGCTTATAAACATATTCTTACCATAACATGCATACCTATCTGAGAAAACACAGGATTTCTGTAACAACTCTTAGTAGTGTTCAGTTTTGTTGAAGATGGCACATTTTGAAAACACAGTACCCCTACATGGTGGAAAAACACCACAGTCATTTTTCAACCCAGAGTTGTATCTGCATATGACTTACTCCAATCACATGGCAAAAAGTTACTTCTGAAAAAACTCAGTTGTACAAAGCCTCATCAGAATTTTCTCTTCATCATCTCCAGCTCCATAGGCAGGTCTGGATATGATGCCTGATGAACATATGAAACATCTATAGAGTTGTTATTAAAACAACTGCAGTGGAAAGGTTCCTGTTATTTTTACCCACCAGTCTCCCACTTACGGCACATAGCGCTTGAAGGTGTGGCAGTCCTACCTTATTATTAGTGTAATCTAGGAAATATTACTGTAAGCTAGGAAATATGCCTACATTTCATTAACAAGTCAGTTTCCACAGAATAAAATATTGTTTAATATAAGAGGTAAATGCCAATGAAATAAAATAAAATTAAAGCCTTTCACTTGACATTCTAGATGTTGCCAAAATAATATAACCCATATTCAGCCCAGAATACTCTTAATAATTTTTATGTTCACTTGCATTTCTAAAAATTACTTGTAATTAGTTTTTTCCATGCTTTTTATTCAGAGAAACTGCTAACATAATATTTAAATACTAAATATAGTATTTGTAATAATGCAAAGTAGAAAAAATATTATCAAAACCCAGTGATTTGTAACACCATTGCTAGCAGCAAATTACTGGCAATTCTGACTGAAAGAAGTAGAACCAGTCAGTATTTCAGACTGTTGCAATAATAAAATCAATCTGTTTCTGTAGCATCAGGTGATCAGTGTGGAGTTATCAGTGTTAGACAGGAAAGCTATGCTGCAGCTGGAGACAGACTCTTTGATCTCAGAGCCAGTGCTTTGAATATAGCCACACCCCATCTTGCTACCAGCATGAGCCAGGTCTCATATCCAAATAGCAGCACAGCCAACCATCTTTGCTAAAATATTTCTGTGAATTTAGGATTTACACATTCAAACCCACCAAAAATATGAGTTTACAATCACATCAATTCTTAGGGAAGAAACACATCTGAAGAGTATATGTATTTTTTTACCAATAAACACAGATTCTTTCCTCTGCCATGTTTCCAGACTGATGGTGCAAGAAGATGTCAGGGAGCTCTACTTGGACATCTGAGGAAGGGGCCTAATTTTGGAGCACACAGGAAGCCCCTTGAAGTCAGGGTCAGGTCTACAACCTTGAAAATCAGAGCTTTGAGAAGACTTGTATTCATGCATTTTTGTATATTTTGGGTTGAGTTATAAATCTTTATTCTCTTAATCTCCTTGCTATTAGTTACAAATATTAAATATACCGTATGCTAATAAACCCCTCTGAAATACTTGCTTCTCCACAAGAGTTAAAAACCAGAATATGGTATGCTATTAGGAAAAAAAAGTACATTCTTTTACTCTCATTACTTTTCAATACATCTGATGAAAACATAGGAGATTTATATCGACTTATTTAGCAGCTGTCTCATATTTACTTCGACTGTGAGGTATAAATTGAATTTAGTATTTTTTCTCAAGAATAAGTATGTGTTTGATATTTAGGCAATGGCAAAGGTGTTTATGCTCTGTCACAAATGGATTTCATTGTTTAATATTTTTTGATTTTTTAATGTTTCTTTTGTGCATTATAGTGTGCCTGATTTAGCACTAAGGACTTTTTAATTTTTATTTTGTAGCAGGAGGTGCTAAAGGAAGTAAAACATTAATATGAGAACTAATCTGAGCATCAGAGTCATGTCTTACTTTGATTATTGAATTTGAAAGATGATTTAGGAAATTGAGTTACTAAAAACCATTAGTTGCCTTGTTTATATTGGCCACAGAAACAATTTGCTAAGTAGATTTTCAGGGAGGGAGAGGGTGAGTCTGTGAAGAACAGACTTTTATAGGGTGCCTGAGAAGAGCTCACTGTGGTGGGTATATTCTGTGCCAGTATTACGAACCACTAAAAGAATCCTGGAAACTTGTCCAGGAAAGCTGGTGAAGTTTCACCATATTTATGCTCCTTTCTGAACGGAAGTCTAATTTTAGTCTAATGTGCAGGTTTCATAATTTCAGATTTTTGGTGCTTCAGTGAATGGATGACAAGAAGTAGGATTTCCATTGGGATACTTACATAGAGCTTTGAGAATGAAGACCTGTGGAAGGTCTTGTCTCAAACCGTAGTAAGAATAAACTGCTGGTGCAGGAAATTAAGGAGTGTGGCTACTTATACAGAAGTTGAGGAAAAGCTGACAACTGAGGGCTCACACCATTTTAAGTCATCTGCTAGTGATGTCAGTCATACAAAAAGATGTAGGGGACAAGAATCAAATGTGCAGGAAAACTGAAAGAAGAGAAATTCTGGAAAGGTAATAGAATGTCAAACTTGAAAGTTAAATAAAAAATGAAGTGGTCAACTCACTGCTTCCCCAAATGCATACAACACACTCTACACCAACATGAAATATGTAAGATTTAAAAAAAGTAACTTGAAATTCTTGGCAAAGAAGGATAATCTTGACATAGTAGCTATTACAGAAGAATGTTGGCATGACAAAAATCAAGAGGAGAGTGTAATACCTTGTTATAAACTGAACAGGAAGGACAGAGCTGGGGGAGCTGTATTAGGGCTATACTGTTGAGCTTTCTGATCAGGAAACGGATATTGAGTCCAAAACGTTGAAGGAGATCAAAGAATCATCTAAGCCTAATGAGGTAGTAATAATGGGTGAATTCAACTACCTTCAGCTGATCAAATGTCACACTGGGACAGAGTATAAAGGAAACAATTTCTCATCACTCTGAGTGATTGCGTTTCTGAAACATTTAGTTCAAAAGTATGAACATGGAAATTCTTGAATTAAGCAACATAGAGGAATGCAGATAAGAAACTCTTAACTCCTGTAACAGAACAAACCTTCTTGGGTTAAAATCATGGCTACTGTAAAATTAAATTCAATATTGAAGAGCCAATAGCTGATTGGTATTATTATGCCCTGTCCCAGCATGAAATGATGATAAATTTCAAATATGAGAGGGAGATGCAGGTAAAGTGTAGATATATGTGATTCATTAATACAATACTTAGATACAATAGAGAAATCATGTTACCTTCTCCATATGAGCCCTGTATGTTAGAATCTGTGTTTGGAAAGAAGAACAATAAAGTTATTAGTGATAAAAGACAACTTTGGCAACAGAACTTGAAAATACTGGGATTGTTGCATGGAAAAAAGGGGAAGCAGAAACATGGTGATATGCAAACCATTCTGCTATGTAACAGCATTCGAGAAATAAAAGACCAAGCAGAACCAGGCATCAGATGGGGATATGTTTAATATCCTTTTCAAATTTCAAATGAGTTAACATATTTTTATTTGGAAAGAGGTACTTTTAGGATGTGGAATGCAATTCCAATATGGCATTGTGTTCACAACACGCGCTATTACTTCTTCAGGGGGTGATTATGGCCATAGCTCGATGTTCAGCACGTACAGGGAAAACTATTATTATTTTTTTGTGGTTTGGAGGCACAAGTAGTAATTACATTTACCAACAGCCAGCTATCTTGTGGCTACAAAAATATGGAGAAAATGGTTACATCATTTCCTTTGTGGCCCTGAAAATCCTTTTCAGTAAACTCTAGGTGAAACTGTGAAACCTGTAGAAATGCATATTTTTAATGCATGGCTTACATTAAACAGAACTTTTAAAATTTGGATCAGGGAAGCTTGGGGGGGGGGGGGCTGAAAAGGTTTGATATGTTTCTGATTCCAGCATCTCCTTTGATTTGGATTGATAAGCCAATTCTATCTTAGGTAGAACAGATTTGAAACCTTGCTGGCAGTACTAAGAGAAACTGTATTGTTATTGGTGGTTAGTTACAAGGAGCATCAGTTATGTCACAGTTGAAGTGAACTAATGTGGTATGAAATGTACTTTATGATAATCCTAGAATTTGTCAGATGCTTATTACATGGCCAACGTGTTCTAACATCCACATGAAATAGAGCAGACACCATGGTTCTGATTCTTCTACCTTACATTTGTGCTGTTGCATCAATAATACAGTCAATTATTTTTCATAGTATATAAGAAGGCCATTTATTTTGAGGAATAAAAGGAAGATTACTCTTTTTAATAATAATATTCATGACTGAATTTTTTTCCACAACTTTTGTTACTTATAATATTTTTATCAAAAGTGTCCTTTTTTATATGTGTTGTTACTGTATTTATCAAGGGAATGACCTATCATCAAGCATGAGATATTCTTACAAGTTATGGAGTGTCCAAGAAAAGAGAACTTCCTAAAGCCATATCCTGCATGTAGTTTTCCTATGTTTTTAGAAGATAAACAGAAATGTTTTGCACTGCTGAATGTACTATATGGTTTTGTAAAGAATGAATCTTAGATCCCAAGCTGTCAAAGATAAAGCCCCTGCTAGAATTCTAGATTTCCAGACTTTCAAGTCTTTTACATGAGGATGAAAATAGAAATGGTTTCTGCAGCCATTTTGCTTTTCATTTCATAATTGTATTTCTTTTGAAATTAATTTTATAGAATTTTATTATCATAATATTTTTATTCCCTTTTATGTCACTTAGTTTTTAAGTAAGACTCAAGAGAAACTCAAATGCTGAAAGAAAAATTACAGTATTGAACTGAACATACCCACTGGTAATATATAAATTAACACAGATAAGTAGGATCAGATGGATAATTGTTTTGAACAAGGTGACAATACAAGGAATAACCAGAGTTAATATTTGATCCTCCTTGTGAAAGCAGCTGGATGAGGGATTTTAATTCTGCTTGTTATAAAAATTCTAACTACTTTTTAGCTTACAGTTATTAACATTGTTAGGGGAAAGAACAAAATTAAGCATTGAAATTATTTTACCTGAATTACTGTGAGCTTCATAGCAGCTGATGTAAGTATCCTCCACAGTTTTTCTCATGACAAATTCAGAGGAAATGAAACAACTGAGAATATATATGATGAAATATGTTAAATTTCCCTTGATTCGCATCTTAAGATCTTTGCTTAAAAGATTCCATATGGACTTCCTTGTATATAGTATTGAGACAATAATATTGATGTAATTTTAAATTATTTTGTTCTCTTTAGAAGATATATGAGTTGTTCTATTTGCTGTAGTTTGAATAAAGTTATGTAATAACATATGCTGCCTAAGTAACTTTAAAATATAGTGAATTCTGTTGTATTTATCCATCATGAAGCAATATTTTCTTTTTGTAACATGGAAAAATCTGATACTGTCTGCATATACAGTAGAATTGTAACAACTACTGATGGAGAATTACATATATTCTGCATTGAATATATATAATATCTATAGACTTTGTCAATTCTCAATTCAGTCTGCAAGAAAATACAATTTTTTAAAGAAAAAATTATGTAATAAAAGTTGATGCAGGAATCTTTTTAAAAGACGGCACAAATCAAGCAACTTTATCTTTTATTGATTTCAGTATAATTCAGAGACTTTTTTACTACTTCATGTTGTGCATTTTTTTCTTTCTTGCAAATAGGAGACACTGTTCCGTTATAGATCTAAGTGTCTGGAGAAAAGACAAACAAGGAAAAAAAAATTCTACATGAACATGTCACACATAAGAGTGGACACTGCTAGTGCTATTGTTGAGATAAGATTACAAAATTGTGACATTAGGTTTTCTTTACATTATCCAGTAGACAGAAAAGAGAGGTTTCTTCTTTAATCTACAAGATGGCTGTGTTCAGAGTAAAAGGGAATGGTATCATGTCCCAGAATCACAGAACCAGTTAGGTCGGAAAAGACCTCTGAGATCATTGAGTCCAACCTATGATGAAATACCACCATGTCAACTAGATCATGGCACCATGTGCCACATCTAGTCTCTTCTTAAATACCTCCAGGGACAGTGAATCCACCATCTCCCTGGGCAACCCATTCCAATGTCTGATTACTCTCTCTGTAAAGAATTTCTTTCTAATATCCAACCTAAACCTCCCCTGGCACAGCTTAAGACTGTGCGCTCTTGTGCTACTGCTGGTTGCCTGGGAGAGGAGACCAACCCCCATCTGGCTGCAATCTCTTTTCAGGTAGTTGTAGAGAGTGATAAGGTCTCTCCTGAGCCTCCTCCTCTCCAGGGTAAACAAGTCCAGCTCCATCAGGAGCTCCTCATAAGACTTGCACTTCAGACCCTTCACCAGCTTTGTTGCCCTTCTCTGGACTTGCTCCAGCACCTCAGTGTCCTTCCTGAAGTGAGGGGCCCAGAACTGGACACAGCACTCAGGGTGTGGCCTCACCAATTCCGAGTACAGGGGGAGAATCACTTCTCTGGTCCTGCTGACCACACTGTTCCTGATACATATTAAAACGTTATTCTGAAAGACTGAAGACTGTGCTTCTGATTCCCTTATAGTGATCTCAATGTAAAATGCCACCCAAGATTATTTGGCTCGGAAAATCTCAAATAGTAACAGATCATGTGATATTTCTAGCCTGGAAAACATGGGAAAAAAATTAAAATTTTCATCCACTAATTGCTGTCATCTTTTACATGATCATCTTGTCATCCTTTACAGGATCTTCAGTTCCTTATGCTTAGCTAGGTAAATACAAACACAACAGAAAACTCTACACATCAGACAGATCATGACCATTTGGAAGGTACAAGACAATGGAGGAAAAGGCCTTTGAGTTATGTCTCTTACTTTTTCCTCAGACCTTCTTTGGTTTTTGCTGATAAAGGATGCAAACACTGCATTTTCCCAAAGGCTAGTAATCTTATATGTTTCCTTCATAGGAAGAGTTGATGAAGTTGGTTTTTTCTTTCAATTTATTTTTGGGAATCCTAATAGTAGAATTCATAGAATGGGAAATTACACAGTTCTTTTAATCAGTGTTGCTGATGTAGGGAAAAAAACACCAGTTTTTGACCAGAGTAATTGCTTGGGGATCATTTGCTTCAAAAGAAAAGTTTGAACTAAGTATACCAATATAGGCTTAGTAACTGTAGAAAATAAGACTAATAGCAATTTAAGTGTTTTTGAGTAAAGAATGTACCTGAGAGTGAAAATCAACACCATAGTTATCATGAAAATAGAAAAGAAGCTTGACTGCATCTTAAAAAATTCTTTTAAAAGGAGTAGAAGTTAGGCTGGTAATCATCAAAGATACTTCAGGGTTTTTGTAGTTCATTCTGTAAAGAAAAGGGACATGGAATTTGAGCCTAACAATAAAAGATTAAAATAAAAAATCTTTTAAATGCAATTTAAGTCTGCTTTATGAGAATAAAAATTGAGAGACCCAAAACAGAGAATAACATGAATTTTATGGAGCCCTGAGTACCTGCTAGAGAATTTTTGTGTTTTTCTTTAACCAAATGGAGCCACTTTTAGGTACATCTTTTAATTTGCCATCTAAAGAACTGCTTATACACCTGAGCATGCAGTGGATTTCCAGTTCAAATAAGTGTGTCCTCTTGCATTCAGGTCCTAAAGTTATGGAGAAAGGAGGCCAGGCTTTCAATACTGTTGATCAAGAGCGTAACTAGAAAGGTTCTAAATATGAGTTAAAACAAGCAATTATATTTCCTAATTCTGTAATTTGGAAAACAATTCTGGATGTCTTACTTGAATGTCTACCAAAATTGCCGTTAACCTTCGGAAAGAGAAATAGAACTAATGATTTGGGACACCGCCAAACAATTAGACCAGTGAACAGGCATTGTTCCACCAGCATCTATTATCGGAAATATCTGGATTTCTAAATGTCAGCTAAATAGGCTTACCCACAAGCTAAGAGTAAGCTGACCTGACCTTTTGACACCACCTGTTCAGGAATGGGAATTTCTTAAGGAGGCTATTCTGCACAGATAAAAGGTTCACAAAATTTGACCTGGAAAGAATGGTTAAAGGAATTAGTTTTGTTTAGTCTAGAGAAGAGCAGACTGAGGGAGGATGTGATTACAATCTTCCAGTACATAAAAGAATTTATAAAGATGCTAGTGATTGGCTTTCTGTGTCCAGTTGGGAAAAAGACAAGAATAAAGATGTCCCATACAAAGGTATTTAGATTAGGTATTAGGAGAAAAAAATCCTAATAATAAAAATAAAGAATGTGGTGCACACTACCTAAGAAAATTCTCATCTCATTAACTGGAAATTTTCAAGAATACTTAGACCAACACTTGTCATTAATAGTCAAGATTGCTATTGTTGTTCACGGTATGAGGTGAATAGGTAGATGTATTCCATGATCACTTAATAGTCTTTGCCCATCTTTCGTTTCCTGTAGCCGATGCATTTGGCAAGACACTCTAAATTTGTTACATTGAATATGAAAATAATTGTATAATCTGAGGCTTTCTATTTTTAGTGGATACTTCAAAAACAAAATAAATAATTTTTTTAAAGAATTCTGATTATGTGATTAAGGTAACAGCATTACAAGGATAGCAGAGTAATAGGTAAGGAAATTATACAGCTTGATTATTGGCTTTAGATGCAAAATTCTGTTAACGAGAGCAGTGAGTTTGCTAGTATGGATTTCTTTTTACCTGTTACTTGAGTATCACACATTGTTTTTTGGTTGATGTTAATAACAAAGAGGTGAAAATTGTGATGAATAATCATCCCATACAGATATACACAGGGGCGAAGCATAACATACCCACTCAAAAGAACACGAAAACCATCAAAATTATTTCATCTTTCCTAAATCCTTGTAAAAGCTATTAAGACAGCATTTCACAGTATGATCCATCACATGCTCAAAATCAACTGAGTAACAGTGAAAAAATAAACTAGAGAACATAGGTTATGTACAGGCCTTTAGTGCATATTACAGATTAAAATGAAAGCGTGTGAAGGTTTTAATACTCAGTCTGTGTTGGTACCAGTTGCCTGTTTGTGGTTGAAAATGTAACACACTTGCAGTTCAGTTTCTTATGTTTGATATTAGGTATAAGAGCTTAAAGCTATATTAGAGATGTACAGTCTTACTGAAGCATTTATTTAGATGCATAAATAAAAAGTAGTGTCAAACAGCAAGGCTTTCATTTTCCAAATTAAGCAAACTACTTGAGTTGCAGCTCCATGTATTTTCAGTTAGTCTGTGAAAGAACATGATGACAGTTTTCTCTTTTTTCCTCTTGATTTTAGGAACTGATTATATTTTTTATTACATACATGTTTTGTTTTGTTTTGTTTTGTTTTCCTAGGTACTGCATAATGGACTTGTGATGGAAATGAATCATCCAACAGCTGGGAGGATCGCTGTTCCAGGTTAGATGTTTAATCCTTTTTTTTCTAAGTTGAATACTACATGATATCCTGAGTGGTTCTGGAACTCAGTTGAGGATGTGATGCATCCTCCCATTTCAGTCAAAGGGACAAAAGCTTAACCAGGCTGACATTTGTGCTCATAGTCATTCCAGTAGCAGAAAAATGGGTTAAAATTTGTGTCAGAATAGCTTCTGGTTTCCATTGGTCAGTTGTCATAAAACATGAACATGAATTTGATAACATTTGCAAACTCCCACTGCTAGAAATATTACTGCTAAATCATCTACATGAATATGTGAATCTGTTTTTGATTTAGGTCTATTTTGCAAGTTACACAGGCTTCTTTTAGGGACATTTCTGTTGTAAAGAAAGAAAAAAGAAGACAGAAGAGGAGGGAAATTATACTGAAGACTTAATGGAGCTCAAGATGAAGTCTTAAATAGCTATTCTGTATTTCCAAAGAATACAGAAGTAATAAATTGGTCCCTCCTCTTTTAAGCTCTAAATGGATCAGGAGCTGGTGTAGCTTTCCTTCCATTAGAGTTAGTTATGGTGTTAGATTCATCCAGAGCCGTTATGAACATTCAGATCCTTGCAGTTGGCTCTATTTTGATCCTTATCTGATAATCTATTAGCTATTGGGTCAACTTTTCCTGCTTCTCTATGCTTTTCTCTCTCCCAGGCCACATTGAGAATTATTTCTCTGTTCAGTCAAAGTACCATATCATGTCTGTTTTTACAAGAACTTCTTACATTTTGATTTTCTGTGCCAATTCCACCCTCTGACACAGCATCCAGTTGTCATCAATTTCAGTTGACTTGAGCACATATAGTGTTATGCAGAATTTGACCCATAAAATTTATCTTAATTTGCACATCCTGGAATCACACTGGGATGCAGAAAGAATGATTTGAAAGAAACCAATCCCATATTAGATCATGTTTTCTGCATGAATAGAGGGGGTGTTTTTGTGCATCTATGTGTATGCTCCATATTTGCTCTTTATCACAGTTTACATTCTACATTCCAAGTCTCACTAGGCTTGGATATTTGATTGATTGTATTAAAAATGCTTCTTTAATTTAGATGCACATATCTGGAAATAGTAATCCTTTTTTTAATTTTCTTACCGAAAGGCAATCCTGTTTTATTTATCCAAAATTAAAAGTCAAATAAGAGATTTTGATTTAACTCTTTTTAAAGAAGTAGACAGAAAAGCCTTGCAGATGGTAGAGGAAGTGTGTAAGGTTTTCATGTTGCATAGAGTGTATAATCTATCTTAGAGAAAGCGAATACTCCTTAAGGGGATATGTTAAACTGCAAGAAGAGGAAAGAGATGAAAGGAATGTTCTAATGTCTGTCAGCAGCGATAGAAAGTATTGGCAAGAGAGTGAGTTTTTACATAGGTAAGCCATAGTATTTCCCAAATCCTCAGTTATTTTTTATTTTATTAAACTAGTGACACTGCACTAAACTAAAATAAATCATCTTAATCTCTAATGGTTTGCCATTTAGATGGACTTCTATGAAGAGTTTCTTGTATTGAAGCAGATGGCTGGAATGATTATTGGATATTTGAGCAGGAAAAGTAAAATTCCTTCCCTTCCTGGCATGGGAGGATAAGGAGGGGAGAGACAGGGGAAGGAAGGGTGAAGAACAGTCATTCAGTGTGAGTAGAATGGACCTATTTATATCACTGGAAAGACAGTGCATTGCTCTTTCCCAAAATTAGAGTGCATAAGTGGGTTTGGCCACTGTTGATGGTAGGTAATGAAAGTATCCTGGATTTGTCCTGCTCAGTACCTGAAGGGTACAGGGAAGAGTGTGCAGAGAAGGCCTCCAGTAGATAAGCTTCTTCTCAATGACTATTTAAAATAGCGGGTTTTAAAAAATGTGATTATATTTTATTATCTTGTATTTGGTAGAGAAAAGCTTTACTAAGCTCTCAGTTTCTGCCTCGGGGTTGCTTATTAAGGAAAATTAATATATTAATTTGAATGTTGAAATTGAATAGGCTAAAAAAGTCTGTCCTTAAGGAGACTGGGGAGACTCTGATCCCAAAATAAAAATAGGTTACTGTTATTTCTTAACCATATAAGCCAGATTCTAATGTGTCCT
Source organism: Pachyramphus minor (assembly GCA_013397135.1). NCBI lineage: Eukaryota > Metazoa > Chordata > Aves > Passeriformes > Tyrannidae > Pachyramphus > Pachyramphus minor. The sequence continues at coordinate 341,940 of VYXB01003695.1, forward strand.
TTAGTAATTGAATTGGACATCACACTTGAGGCTTTTGACAGAGGTCTTACTTGTGCTGCCAAGTAAAGTTGTGAGTGCAGTGACATGCACTTATTAAGTGAGAGAATGCTGGCAGGTTTCAGCCCTAGCATGCATCTAGCATGTTGATTTGCAGTAGTCCTTCTTCAGGCATGACCCCAGTTGAAGAGTTCGTTCAAATCTCTGTGTGAATTCTCCATTGTAGATCTTACAGCTTGAAATTTTGAGGGATTTTGCCATTAAATTAATTAAATTACAGTAAATGTAGGCTACATTTTTAAAGTTGGACTTGGTAATTCATACCTCTCTGTTGCTTGAGTATCTGTTGATATGGTTATTGAATTTGGTTCTTTCCTCACCTAGTGTATGTTTTCCACCTCTCAGTTTTTAAGATTCCCAGCCTGAGGTTATACGGTGTGCTGGTAAGTGCTTCATTGGACACTGGTGAAAATGGAGTAGGAGAGGTGAAAATGAAAAAACATATTTCTACTAATTTTTCTTTTCAAAATGTATATTTATGGTATGAGAGAAAGAGAACTTGCATTTTGATATCTCTTGTTTCAAGTATTCATAAAAAATGTCTATGCACATATACACTACTGTTACTAATACCAAGATATCTTTGATTCAAGAATGGATGTGGAAAAGAGAGTTCATTTTGTCTGACTAAGTGTGACTGTATAAAAGATTGTGAGAACATCTTGAAGAAAATGTGGTTCTGTTGTAGTTCAGTGATTAGGATAATGTTTCACGCATATAATTCAGTATATTTATTCCATGAAGTTATTCTAGAACTGACTTATATACATATACTTGACATATCTTATATAGAATGTGCAACACTGTGAGAAAGCCTTACTTGAGTCATTTTTCCCAGAACCGGTTCATCTGAATGCAGGGCTGAACTAATGAATCTCCTCTGTCTCTGTATCTGAAGTCAGCTTAATCATGTGCCAAAGATGATTAGGAGCTAGAGCACCTTAGCTGAAGAGGCTGGAGGAGAGGCAGGAGCTGATATAAACTGTGGAAAAGGCAGCCTCAGCAGCCTTCCAATACCTACAGGAAGCTGTCAACATGATAACTTCTTCGCAGCAGTGCATGTGGATGAGAGATGAGAGATTCAGCCTGTATATCAGGAAAATCTTTTTCATCATGACAACAGCCAGGCAATGGAGCAGATTGCCCAAAGAGATTCTGGATGCTCTGTTCTTAAACATTTTCAAGCTACAGCGAGATAAAGCTAGGGGCAACCTGTCTGACCTCAGACATGACTCTGACCTGACCCAAGCAAGAGCTTGGACTGGAGACCTGCCCAAGTTCTTTCCAACTTGTATTATATTCTTATTCTGATTAAATTTAGTATGTCTTCCTCAGCTCTGTTGTGCTTAGTCCTTTCCATAGAGGTCTGAAGGAAAAATTATATAGTTTAATGAAATGGGGAATGTAGAGCACAGAAAGTACTTTTGAGGGTAAAAAATTATAGGGGAAAAATGTTTTATACAGTGCCAGATTGCAGATGATGCTGGATGGCACAGAGACAGTACAGTTAACTGAAGGGACAACATTTCAAGAAGGTTTAGCATCTGGGTTAGTCTGGAACCACTTTGCCAAAGAGTAATGGACTTTTACAAAGTGTGGTAGCATGTGAATTTCTGGAAGCCACTGGATATTCTGAGTGGCAATATGGAGCATGATGGGTACCAACACATACTGATTATGTAGAAAAAAACTAATGGGTACAATGCAATCTTTTCCAAAACTTTTCAATTACCATCTATTTATATAGTTTAGGAAACTCAGATAATAATATTCCCAACTTCTGCATTATCTAGTCTCTAACGTTGGCTTTTAAAGGCTGACAGTTTTTTTTAAAGTCAAAACAGTATTTGCAATGTGACTTTTTTTTTTTTAAATGAAAAAACCACAATGATTTCAGCTGTCCCTAACAAACTAACCTTTGTAGAATTTATTAACTAGCAGGAACCTCTGTGCACTAGACCTCATTTCTGACCCCTTCTAAGCCATAGAGAACTGGGAATTTGGATATAAGCCTACACTTCGGAATCATCTCTGATCAAACAGGAAACCATATAACTGTAGAAATAGTGTAAGGCACCTCTTCCAGACAAAACAGATATTCTTAGTTTTGATAATGTTTATATTGTATGTTCTCCTCATCCCCATTTCCTGAGTTGATAAACACCATCTCTGTCTGTCCTTTGGCCCGTGATCTGCATCAAGGATGGCTTTATTGCTCAGAAAGGCCAATTTCTTGCCTAGTTTCATGATTTCCTTCTGTGCTCTTGAGATAATGTGTTTGGAGGACTTCTCCAAGCTCAGTCTAGAAAGGCAGTACAGGATTCCTCCTTGACATAGATTTCTTGGACTGAATTCAGGCAACTTAATTAATCAACCCACTCAGGAGAAATGTCCCTTTTTCCGGTCTTCTCCTGTCACTGTGCATTACAAATATACTACTGAAACAGGAAAGACATTTTTTTCCAGAGGTAGGCTTTTCCTGTTGTATGATTCATTAAATGGTGTTGTGGTTCCATGGAGATTAATTGTCATCAATCTCTTATAAGAATGGTTTTAAGAAATAAGATGAAGAGGCAAGAAATCTAATAGGACTTCCTTACTGTGCCACAGATTTCTTCCTTAAACTTGTAAAAATCACTCTCTGTGTCTCACCTTACTAATTGTTTGCAGTTTTTCAGATCTGAGTTCATAGTTGAAAAATCCTTTGATTGATAATGGAAGGAACTTTTTGGGAAAATTCCATGAGTTATTTTAAATATGTATGTCTATTTATTATGTATGCATTTGTACTTAATTTCTTCATATATGGGAAAGTTATAGAGATAACACTGGGGTACCTATGTGTTTGATCAGTACATTTCAATACAGGGAGCAGATATGGCTGTTAGTGACACATGCTATGTTTTTTTGACCGTTTAATGTAAGTGTAGTGGGGGCAGCTTCAGTAGGACTAGATACATGGCAGAGAAAAGTGACTTCCGCATGGGGGAGGTTTACAGGAAATTAAGGAAGTCTGCACTCCAATCCATTGTTTCCTGCACCTAGGAGATCCTACAATATAGAAACAACACCATAAAAAATCCCAACTTTTTTTGCAAGAACCTCTGCTTGAACTTCTGATCCTGTCTGCTTCTCATCAGGCATTTTTCTCATATGTGTGTGTGCTCGCCTGTGTGCGTGCATGCATGTGCTTAACTGATGCTGATTGAAAAATTTTAATTTCACTTCACTATTTATGGTACATTGGAGACAAACAGCTTCACCGGCATTACCGTTACCTCATTCGCCTTTTTTAGTCATCAGGGCTGACTATTTATGTCTTTTACATTCACAGAGCTGATTTCAATTTTGAGGAATTCAGGACCATTACAGGAACTCACCAGAAATGATGTATGACAGCTCACCTAGCTATCCTCAAAACACTTAAAAAAAAAAATCTTAATAAATATATAAACAGTATATTCCTACTGATTGCAAAAGCAGAAAAGAGATGGTGGGAATAGCAAAGAATATGTTATAAGCTTCAGGATTATGTAGGAAAGGCTAGTATATCTTTTTAATGAATAATACTTTATTTTGGAATTTCTCAAGATTTCTTTTAAAGTAAAACATAAGCATCAAACCTTTTAATATTTTTGCTCTTCTATCATATGTTTCCAAAGTATTTCTCTGTATTTCAGAACTTGCCATACCTCTTGAAATGGTCTTAGTGCCACAGTTGATACTTTTAAAGTTAATGTTTTTAGGAAGAAAAGCCAGCTGTCACTTACCTAGATCTGAGACTTCAGTTGTTGAAGGAATTAAGAAATAGTGAAAGTCTTTTCCATCCGTCTCACAGTAACTGAGTAGCAGTACTGTCAGGGACCAACAGTGTTGTGTGTCACTCAGACAATGGCTCTCTGGGACTGGTGTTCAGGGCCTCTGTGCTGGACTCTTCTCTTGTCAGACTTTAGGTTTCTCTGTCTGTCTTTAAGCTATGGCAATCAAAGTTGGGTTTTTTTTCCGGTACCTGACACTGGAGGAGAGATAAAAAATTTTCGGGGGACAAGTGGGGACAGTTTTCTGCTCTGTACATAATAAGTAAAATGGTGGTTGAAGTACTGCTGAATGTTGATTGGTAATTATACTTTTACTTACTGGAGAATATTTTCTTTATATTTTCCTCCATGCTATACTTGGATTTTCTTTAAACTAGACATAATTCTTATGGAGACTTAACAGTATCACCTTGCTGTTACATAGGGGAGGGGGAAATAAAAGCTGAGAAAAACTGAAAAAAAACCCCTGAAAACAACTGAATAGCCACATAAACTATTAGTTTCCCACCAATAGTGACAGTCTGAGAATTCAGCTAAAAAACAATGTTTTTTTCTTGTTTGATGTTTGACACTTCTTTCTTTATAAGTAACAATAACTTAGAAAGTAGTTTCTTAACTCTCACTCCGTAACAAGCACAGCCAGGTGCTCACATAGTTCAGGGTGTGTGATTGTAAAGATATGTCTGCATGCCTCAGGTGTGTTGTAAAACAGCCAAATTACTTCAACACCCATAAATTGTTCATATATCTTTATGATCTTTAATAATTATTGGATAACAAAAGGAATCTACTGTCAGCTAAAAAAAGTTTGTTTTCATTAAATGTAAAAATATGTTTTAAACATTTAAACAATTTTACTTAATCCCTAGGATACTGAGTAGACTAATCCTCATTTGTGTTTCTGCCATATCGTCTTGGCCCAAGCCCTGCCTTCCCATGAATTGAAAGAATAATTCAACTTAACCTGTTTTCTCTGAACCTAGACTGAACAGTTTTGTGGTCAGCAGTGGCCATTAAATCATGTGGTCTGCCTTTTCATGGCATTGACCATACAATTTGATCAAATAAAACTAGCTTGTCCATCCTAACACTGTATGCAGAAGGTTTAAACCACGACAGAACATATGTAAACAAGTTTAATCCAAGGTCTGTGGAAATATTAGGCATTAGGTCAAGACCTGATTACAAAAGTATTCCTGACACAGAGTCTGTAAACATAGAGAATGGAGTCCACTAAGAAGACATACAATCCTTGTTTCTTTGGATGTCTTAAACTAAACTGAACATAACAGAAAATAGAAGCAGTTTACCAATATAAAAAGCAGATAATTGTTCTGTTAAAGGGAATTGATAACTTAATGAGTTTCAAAATTTTATGTGAGTTGATTGCTTTAAATTAAAGTTGTTTAGAGATTATGCCTGTGCCAGGACAATAAAAAATTTATTTTCATATATGTGTGAGTGGAGTGTTCCTCATGGGTTTTGAATGGGGTGCAGAGATGAAATGAGGAAGAAGCTTGCAGATTAGAACAAGCTTTTTAATATTCTTTGCAAGCTGTTTTTAGATACATCACAAGGAACAGAAAATTAGGCCCATTTGTGAAGAGAGGCAGTACAATTTATAAACATGTGGGGCAAAAAAAAATTTAAATATGATGATGCACAAATACCCAATTCCAGTTGTCCAGTTTGCGCATACTGAAAGCACAACTGCATGCACACATCTGCTATATTTGAGTCCAGGAACACAGACATACAAGCTCACATAAATTAATAGCAATTTGATAGTGTTCCAAAGAAATGACAAGATTCTTGTGCTAAAAAATTAGGCTGCATTGCTTTGACTATGAGATTTAGAATCCTGTATAAGTAAATCTATGATGAAAACTGTCCTGTAATTTGAAACACTGTAGTTTTCACATTTGTTCATACATAAGGGGATAGAGAAGATAAAGAAGAGGCATAGATCTTTGTGTTGGTAGTATTTACATTTGGTACCTTCCTAAAAGGCTAGAATAAGGACTTGCATTGTAATTACTGAAAGGAAATTTTTACTTCCTGACTTCTCGCAGATCAAAGTCCCCACTGTACGATTTAGTAGTTGTTTTATCTCAGAACTGAATGCACGGTTTAATAGCTTACTTTTGTATTCCTCGTATTTGCTTGGATTTCCTGAGGAAAAAATATCAGAAAATGGTGGTGTGTGTCCTTTTGCTCCTTGGCGGTTCAGCTACCATGCTCTAGCTTTCCCTGTCTCTAAAAGTGTTGGGAGAATACATGGGTAAAGTAACTTTGACATAGGTGCAGGGCAATGTTAGATTGGAAGATACCACTCTAACCTATCCTTCAAGTGCTACTGTAATACTGACACTGTAGAGAAAACTACTGGGGGAAAATGAGAGAAACTGGAGCAGGAGGTCAGAATTTAAAAGAAAACCCTTGGTGTCTTCCTATGATGTCATTCACATTGTAAGAATTATTATTCTAACCTATTTTAAGCCTTTCAAATTGTTATCTAGTGTGGCGATACCTTGGAATCTTCCTTCCAGTTGACTTTCAGAAAGCAAGCAACATCATGTTTACTACTTTAATATGACTATTAGGTTCTCACTGCTGGATGGTTCACCATTCAAAGCAGCAGCATCGCCAACAACATCCATGTGGCAATTTTTTACCATTCCATGAATTTGCATTTATGTTTTTACTTTTACTCTTTTTTTAATGTTTGTTGTTTTCTTGGTTTTTTTTTTAGTGTGGGAAGTTTTCAGTCAGTTGCTATATTGTGAGGCATAGCATATACTTCTCAGTGTCAGATATTTTCACAGATAGGTATGCTTTTTCCCAAGTGTACACAGCCATGGATCAAAATGAACAAAAAATCATTGATTGTATTTAGAAACTGTAAGTCTAAAGTCTTATCTTACTCTTGGAAGCTAAAAGTATACTGGGAACCAATTCCAAGGGAATATAATAATGTATTATACTTCAATAACATAATTATATATTGCACTTGCATATTAATATGAATAATATTATAAATTCTTATAAAGCATTACAATCTTGATACCCATGGAAATTTTTTGGTGTTAAGCTGTAGTTAGAGAAGAATTAAGTAGTTTTAGTGCATCTAATTTATAAGAAAGATGATTCATAAAATTCAGAAATGTGAATATTTTATTTTTAATATATAAACTTTTTTTCCTTCTGTTTTTCAAAGTGTTGTGTGAAGAAAATTATCTGAAATGAAAAGGAGGCTAAGCCTTGGTATCATGCTGAATTTTTATGTGCTCCTCTTTGGACAGTATTTATGTGTAATTATAATTATCTGTGATATCAAAACCAGGAAAAAAATAATTATTTATTTATAATCCAGAGTTCAAATATTGAGTATATTCAGGGCACTTACATGCTATGATGATTTACGGTGAATACATTGTTGAAGATAAATGCCTTAGTAAGTAGTGGGTAATTTCTAAGCTCAGGATGAATGAATTAAACCAATGTTGTCTTATTTACAGCAAAGCATGTCCTCAGTAAAAATGTGCTAATTTTTTTTTGAGACTGGAGCTCTATTTCAGAGCTTTGTCATACAATTTTTCTAAATTTACTCTAATTAATGGGAAGTAATGATCAGTAATCAACTTAAAGGTACCATAAAATATCGAACCTAGTATGTGCAAGACAAAATTTAAACATTCCAATTCATGGTATACTTTGTAATGTATTGACTGATAATTACACAGAGATATTAAGAGGATACATTTGTAGAGGCTCTTTAAAAAGACAAGAGGTAAGACTGAAAGCTCAGTCATAATTTAGGAAATTTCTGTCTTCTAGTGCTTAATGTCTTTACCAGAAGAGTATTTAGTAGTTAAAAATTTAGTTTTATATTTGAGTAGTGTAACCATTACCACCCTCTATCTTGTAAAATGAAAGAGATTCCACTCCTAGTGACCAGGACATTTGAATCACCACTTTGGGGAGGAAGGACTGTGTATTGGTGTGCTCAACATACTGGGGTATAGTAGCTGAATTCCACTTCCTCACTGCTTTTAACTACTTAACTAGCGATACCTATGGCCCAAAGACACTGATCCAGGCAGGAAAGTGATTATATTTAATTCAGAAGCTCTTTCTGGGTGCAGATGTAATTGGCGTACAATTCACACAGCCTTTGAAAGACTTGCAGCTTTTGATTATACATTGGCTTCTTCCACAGGTCTCATATTTCTAGTCTTTCCTAAATACTGCAACTGTGAAATATAATGACTGAGGCATGCTGGTAGAGAAACCAACTTTGTCCTGATCTTTAAGATACAATGGATATAAAGGTCACTGATTAGTGGTCTTCTCCCACTGGCAACATTCAAAGTAGAATAAAACCCAAGCTGATTGAATGGATTGACATCTATGACGTGTAGCTGTAAGAGAGCTATGTAATAGGAAAAAAAGGCAAATTACTAAGACATGCACCAGAGTACCTAACACTTTCATGTGACCACTCACCATACAGGATATAACATAAATTATCTTTTCTAATGCTATTGCATCTATTGGCAAAAAAATGAGAAAATATATCCAATTAGTTTTTGTTTCCTTTATACTTTGATTTCATAGGCCATAAAGATGAATTTAAGCCATATATGTTGTGTATTGTGGTAATGTTATCTATATGACGAAGAAATTTATTCTGTCTGTGTGGAAAAGTAGGTAAGTTTAAATTTATGTGCTTTTCTAATATTTTCTTTTCTAATCTTGTATATTAGATCTTATTTCCCCCATCTTGACCCAAGATTTCTTTGGCACACTTTTCTTCAGTAATTTAATTTGGCCCAGACATCTATAATGTGGGTACACATCTCTATATATTGTATACTAAAAGAGGTCCTGCACAGCAGCATATGCTATGCCATTTATGTTGTCCATTTGGATCAGAAGGAATTAAGTAATTTAACATGAAAGTATATTATCCCTTGAGAGCTGCTTCCTTTGTTATGTAGACTAACATATGTGCACTGAGTGAAGAAGTGGCTGACGGGCAAGGCTCAAAGGGTTGCAGTGAACAGGGCAGTACCTCTCAGGTAACCAATTACCAGTGGAGGGTGACCAGTTACCAGTTACCAGTATCTGTCAGGTGACCAGTTACCAGTGGAGGGCTCAACTCTAGAGCCAGTTCTGTTCAATCTTTCTATCAATGATCTGGAGGATGCAGTTGAATGCATGGTTAGGAAGTTTGCTGATTATACTAAACTGGGAGGTGCTGCTAACTCTCCCATGGGACAAGAGGCCTTGCTGTGCAGAGGGATCTGGATTGATTGGAGCATTGGGCAATCACCAGTGACATGAAACTGAACAAGACCAACCAAATGCCAAATTATGCACCTGGGATGGAGTAATTCCAGACATGAGTCTAAACTGGGAGAGGAGTGTCAGGAGAGAAGCCCTGCAGAAAAGCCTCTGGGAGTGCTGGTTGGCAGGAGGCTCAACAGGAGCCAGCAGTGTGTGCCCTGGCAGCCAAGGGGGCCAACCACATCCTGGGGTACATCAAACACAGCATCACCAGCCAGCCAAGAGAGGTGGTTATCCCCCTGTACTTAGTGCTGGTGCAGCTTCACTTGAGAACTGTGTGCAGTTCTGGGCCCCATCATTTAAAAAGGGTGTGAAGGTACTTGAATATGTCCCGAGAAGGGGGTGCCCTTCTGGGGAAGGGGCTGGCAGGAATGGGCTCTGAGGAGAGGCTGAGGACACAGAGTTTGTCTGGTTTGGAGAGAAGGAAGTTGCTCCTCTATAGCTGCCTGAGGAAGGGAAGTGAAGAGGGAGGTGTTGAGCTCTTCCCCCTGGTACTTAGTGTAAGAATGTGTGGGAATGGCTGAAATCTGCATCTGTCAAGGGAAGTTCAGACGTGACATGAGTGAACTTTTCTTTACCCAGAAGGTGGTCAAATCAACCACCTCCCTGGAGAGGTGGTTGATTCTGTGTGTCTGTCATTGTTTAAGAGGTGTTTGGATAGTGCCTTTAGAGCCATACTTTAACTTTTATCAGCTCTGAAGTGGTCAGGCAGTGGTCTTAAATGATCAGTGTAGCTCTCTTCCAACTAACTATGTTCAATTCCATTCCATTCCATTCTCTTCTTCTTCCTGAAGCAGGATGTGCTCCTCAACTGAAAACTTCCTTTCCCTGGATGAGGGGCACAACAGCCACCTTTGTGGTGCATGAGCAGCAGTACCTGGCCAAAATGGCACAAAGGAGTCCTGGTGAGGGGCCATGTTCAGTGCTGCAGAGGAAAGCAAAGAACCCCTGGGGACAGGGGTCCACTATGAGGGAAAAAAAAAGCCTTCCTTCTCTCAACTGCAGGGCGCAAGATGCCATCTTTGTGATACATGCACAGCAGACAGCAACCCAGCCCAAAGGGACCTGAGGTCATGCTCGACGCTGCAGAGGAAGGCAAAAAAGCCCTCAGGATTAGTGCCAATGTGCCCCAGGGACAGATTTCTTCCTGACCCCAGAGCTGGTGATTGACTATTCCTTGACCATGTGAGCAAGACCTGACCCCTCCTCATCCCACAGGCTGGTCACACCTTCCAGGAGATGTGTAAGCCCTATTCTCCCTCAACCTGGAGCCATCTCAGGGGCTTTCAAGGGTGGTCAAATGCCCCCAGTCTGATCTGTGTTGGGGGCAAAAATGCTTCCTGTGCCTGACAGAGCACCAGTGGGTGCTACAAATCACTGGGGCCCCTGACAATATCTCTGCATCCCATTTCATACAGCTGCTGACCCAGGCTCCACAGGGGATGAGGATGGCAAGCTCCATGCAGCGTTCCTCAAGGTGTTCCCTTGGTCTTGTCGCTGCTATCCATCTGAAAAAACCTGACAGCCTCAGGCACCTCTAAGGGTTAGTGGATCATCTCATCTCCTGAGGGGCTTGCTCTCTGATGAAGATGACTCTCAAATCTGGGAATATGGCCCATTCCTGCCATTGCTGTCATATCACCTTATCCTACTGAAACTAAGCTGCACAGCTCCTCTGTTAAAAATAACCATTGGCTGTGCTTATACATGATACAAAATACCCCTCAGCCACCGGGTAAAACTTTCAGAGTTAATTTGTCCCTTTAACCTTTCTAAGAGTTATTTGCCTACCTTGCTTTGTGGGAAGATGCTCAGGTCTTAGCTAAAACCCTGTCAAATCTTCTTTGCCTTTAGCATTTAAGATTTGAAGTGCTGAAAGGCTGAGGAAGGTACTATTCTTTTGTACCTTGGTGCCAAAATTAGTATGTAACTTCAGACCATGTAAATAGGGGCATTTATACCATATACATTCATTTGGTTGTGGTGATGCCAGAAATGAAAGACAGGGGTTTGGTTCCCTGAGCATGAACTCTGCAGGGATATATAAAGCATGAATGATTTCCTCACCAATTCACAAAGGGACATTTGCTACTGCACTGTTTATGATGAGATAGTTTTCTGGGAAAGAAGTCCCAAATTGTTTAGTGTTCTTTACCGTATTTTTCCTTGCACTTTTCCTCCCCTAGCCTTCATCCTTTATCTCTTTCTTGAAAGTGATGGCAACCCTCCAAGCCTTTGTATTGCTCCTTCCAGTCACCATTTTCTTCTGTATGCTGCCCATGCCCATAAATCAGCTGCTTGGTCTCTCTCTGCATTCATTCCAGATGGAATTTGTCTTTTTTGAACCTGAAAAATAAGAAATGTACACAGTTGTACAGGTGAGTTCTTACCAGGATTTTGCACAGTTCTTACCTTTCCTATGCAACTGTCTTGCCTGACACACAAGAATGCATTTGCCTGTATTACAGTTATGGAGTTATAGGCATCCTGTGATCTGTTTGTGCCTCCTGGAATATTTTCCTACTCTGGTGGTTCCAAACTGGAGCAGAAACTCATGGCACTCCACATGACATTGTGCTACTTATTTGTATCCTACAGTTCTTCATGGAGTTTATTGGTGTTGGGCATGTCTCTTGTGTCAGAACTTCAGCTGGTGGGGAGGATGTGGGCTGTAGAACTATACCATAAATAGAACTTCTTCTGCCGCGTGGGTGCCATGAAATCCAGAATATATATGATGTGGACAAGGAAACCTACATTTCTTGATGGTTTTCTGCAATCTAAATTCAAAAGACGTGGCTATGAGCTCCCCTGTTTCCTACATTTGATGACACCAAAGCATGAAGGATGGAACCTGAGAGATATGTTAATGAGGCTTCCACCCATCAGTAGCCTGCTGGAGTCCACCTCCACACAGTCACAACCAGCAGATCCAGCCCTGCACTAGCCAGCTGAAGTGGTGAGGCAATTGGACTAGATGACTTCTATAGGTCCCTTCCAACTCAGCTATTCTCTTTCATTCTATTCTATTCTTAAAACATCTTAACTTATGTCTTCATTTTATCTTCTGTCCACATGTGTGTCCACCCAGCACCCTCCAAACTTACTTACTAGCAGGAAAGACCTTTTTATTTCATCAATTTAATTCTGCCCTTCCAGTCTAGCATTAGTATTATGGATATATTCCATGGGACGTATTAGATGGGCATCTGACAACAAGACGGCCTTTGTGAAGTTTCTGTTGTATATTGATTCTCTGATGTGCACCGGAAATGTCTCCCTGAACCATGAAAGCATCAGTCCAGGCTTGTGCACAGAGACAAAATGGACTTTTCTTTCCCCTACAGTCATAATGTGTCCAAGACCATCAGAGGTTAAGAAACTCGGCTTGTTTGGCAGATGTTTCTTGTTATTCTGCCAATTAGGCCAACAATAGGTATTCATAATCCTGGGAAGGCTTGGAAGTCATAGAAATTACAGGGCAGGCAGAATAGCTCATGCATAAACAGCTGAAAAAGAAAGCGATCTTTTGGGGATTCCTCCCCAACCCTTTTATTCTGCTTGTCCTAGGGGCTGTCATCAGTCAGTGACATTGTGCATTGGCTCACCCCTTTTTTCTGGCCGCAGTGTTCAAGGTCCTGAATGGCACAATCTGTGTCTTATTGTTTCAGGGGAGATATTCTTCTGCAGTTTGTCTTATGCCAGCTTTCAGTGCTTTGTATAAATATTAAAATATTTTTCTCAGCAACTAGTTTAAAATAAATTGTTGGAATACTTGCATTCTTAATAGAGAATAGGCAGCCACCATGGAATAAAGATAGCAGTTCTTGTGAGGCAGCATATAGTGTAGTGCAGTAATCTCTTACTTTACCAGTGTAGAGAACCTCATTAAATTCATACATTCTGGCTACCTTGAGTTTATCCTTGTTGAGCAAGACATGGAGCTGGCATAGCATTGATCTCAAGATGAAAAAGAGATTTGGAGAAGTCACCAAAGAGCTGGTTTGTGTGCTTGTGGTTGGGATTCTAATGGCAATTGAAAGAACTCTGCAGGTATTTCTCTAAATAGAGTACCACTGGACTTTACAAATGTGTGGCACTCTTGTTTTATTACCCCTTATGCAGTAAAGAACAGTGTGATACAGCAGTTAGTTGGGTGAGACTGATAGCAAGAATAAAGTTTAACTGAAAGACAAAGCAAGAGCTTTAAAGAGAAAAAAGAAGCAGCCATGAGGCAATGAACATCTATGAGATAACTTCACTAATGAAGCTGAATTCCCATACAAAAAATCCTTACTCAAGCATAATAGTACTAATAGATAGTGAATAAAGAATTGACTAGGGAGTGTAGAGATGAAAAGAGTATAATAAAATATTTCTGCTATCACTTCTGGTGGAAAAGAGAATTGAATTAGACACAGTTGGTACTAATAATACCTAAAACATTGTAGCAGCTGATAAATGTATTTGATATACTGTAAGCCTAGAAGGAATGTGACTGTGTTTTTATCTGAACCCAAGAAACAGAAGGGGGGATGTATGCCTGCTTCACAGTCACATACTCTGGCATCCACATGTACTTTTGGAGATATAAAAGATTACTTAATGAGACACAGAAACATATATGTGACAAATGATTCCAGCATTCAGGAGATGCTGTTGAAAAAACAGAGAAATTTCTTCAAATGGCAAGGGCAGCTGAACTGTATAGCAAAAAGATCAAACCAGTCTTACTAGTGCAGAACAAGTTCACAGGGTCAAGCTAAAGGAAATTGGGAAGCAGGACAGCGACAGACTGGCCAGGAATGCAAGCATCGAGTTGCAGGGTATGTACTGAGTGAAACAATACAGAAGACAGTTAAAAAACCTGTCTTGTTCCCAGCAAAAAAATGTAAAAAGCAGACAGCATAGCAAGACTTTCTGCCTAGTATGTTGGAGCTCTGAAAATATAGGAAGTGGTAATACAGGACATAGAGATTACAGTTCAAAAAAAAGATGTCTTCCAGCTGTCTTGCATAGGTCAACATAAATTAAATGCACAGAAGGATGCAGAAGAAGGATGCTGGCTACTCAGTTCATTTTCAAAACTGTTATATCAGTTGACTCCAGATGGAAGATGAAGCCATCAGCAGACTAATCCTACCAATCTGGTTAGGGTCAACTTTAACCCAAAGAATTAGAATCAAGTATCCATGATGCAGATATTTAAAGTCAAAGAGCAAATGCAGCCTGTGAACAAAAAACCTGAAAATCAAGAGGTGTTACACATGCAAGGCGTTAATTTCCTGAGCATGATAGAGGAGAGGGAGTGTTCTCTGTGTGCTTTCTCCTTTTCAGAAAATATAAGATCATATTTCAAGGAACCAGACACAAGTGAAAGTCAGAAATAACCCCAAATATAGTGAGATGACTAAAATTCATAATGGCAGAATAATAACAAAAACTTGGTAACTCTACAAGAAATGCCATTATTATATCTATTCAAACTTTCAGAGAATGACTGAGGTGCCTAATTAATGCTGAGGAAAATTTGGAGTAAACTGAGAATCTTCATTTAGCAAAATCTTTAAGTGTATCATTGTATGTATGTACATCAGCACTAATAGACAAGACTGTATAATCTATCATCTGTTTAACATCACTGTTTGTGACGCTAAAACTGAGTCTTACCATGTTGTGACAAGAGCCATGTGACAGCACTGACTACACCTTTTGGAAGATAATTGCCTGTTTTAAATGCTTTTGACCTGCACCCAACATCTAAGGTGTTGCAATGTAAATTGAAGCTGGGAAGGATTCCCAGACATGTGGCTTGAAGCTGTTGACAGAGCTATTAAAAATTAATGATCTGACAAAAGAGACAGTCAATGTCACTATGTAATAAGCAAAACATGAAGTTGAATATAGACATGTAGAACTTGAGAAAAACTGTGTTTTCTCTGTTAGTTGTCATCTGGGGAGATGTCAGCAAGACCCTGGAAAAGTCAGCGCAATTAAGAAAGCACTCAAAATGAAAGCAGTCCAATTGTTATTAGCCATAGTGATTCTTTTTCTGGAATTATCAGAGGTCTTTAAAACAGTGAGGAAAATCAGAGGGCGGATACTGCTCCTAAGACTCTGTAGGGTAGCTAAAGCAAAATTATTTTGTTTTGAAGGAGGTTAGGAGTAGTGCTAATGCACACCAAGCAGCCCAGAACAGAACATTTACAGGAAATAAAGAGGGAACACCGAGCCATGCTTTCTGAAATGCAATTTTCTTGATTCACTTTTCAGCACTAGTCCAAAATCCACTAAAAAGTACCTCGCAAAACTCTAGGTTTGTACTCAAGTTTTTCTTCATAAAACTTTGGCAGTATGATATTAAAATAAGGCACTTCCCAAGAAAATCGCTGCCTATGGTAGATGCACTCAACGGGACGTGTTTTCCAGAATACAACAGATGTGATTTTGTGGAACAAAAACTGCATCTCCAATGGTAGGCTTCATGCAGCCCCCTGAAGAGCAGGCAGTAAATCAGCTTTTTTACCAACCATGGCAGTCTGAAGGATCAGTTATCACAGGTAGTTACCCTGATGAAATGTACATGCAAAATAGATTTTTTTTGAAGGAGACCTAACGGCAATCTTAGAAGGCTTAGAGGGTGCTACAGAGTGCCTGAAATATACTTCAGACCTACTGATGTATGTCTTCATGAAATGAGACAAGCAGTTTGTCAAATAAACATCAATGCCCAAGTGGGAACAATGAAATAGCATTCTGAGGTGCTTAGACTTCTGACTGACCACAGGAGAAGCTTCATGAAATATCAGCCCTGGTAAAACAAGAAAAACCAAACCAAACCAACCAACCAAACACCTCCCGCCTCCAAAAAAAAAAAAAACCAACCAAAAAAACCCAAACAAAACCAAACTGTGCTGATGGTTAGACAAGCTTTGTGCTGCATCTGTTATAAGGCTTGTTGGAAGACGTGAACAAAGACTGTAACAGGAGCTAGGGTATGTCTGAAAGCATATTTTGCAAGGTCTGGAGTACAAGACTGTCCAAAAACTAAGGATGTCTGGCAACAGATTTCTAAAATCTTAGCACAGAATAGGTCACATTAGCCTGGATGCTCAAAGGGCAACAGGAGAGTTAATTTAGAAATGAAGAGCTTGTTAATAAGAACAGTACTGATGAGTAGTCCTTACTTTGCATTGTTCAACTTTCACATTCCAGCATCTCTTTCCCTTCCCTCTATCATCTCCCTTTCTAATTTTTAGATTGACACAGATAAACTAGGTCTACAGTGCAATGAATTAGTAAAAATCAGTGATTTGATACCATCATGTAGATGAGCAGGTCTGCTTCAACTGTCAAAAATCCACTTGCAGCAATAACAGAAACTAAAGGCTGACGTTAGTAGCACAGGGAAATCTGAAGATAGTACACACACCAAATCAAAATCAAAGTAAATGAGCAATATAAAGGGAAATAAAAAAAAAAGAAGTTAATATAATCTTGATGTCAACATAAGCTCAAAATCTCATTTCTTTCAAAAGTTGTCATAGTTTGCTTGAAGGAAAAGTAAAATAAAAATACATATGGCCATGGCAATAGCAATATTAACTCACACACTTGATTCATTGAGTTTCAACAGCACTGTTCTGCAGGCTGTTCTGAAGGTGTTCTGTGGTTAGAGCTGGTGACTGTAGCTGCAGGAGAATGCAGCACTGGCGTGCTGTAGGTTATACCCTCGTTCCTCTGCAGTGTACTTGTAAGCTGTTTATAAAAGTCTTACATAAAAATAGGAAAAAAATTATCCCTTAAAACCTTCAAATTTGTTTCTGCTTATCCCCTGTACCCTTTGCAACATCACAATAAACCAAGGAAAGGGAAAAATGTTTCTCCCTTCTTATATCAAATCCTAGACTTCAGAGAGGAGACACAGCCTTCTTCCAGGAAGGTGTCTGATCTGGCAGGTTTGTTTTGTTGGTCCTCAGTGCTCTGAGAAAATGTGTGGTATGTGCTTCATACAGGTTAAGTAAAGTTTTGTGTTCAGAACCCCACTCTGGAGAAAGAAGCATTTCATTAGGCAGCTGCCTGGTTTCAACTTAATATGGAAAAGCTTGAGAGATTTTAAAGTCTCTAAACACATCATTTCTTGCTGTTTCACACAGTTACACTCACACAGAGATAAGCTTTTCTGAAATGTCAGGCTGCATTTTAACTGACCTGTATTTCTTAGTATGAGACCTTTACCATGGTTAAAATCCTTCTCCCAGAGAAGAGAAACCATCCTTGCAAACCTTACTAGAGGGTGGCTTTGTCACTCATAGTCATCTCAGGATCAAATCTCTTTATTGAACAAAAACCTCGAAGTGCCATGACTGTTAGTCAGCTCTGGATTTCATAACAGTTATGGATACCTTTGGATGTGCTCTGGATCTGTCTATCAGTGTGTTGATTCAGCTCCAGAAGTCAGTCTGCATAGCACTCTCCTGTGCTCAGGGTGAACATCTCAGCTCTCCAGACCCTTCGTTACGTTGTCGAAAGGCAGGTAGTGCAACATCTCACTAACAATACCACAACTGTGCATTGCCAAGCAGAGTGGGGTTCACAACAGACCCTTTGGGAGGCAGTTGTTGTATATTCTTTTCCTATGAACCTTCACAAGACTTATGGGACCTTTTATCTTCATCCGTACTTTATAGACTGCCTGTGTACAATGTCTGACACTGTATTGTGTTAGACATTCTATTTGAATATGAATGTTTGACCATATATTTAACGTATTGTTAGACATGAAGAACTTGGCAGATGATGCACAAGGTTTGTGCAGATTACACTATATTCGATATATTCTGAAAATTGGAATTAAAAAACCTTTTAACTAGTCAAGCGGTCTTCAAGGGAGTGTGAGAAAACTATCATTTGGGACTTGGCTGGACAAAGCATTAACAATAGACTCTTTAGAAGAAGGAATAACAGTTGGAAGCAATTTGCAGTGGTGGGAGAATGGAGCATACATGACTTCTTAGGTCTTTTTTAAAAACCTTATTATCTTAAATTATTTATTTGAAAAGTTTTCTCCCTGCTTTGATGTAATAAATTCCATAGCAATGATGATTAAGTATTAGGGACTTTTACCAGGGATTCTTTAGAAGAGATGATGAATGATTATTGGCTTTAGTTGCTAATTGACACAATAATTTCTGCCAAGGGATTCCTCTCTAGTTTTGACACTATATTCTGAAAAGGAAAGAGAATTGATTTTTTAGGTGACATACTGATGTTGAGATTAACTGAAGCATGTTGGAGACTCATGCCCCTCATTTTTTTTTTTCTAGGAAATTGTATAATTCTTGTATTTATGCTTTTATTTCTTGTAATTTGTGATTAAAAATGTGTGATTTTAATATACAACCTATGACAATAATATTAAGCTACAGCTTCAGTATGCCAAAAACCACAAAGCTATAGAAATAGTCCTACAAACAGTTTGAATGTGTTACTTTTTCTTAAAAATGAGAAAATGCGCCAACAGAACAAGTTTGCCCAGCTACCTTTTCTATGGAATCACTAATTTTCACCCTGAAGAGGTCAGGCAGATTTATGGAATAAAACAGGGCCTCAGGCCACGTAACATGATTGTGAGCTAGTCAACTACTCATTTGTGCCAAGTAAATTTTGGAAATGATTCTCCTTTGCTGACAGTACCCTCATTACCGATTGTGTAGAGTAATTTATCAGGCATTTCTTAAAATAAACCGTTCATTTATGCTAATAGGACTTGGCAGGGAGAAAAAATTGGCAGGACTTGAAGTTCCTAGTGTTTTGCTTTTTTAAAACAAAAACTGTAAAGTCCTTGGTATTTTGAGCAACCGTTATCATGGCCATGCATATACTTTATTAAAGTGACAACCAATTGCATAATAAATTTTCACAATGGGAGAAAATTATTCCTATGTTAAGTTTATAAAAGCAAATAGTTTGATAATATTGTAAAAGTACAGTCATTAGTTTCATACTTGTACATTCTTTATTGGCCAAGCTTCTGTTAATAACGAATCACTTAGCATCTTTTCCATGACTCATCTATTCTCAGTGCAGTACCTCATCTTGAAATATCTCTTTGTTCCTTACCCCTCATGTATTTTCTGTTTGGTAGCTTACTCCAAGGAGATGTTTTCTTTCTGCTTCATAGTGGGGCTTTGATGCTGCAAACAGCCATGCACATCAGAAACTAATAAAGTGAGTAGTCCCATTGAACCTATGGAACCAGTTAATAGGTACAGTTACTCACTTGTACAAACGTTTGTAGAACCCAGGTGAAGTCACTGTACAGAGTTTAGCTGCTATCCTTTGCAGCTGAACTGTGGAAGCCATTATATTTAGATCAATACATTTCACATTTAGTTGTCTTCAAAAAAAATACATCAGGTCCTGAAAAAGCCATCCTTCCTAGCCCACAAGAAAAATTCCAAAGCTCAGAATAAAAAGAAAGCATGCATTGAAACTCACAAATAAGGTCTGCAACACTGATAAAATGACAGCTGTAGCAAATTGTGACTCACCAAAAAACAATGCTTTAATCCAATGCCTGCTGAAGTGTAAGGGGAAGTCTTCTGTTAACTTCACTAGTGGTTAGATCTGGTCCTCATTTAATAAGACAAAGCTAGATGCATCTCCAATTGTACATAAATTACGTGATAAGGGTTTTTTAACATATTCTGTTTCCCAGCAAATGGCAAATTCTATTGCATCTTCAAATAAAACTAAACAGTAATGTTCTTTTTGTTGTTGCTTTTTAATGAAAGTAAATATAGCTATGAGTAAATGCAATTAGTACAGAATATACTGTGCTTCTTATAACAACAAATTGAGCATGACACATTGACCCCAAATTTTTATCATGCCTCAGCCTTTAGCTGCAAATGCCAGAAACCCAAGCTGTGTTTGCAAAGAGAAACAACTTAAAATAGCCACAGCACCTTAAATTGAAGATTGAGCCCTAGGTGTTTTTAAATAACCAGACTTTTCAGTGAAGCTGTGTGATGATACAGCTTAGATTACAGCTTTAATTTTTTTGTTGTCTCATGCTATTGTACTTGTACTGCAGTACAATGCTACAAAGAACAAAGATTCACTAACATTTTGCAAGGCTTCAGCTCTTTAGACTTGAAACTCAAATTTAAACTGTGAAGCTCATTCAGTGAACATTTATTGAACCTGGCCTTTTCCACTCATGTCTTTACTCACCATCATAATTAGAATGTCCCTGCAATGGGTCTAAATGTTTGTGTTAATCCTTTCCACTTCTGTCTGCATTCTTTTCATATTGTTTCCTGCCATTAATGCAATAAAAGTGTCAGCCACAAATACCAGATTCCTAATGGAAAAGCAAAACAAACTAAAACCAGCCAGCACCACAACTGAGAAATATTATTTTTCCCTGATATTCCAAAATGTTACTAAGCAAACAATTAATTGAGGTTGCATATACAATATGCATTGTTAACTAAGTTACATCCATTGTTCATAGACGGAAGTCACAATTACAGATGCTCGCTGTGAGTGTTACAGAGTAGTTTCTTGCATACATTTGGGTTGTCTGATCAGAGAAAAATGGTCTCTTGTTTAAATGAGAGGACCATGATTGGTACTTTTGGCTTCTTCTGCTCTTGGGAAAACACCTTCATTTTTAGTTTAAGGTATAATGGGGCAAACATTACTTCTTTAATGTCCTCCAACACAGAGATGTTTAATGAAATTGTTCTTTTAATTTGCTCTGAGTTGCTGAAAGGTAGAAGACTCAGAAGAGAACATCTAAATATCTATTGTTAGTGCAAGATGGATTTTTCTTGTAATGTGTCAGCTTATTTTTTTTGCTTGTTACTAAATCTGTTCAAAGTTTCTGGCTGTTCTTAAATACAGTTATATGAAACATTTCCAATTAGTTTATTGACTTGAAATTGATGAGGAAGTTAATTTAGAAATCTGAATTCTGTATAGGACAAATTAGTGGTAGTAGTTAAGGTCTTAATCTATTCATTATAATATATATGTTTGGAGATCAGATCCCCATATGCGCCAGCCCCTCAGCATATATAAAATAAATAAAATAAAATAAAAAGTAGGCATTTCTCTATGGAATTTGTAATCTGAAGTGTAGTACAGGAGCAAAAATTGATAAAGAGCATGAAGAAGCATTGAAACAATACTAGTCAGCATACAGCAAACGGTTACTGTTATGAATATTATGATATTTTTGTTACTCATGGAAGATTAGGTTTATGACAAACTCATGAGTTGCTTCTGACAGTGAATATAAAAGGTACAAGAGACAAAGACAAGATGTCTTTCTGTTATCTCACAGGTATATATTTTATATATTGACAATATATCCTGCAAGTCTCTCCCATAAAGCTATCTCTTAAGGAACAGTGTGAGGTGCAAAGAGCAGTTTCTGTCTGCTAGGAGTTTAACATAGACCTTGAATTAATGCTGAAAAAATGAGCATTTTCCATCTATTTATTCAATTTTTCATTTTAATACATGTATTTTGATATATTTGCCATACTTTTGAGACTCTACTGCTGCGCAGTTCAATAGCATAAGTTCAGTCTGTAAACTCTTTGGATTAAGGGTCATTTTCTTCCAATTGTCTGTACAGTTCTTGGTTCAGCTGAGCTTCTGTCTAGTTTAAAACAATAGCAATAACTCAAAATAAATATGTACTCTGAAGATGCCTTCAGATGTTCCATTTTTTTAATGAGAAAGTGATGGAAAATGGCAGGAGGTTCAGAATACAATGGGTCTGCTACGCTTCCCTTATTTAACTTCTCTTCTTCTTCCCAAAACAATTGGTGGTTATTCTGTGAGTATTGCAGCATAGGAATTGACCATTACTGGAGAGTAGCCCTGTTTGTTAATTAGCAGGGCTCCACTGCCTGTGGGGAAGCTGCACTTAGACATGCTGTGCCGTGACCAAATTTCATCCAATATAAGTGTCAGGTCAAAATGCAGGATTTAAAAAACAATTATTGTTGTACAAGCAGGTAGCTGAATTATTTCTCTGCCTACATCTCTCTGAGAAGAGCTATATGTGCAGTACCTACATGAGGAAACTACATAGGACTAGTTGCCTAGTCCTAGCTCCCAGTTTCTCTCCATGTCTGTGTACTGTCAGTACTGCAGCCCCTGAGGCTGTGAAGGTATTTGGTGCACACAGGAGGACAGTAGTGAGACTATAGAGGAAAAAGACAGAGTTGCAGATTTACCTTCTCCCCACCAACCCCTGTTAAAAAAGAAACAACCAACAAAGCAAAACAACACCCACCCCAAAACTGCGAAGATGCTTTCTCAAGAGCCTGTTTAACAAGTCTTTGCACAGTAGTGTATAATTTGACACCACATGATTTTAAAAAAATTAAGTGCCACTGAATGCTGTTTTAAAAGATTCTACATGGACATTCCAACTACAGCAATATTTCAGTAGTTCCATCTGTATTTAGTCTCAGCACATCAGCAATAGCAGTGAAACCTATTAACACTCATGAAGTTTCATGTTTGAGATCGTTCATTTGAAAATATAAATGCAATGCTAGGCAAAGTAAAAGTTGAAAAGGTTATCCTTTATCTTCTCAATCCAATGGCAAAAAAAGTCCTAATCTAATTTAGTTAGCAAGAATGTATTTTTTGGCCTCCCTAGAAAATGACTGTTCCTCATTTTTCTCCAGCTGTAAATAATACGACTTAAATAGCTCTGTGAAGCAGCTCTATTATTTACTGGTCAAAAAGTATTACAAATGATTGAAGGGTTTCTATGAAAGAGGTGGCTGAGAATTGTTCTCATTTTCTTCTGACTGAAAGTTTAGTGTTTGGCATATTGTAGGGGCAATGTATATCCATAGGCAGATAGAAAATCTGAAAAATTGAAATTTTTTAAAGGTTACATGTCTCTGTTTTCTCAGCTTTGCAAGTATTTAGTATATTTAAAACGTGAATTTTTCAGAAGTGGCTTTTGCATGCCATGTTTGAAGTGCTTCTGAAATGTATATTGATTCAGACACTGCTTACTGGCCTGATTGAAACCAAGTCTGTTGGAACAGGCCTAAACCATACAATGGAGGAAGAGACAGGGACATTCAGGAGGTCTCCAGAATCACAGTTTACTGTTAACAAGATGCTTTGCTGTGATTTCCCCTATGCAAATGGAAGAGGACTGCAGGTCATAAGTCTTTTAAGAGTCAAGGTAATATCTTTGCATGTCACCTTGGAAAACCTTAAGCCGTGTTTCACATTTTCCCCTAGTGAAAGCAGGGGGAGCCTTATGAGAGATTTGATTGAAAAAGTCAATTTGAAGCCTAGTTAATCACACATTGCAGGCTCTTGTGGTTTAGGAATGGTGTTCTCCAATTCAGTATTCCCACTGAAACCATGCACCACTCCCCCTCCCTGCTCCAACTGGATGTACAAAAGGCAAAGATCAGCGGTTGCGATAAAAACAATTTACTGGAAACATCAATGAGATAAGAAAATTAACAGTAACAGCAACAATATTAGTGAGAGAGGGAGGATATAAGAAAAGAAATTATTCACACACAAAAAACCCCTGATAATAGACAATACCTATGGCTCTCCCTGCCACATTTTCTCTACTGCAAGGAACCTCTTCTCCCCAGAAGAAAGTTCCTTCCTCCCACCCCTAGCAATGACAGAGGTGAAATAGAATAACCTCCAAGTCCTAGGTATGCTCTCTCCTGGCTACTGCAAAAAATTAACCCTGTCCTGGTTAGAACCAGGATGCAGGTAGAACTGGATCTTATTAAAAGTTACATAGCATCATGTTTAAAATCCTTCTAGTGAAGGACAAGTGCAATACTGAGCAATGCAGAAGATGGCACTGATGGAGTCTACTTGTGATCCCTCCTGCTATTTTTTTTTTCAGTTTTTACCCCATTTCCCAGTGTCAGATTTTGAGTTTCTCACTCTCATTCCCTCATCAAATGAAAATGTTCAAATACTGGGTTTACCTTTGCATGTTCTATAATCTTATTTTCTTAACTAGGGGTCTATTACCCAGACTGACTGCCAGGAGATAAGTACTGGAATTGCTTATACTGGATGTCCTTTTTTTTTTTTTTTTTGATGGGTTGGAAAGGACCTCTGAGATCATGAAGTCCAACCCTTGATCCACTACCAACACAGTTACTAGACCATGGCACTAAGTGCCACATCCAGTCTCTTCTTAAATACCTCCAGGGACAGAGAATCCACCACCTCCCTGGGCAGCCCATTCAAGTGCCTGATTACCCTCTCTGTAAAGAATTTCTTCCTAATATCTAATCTAAACCTCCCCTGGCAGAGCTTGAGACCGTGCCTTCTTGTCTTACTGCTGGTTGCCTGGGAGAAGAGACCGACCCCCACCTGACTGCAACCCCCTTTCAGGTAGTTGTAGAGAGAGAGTGAGTTGATCCTTCATCCCAGAATCCTGCTGCCCAGCACAGGCTCAGTGCTGAATTCAGATCAGGTTGCTTGGGGCTTTATCTGGTCAAGTATTGAAAACCTCCAAGAGTGGAGATTCCACAGCCTCATCTGAAAGTCCTTGTGAAACCTACTTTCAGCAGGCACTCTGTACAGGAGCAGAAGGAAATAAATCCATTGTTCTCTTTTGATTGTAGAATTGCCAGGTGTTATCTGAAACAAGAGTATTGAGAAAAAAAAATAAAAACTCTAGTATTATTTAAATATTGACAGTATCATCTTAAAATGATTATATTCTAAATGTTTTATATGAGTGCTGTGGAACAGTAACACATGCACATACACTTCCAGCTGTACAGTAAAATTTATGAACCTCACACTTCTGGCATCATTGGTATCACTGTAGAGACAATAGTTTTACAAGAACAGTATTTGTATTGTGGTTTTATTACTAAGAAAATGGTAAGAAGTCCTGGAGTTTGGTTTGGATTTTTTTTTTTTTAAACAACAAAAGCTTTTATTTTAACTTCATATTTTTATTTTCATGCAAATAAGGTCATACATATATGTTTATGAAATATTCCTAAAGGATATATTTTTTACTGTCTGCAGCTTTATCTTTAAGATAAATTCATTGCTAAAAGCATGTCTTGGACAAGACCTTTTGATTGCAGAAGTTGAAAATGTATCTTGAAGTTGATTTCCTTTTTTTATCATGCTGTCCATGCTCAAACCCATGCAGTTGATTTTTTTCAGACACAATCCATTCAAATTAGCTTTCATCTTTTTTCTGTCTTTTGTCAAATCAGTTGTTGACTCATACCATGCCATTCCTTAGCCCAGTTATTTCACCCCTGTTTCTAACTTCATTATATACCGAGTCAACCAGAGTTGGATGAGCACATTATGAAAAATTCTTGTGATCATAAGAACTTCCTCAACTGCAAGTGATGACTCTGCTTCATATGTGCCATCTTCTTGCTCCAGCAGCATTTCTTCTGAATCTTAACAATAAGCCTCTCAGTTACCTTTTCATCACTTTTAACATCAAACTCTTCTCCTCCTCTTGCTCTATTATATACTGCCCTAATCAGTCAAGTCCTTTTTTTTTCCCCCCATAACTCCATATTCTCTCCACTTTTTGTGATTCCTTCCTCTATTCTATCTTCCCCTTTGTCTTTTTTCTAATCTATAGCTCTTCTGAGATTAATTTTATGAATGGTTTATGCATACTCAAGACCTGGAGTGCTCAGCCTTAGGCAAATAGAACAAAGATGTCTTATCCTGTCTTATGTCTGACAATGACCAAAATTTTGGCTTCTCTGTCAGAAAAAAAAACAAGAAAAAAAAAATGATGAAACGAGCCCCAAGCTTCCTTTTTTTTTGATTTTTTTCTTCCATCAGTTAAGTTCAAAACTCCTTCAACATGTTGCCAGAGCAATTACCTGAAGCTTCTCTTTTTGGGCACATGGTGTGACTCTTAGGGATGGTTCTGTCCAGGGCCCGGAGTTGGACTCAATGATCCTTGTGGGTCCCTTCCAGTTTGGCATATTCTGTGATATTCTGTGATTTTTGACCCCACTCTTTCTTGTAGGAAAAATCTTTACAGAATCCCTGATGGTGAAATTTTGGGCTGTGCTCTGTTCTTTCCAGAAGTATCCGAGTCCATTCCTCCAGAAATGCATTATTCCTTGAGTTGAGCTATTGGAAAGACCCTTGATGGTCGCAGAATTTTTTGACCCTGTGATAATGAATGATTTTTAGGTTTGTGTTTTGAAAGCAAATATAAATGAAGTAGGTCCTTTAAGGAATGACATGAACTGAATTAAATGTCCCCCTTTCTAAGGGATGAAGACTCAAATCCTGCCCTTATGATGCACTATTGCATTTTTTTTTTCTCTGAGTGACCCAGCTGGAGTTGTGCCTTTTCTTCACTAGTCTGCCAAGGAGCCTTTGTGCTGAATCACTGACTATTTCTACTGTAATTGGCTTGGACTTCTAGGGTGAGGGGAGCACTGAATACTTCTCCTTTTTTGCCCACTAATTGTTTTCCATGCCTCATGGTGCATTTTCTTCAGATTTTCAGTGCTCCTGTAATATTTGATTTGGAGCTGTATGTGTAGAAAAATGAAAATTGTTTCAATTTGATTAATTTCTTAAATGTTGCTTGTCAGTTTAAGGAAATTTTGAGCAGTTTTTCTTCTTACTGAAGAGGGAGTTTTAGACTATCTTAAGACTTCCTGGAGGCAACCAACTGTCAAAAAAATTCTCAACCATTTTTTGTCACAGTTCTTCTAGCCAAGATTTGTTTTTATCCCTTCATTGGTCCTTTCAGAATAAACAAGAAATAATGGAGCAGTTGCACTTACATTGCCCTATTCCCCCTTCCCAGGCAAATCAAGGTTGTCTCAGAAGCGGAAGGATAAGGTAGAATTGTGACCTAGACATTGTATGGGGTAGCAGGAAGGTGATACGAATCAGTGCGCTGGCTTTTTCCTTAAGAGCTCTATTCCAGACTGCTCTTTCCGTAGCAAAATCAAAATATTTTAGCAGGTGGATCAGTGCTGTAGTATACTTTGCATGAATTTCCATTGGGATGGCATTGTTTACACAAGAGAAAGAAATCACTGTAGGAATGCATGTATGTGCACTAACACACTTGTCAACTAAAATTACAGAAGCCAAAGGATAGGATCAATTTAGGAAGGAGATGTGGAGATGCAGAGGTGCAGGTCTAGCTGCAGAAGACAGGCATCTTCTGTTACAGATGGAATTGTGGGCATCACCCACATTTTGAGGAGAAGAGGATGAAGAACAGAAAATATTAGGAGCCTATGTGACCTCACTGGGACCTATGTGACTACCCCGGAAAATCAATCCATGAGTGATTTGCTGCAGTAGAAAAGCAAATCTTTTAGAGAGATAGATGTAAAAGTAGCACTGAAATGCTTGCTGTGTTGGGGTTAGAAAAAGAAAGATTTCTGTGGGTGCAGGTCCCATCAGGTTTGGCCTCAGTTCTCTCACCAGTTATGCTCCCTTTAAACTGCAGATACCTTCTTCTTAGTCAAAAAGACATATTTCTTTAGGAGTGTATCTTGCAAATGTCTACCTGAGAACCTCCAATTGTTTCAAAGTGTATTTCCTTGAGAACAACTCAGATGGGGGGGGAAGCAAGTGTTGTCTGATAAAGGAAATCCTTCACTATTCATAACATATTTGGGTTATTTGAGAAAAGAGGAAATTGCTAAGGATTAGGTTTACAGCACATGAGCATGTCTCAGAAGTGCTACTCTGTAAAGCTTGTCAAGGAAAAAAAAGTAAATAAATCCCAGTAGGCTTCCAGAGTTTTGCATCCTGTAGTTTATTACATTTGTCAGTAAAAGCAGCAAGGATTATGGAAGTAGATTTATTAATTTTATGAAATCCTGGCACGAAGGATTGGTGGCCCTCTGATTGAAAATGAAGTGGAACTATTTTGCGAAAGACAAACATTGTGTGCTTGTAGTGAAAAGTTATTATTGCAGCAAACCTGTTGCAAATAAATCGCTGGAGCAAATCCCTTGGAAGTCACTTGCCTTAAAGTCAATGGGATTATGTTTTATGTCTCCTTGTGTAAAGGAAGATCCTTGGTTTCAATGGGTGTTCAAATTCCTCGGGGCAGTATACAGAATTAAACAGCTAATCATAACCACTTTGGAAAAATTTCCTATTGGTGTTTCAGTATTTGTTTTGAGTGCCTTAAAGGCACTCTGCTGAAATGAAGGTTCATTTTCTTTTCTTTCAGCATCTTTGTACAAGGTGTCCTTCAAAAGACTTTATAATATTTGATCTTTTTCAGAATCTGCCATCTGTATGTTGAGGGGAAACAAGGACAGTAAGTTGTTCTATAAGAGGTATTAATTCAAACATGATGATTAGACCACTTTCATGTAAAAACCTTTTCTCAAAGTGCTTGAGTCATATCCATCTGAAAGCAGTTGTACACTACTTGCATAAAATTGCTTCAAGGACTCTGTTCTGGTCTAGTAGGTAGGTAGTAGGAAGGTTCCTGACTAGGTACCTGCATCACAGGGATAGCAGTTTCACTTGTCTGTAAATAATTTGGTACTTTCAGTGGCTATGTGTAATAATAATATCCTGTTTTCTCTTAGAACTGGTTCACCACAGGAGAAGGTTAATGCCTGGGCCATGTCATAGATGCTGAAAGTGACATTCTTTTTCTTTGAAATAAGGAAGTTAAGTGTCCATCCTGATACTGCAGTAGACCCTTAGCAATTATAGCAGTTTATTTCTTTTTCGTTTCAAGTAGTAATTACTTTAACTCATACAAAATTTTAAAATAAATTTAGCTTTTCATTTGTACTAATATTAACTTTTTTGGAATAAATTTAATTTGAAAATACACCTCCTTTTTGCCTAAGATACTTAGACGGGTCAATTCCCATTGCATCAAAACAACGAATAAAATCATAAACCTTAACATCTTGGGAACCACTTAAGAACTGTTATCCCTGTTTCACAGGGACAAAGAACAGTAATATGAGTTTCTTGTGCTGCAGTCCTTGAGTACCTACACATCAACAAACCATCCTTTCCTTATTGCAGAGGAGGAATGACATGTTCCAGGCTCTGGTCTATCACTGCCTCTTCTCCTGTTTGTGTCTGATCTCTTCTGCAACCCAGGGACCCTCACAGCTCTCACAGATCGAGCTGGCTAAACATCCCCACTCTCTGTGATCTGCACTCTCATTGTCCCGTGCTCTCCCCTGCCCTAGTTTCTTTTGGAAAGAAAAGAGGATGTATCAATGGGAATGACACAATGCCATGCCTAGCCAGACTGTGGACAGTAAGGAGATTAGAACTGAGTGGGATACACACTATGAAGGGAAGGTGCTCACTAAGTCTAACGTTCTTGAGTCTGTTGCAGCCAGGCAGATTGTCATGGATCATAGAAAAGAGTTTATCCTTGTTCTAAGGAAAGTTTAAAGGTCATAGTCGTTACAACACTGAAGCTGCTCTACAGCTTCCTCCCTCCATGAAAGTGTTACTGAGATTTTCACAATAACCTAAGAGTTAAGTTAGCAAATAGTAGTGTCACTGGATTGCAACTGAGGTGACTGGGTCATTTAAGCACATGCTGAAATGTTTGGCTGGATCACAATCACACAGAGTAACTACTGTATGCAAAGCTATATAGCAAGTTACTGAAAGTGCTAAAATTTTATGTCTCTGAATCCAATGGGTGCTCCCCATTTTGTAATGGGAATGTCAAAGATGTCACTTTGTAAGGATCAGACTTTTTTGAGAAGGAAGCAACCTGAAACCATGTACCTCCTGTTGTTAAAAATATCTTTCATGTGGAGAGTAGGAACCTGAGAATCTCAGGGTTGTAGTAATGGAAGTGACCCTATGTGTGCTGTGTAAGTATATATATATCATCTCTATATAGATCTATGTATACACCGATATCTATATATATCTTGTTGTATGAGTGCAAGTGTGCATGCACCTGTATAGTTCCTGTATGTTTAAGTAGGATGCTTTTCTGCATGTAACCAGTTGAAATGGAAATCTAGATGTTCTGGTATGAATTTCCTTCTTCTCCAAACTCTGAGTTTATACCATTAATGCATGTAAATTACACTCACAGTTGTACTGGAGTGTAAGAGTAAGAACTGCTACTGAATTTGTCACATCAGAAACATTTTTTTTACAAGTACATATGCACAATATGTTACAATTCTATATGTTTTTTTCTTCTCTTTTCCCACCCTTTTTTTTTAACACTTCTGAAGAGCTTGTTCCTGTGTCACAACCAGTATTTGATTTGCACTTAAGGGAAACACCACAATTTTTAGATCAGTCTCCTAATGAACCTCAGACCTCCACTGTTTCTATCACTTAATTTAGAATTTCTGAGTCTTGGAAAGAGGTTAATTTCAATGTATTCCCATTCCTATGCTACAGTACTATAGTGCAGTCAAAGCATTTTTCCACATGGTCATAGTACTATTATTACTATTGATTTTGACATATTTGGATCAGGATTCAGATGTGGATGAACATAAGCAGTTCTCCTAAAACCATCATAGCATTTTCTTCCATTATTTTCCCGCATTCACAGTTGCTTCCTCTTTTCCCCCTTCTTTTTCCTTCCTATTTTTAAGAACTTGCCTTTAACTGTAGTTTCTTCCTGCAAGATTATTTTTAACTCAGTGCTAGTTTGTAATGAAAATAGCACATTATTTGTTTGTCTTCATTATTATTTTTATTCAGAAATAACAAAAATAAAGAATTTTAAGACATTAGTGATTTACTTTCCCAAAGTTTTCAGCTTGTGACATCTCAGAAAGGAACCTTATTTCTGAATTGGTCAGAAAATCTGAAAGATAGCCCAGATTCACCAAAATATGTTGGTTCCTAAGTCCTTTTTGACAATCCTTTACATTGATTTTACACTATGTTTAAAGGACTAAATATTTCTTGAATCTGGTTCTAAATCTTTTATTTGAAAGCAGTATTATTTAGTCCTTATATATTATATATTTATATACATATATTTAGTCTTTATATATATATTTATATATAAAGACTATTATATAGTCTTTAAATGTGGTAGATAGTGAGAGTTAAGCCTTAATTTAAAAACTCAGACCTGAATCCTATTAAAACTGTTCAAGGTGTAAAATATAACTTAGTATGAATGGGATTAAGGAAATCATCCACTGGTTTAATTAAAACAAATGAAAAATAGCAAGATTTCCTTCTGTCTTTCTCAATCTAAAAACATCTAATGTGAGCAGCTTCTGTGAAACTTGTGGCTTTACTTGCATACAGATGTAAGGATTATTTGCGTGCTGTCATTTGCCAGAGATTTCAACAGCGGTTTCCACATGTCACGGAAAGTGTGCCATATAAAGCAGATGTGTCTCCTCCATGTATGTAGAACATGCATGTCTGTGTCTATAAACCAAGCAGAACATAATTATTTTGATAGAGTTTCGACTGACATTGTATAATATTTTCAAAAAGATTCATAGGGCTTTACAAAAGAGGACAGCTACAGCACAAAAATACTAATTAAGATGAACTTTTCAAAGTTGATAAGTGATTTGGATTTTGATTTTGGTTACCCAGCTGAAGATGCATTAAGGACTGAGCTTCAGAGAGTGCACTTTTTTTTCAATTAGGACTACCACAAGCAGCTCAGATCTAAAAGTAAAAGCAACCTGAGCTCCTACTCAGTTGTTCAGGAAAACTATGGCCTTATTTCTCTCTCTTCACATTATGAGTCAAAGCTGGTTGGGAATAGAGATGAAAGGGAAGCACTTGCTCACCTGGATTAGCCTGTTACAGTGCCATGGTCATGAATAAACTTTTTACACGAAAGAGTCCACTCCTGTTAATTGACCTTGGAGAATGAATAAGGATGTCATGGCCATATTTTTCCTTTGAGTCACTCAAGAAAACAGCATTTGGATTTCCTTGACAAGAAGTCTGTGTTACCCTAAGATTGCTGTTGCATGTACATAAATTACATAGTTTCTCTGAAAGCTCTAAATAATGTAAAATTAAATAAGTCCACCCTTTGTCTGCTTCTGATTTAGTTTTGTTTGTGGTCAGCCTCTAAAGAAGACTGGATGACCCAGACAGAAATTACAAAAATTCTCACTATGTATTAAATTGGCATTACATCTTTCAGTATGAATTTGGGTTCTGTTAGAACTTTTAGGAGTCATTAGTACTTTGCTGAATTTTCCCACACCTGCTTAAAATATGTTGATTGCATTGCATACTGGAAAGTGGGGTTACTTGGCTTCTCATGAGGGATAAATCTCAGCTGCAAAGATCTAACATATCCAGAGGAAGAATACAACAAATTTTTTTAATTTAGTCAGAAACACTTGCTAATCTTTCTGTCTCAAGCATTGCTTTCACTGTACAATGTGCAACTGGTCAGCTTTATGGAAGAAGTAGGTGGGGGAATACACTGATTAATGAAAGAACCAGAAAAATCCAAGTAGTGAAGAATATCAAGCATTCAGAGTATTCAATATTTAAGGTCAGTAGAAGGTTTTGGAGAAGGAGTGGGAGAAGGAGAGAGTGAGAATAAGGTTCAGTGAAAAATGCCATGGGGAGATGTGGGCTTTGGGAACAAGAGTGAGCATTGAAAGTTGATGAGTAATTGAGGTACATGGGATAGATTAGCTCGTTAAGTTCTATTAAGTTCCTTGTGTTGCTTACCCTCAGGATGTTAGAGTAGGCGTTGGTTAATAGGAGACTAGGGAGAGGGATTTGGGAAGAACAGGGGAGTATGCATAGGGTGGGACACTGGAGCTAGATGGTGAATTGTTAGAGGCTGGGAAAGTGTCATGGGGAAATATCACATGTTCCTGCTGTATTCTCATATTCCTTCAAGAGCATCTACCTTTCACTGTTGTCAGAGAGGTGTAGTGTACTGAGTCACTATGGGTGTTTTTTCTGCTTTTATGTTAGCTTTTGTAGTCTCTGAAAAAGGGTGAATGTTTGCCCACACATGGTTAGCTGGTACATGAGGCGAAAGAGTAATGCCAAGCAGAAAAGTATGGAAATAGCTGGAAAGGCAGATCTCTCTGCGATAACAGGCAGTTGGTTAGGCCACTTTAGGATGAGGGCGAAGAGGAGTTAGAAGGTCCTGGGAGCAGAAGCTAAGGATGGGAGTAATTACCTTCTGCTCTAGAATCCTTAATCTTACTCTCTAGAAGAATTGTGTTATCCCAGACACAAATCTGTTCTTGTGAACTCCTGAGCATAAAAAAACATCTCTTGCCACAACCCACTGCATAGGTCATCCTATTCCATTCACCCCCTTCACCCAGCTAACTTTGCCCTTAAGTTTACTAATGCTTTCTGGCATGGGGATTTGCTTCAATATTGCAAAATATAATGGAGAATTCTTGATTGGGTGCTACTGCTTGTGTTGGCACTGCAACAGCAATCATAAAAATTAGATTTAAATAACAAGTAGCTTTGTCAAACAATCTAGCTTTTCTTGAAAAATGTGGTTGCTTCCAGCATTTTCAGTGCATTTTAATAATATGGGAAGTTTAGTATTTTGTTAGCAAGAAGGCTTTGGACTGGAGAACCCTAAGAAGATGAGATGTAAGCAGAATAACTTCTGAACTGTTTCCTCCAGATTTGTGTCTGGCAGTCTGGTATCTGCCCACTCTGTGTACCCATGGGAAGAAAAGATGTTGGGGGCTAGATGTTTCTACCACCTTGGCACTGTGGTCTGTGTCATATCAACAATGTCAGTTATTCACCTTTGAGAATAATATATAATCTGTGTACATCCACAGAAATGAGAGATATTATAGCAAAATATTATATACGAAGATGTTCTTAAGATTTAAAAAGTTTCAAATCTCTCTTCGTAAAGGTAAAATGATCCTAAGGTGCTTAGCAAAATTAATAATTAATTTTTCAGCTTTAAGTTTGTGTGCTACTTATTTGAAGGAGGTGCAGAATTCATTACATTCAGCACAATAGTCTCTGCCTTCAAAGAGGAACTAAACCAGACTAAGCAGTACTGGAGCCACTAAAATCTCAATAATACTTTTTGATAGCTAGCTATTATTTAATTTTAATGGCATTATATTACACAGACATAGTTCAATAGAGTACCTAAATATTCCAGTCAAGATCAGGGCTGTGATGTTCAAGGGTTTGCAGACAGAAACCAACATGTGTTTTCTACCACGTTATGGGAAATAGTTTCCACCCAGGAGTTAACTAAGAGTTTAATCCTGCAATTAGTATGCTCTCTGCCCAGAAACTATCACTTGCAGCGTAGCAAGACAGATGGATTTTGGATTAGAAAGAAATCTCTCCCACATTAGAGTAATGCACAATTTATCAGATATAACTTGGGACAGTGGTTCACATTCCTCTGAAGCATCTCTGGGAGACAGGATATCAGAAAATTATTATTTCTATTTCATTCCAATACAAAGTGGGGCCCATTCTATCAGTCACTGTATAAACAAATAGTAAGAGACAACTCCAGTTCTTAAGATTTTATAACTTAAATAGGCAAGGGTAACAAAACTGTACAGGAAATACATGGCAAAGGAACATGATTTGCCTGTGATCACAGAGCTGATTGTTGATAGAGCAAGGAGCCAAATCCAATTGTTTGAATTCCCAGCTCAACAGTCGGTACTACAGTTGACCTTACTGTTAGATGATTATTAATTTCTTTTGACTTTTGGTGAGTTTTTTATATTTTCATGATTTTTCCTTGTATTTGGTGTTATTTCATTGCCAAAATTGCTCTACAGAGAATAAACCGCAGGGAGGAGTAGGAAACTTTTCTCTTATGTGAAAAAGAACAAAGCAGTAATAGATATATAATCAAAGTAGATTTAAATGTTTGTATGTAATAGCAAGCAGTTCTTCTTACTGGAATGAAGTACATATATATATATATTTAAATTAGGTGTACCATCAAGGATTACTTTAAACAAAAGTAGCACCTGGCTTTGAAATTAATGAATATAATCTGTAACAGGTACATATATAAAGCATGAAGTGATTCCTGGCATTCTTCTGTTGATATTGTATCTGAAATTTGGGGAGAAAATATTAGAATCCAAGAAAGCTACACAATTTATTTTATTTTATGATTTTTTCCCCTGCAAGTATATGAACAAGCATTGCAAACATGCCCTACACCTGTAAAATCTAGCTATATGGCAGGTAACCAGGGAATACTCTTGTTTTAAAATGAAATCTGTACATTGAATCAGTCAGAGAACAGCTGGCTTAGAAATCAACCTGAAAATCAGAGTAATCTATGAAAGGTATTTGTGTTAGCATTAAAGATTTTTGCATGCTGTCAGTGCAGAACATAGCCTCTGAGCTTGGTGGATTAAGGAAGTTGCAGGTATGGCTTTCTGGAATGGGTTACCTTTTTAAGAATGGAATGCTCAGTTAAAATTTAGTTCTGAGCATTCTGTGTGAGCCATTGTGATTTACTGCCGAACAATGCAAATGCATATTTTTCAGTCAAATTCATGTCAGCTTATTAGCAAATAAGGCTATGGTCATTTCTGCAGCATTTCATTGCTTTTTGAGCAAGAGCTGTTTTGAGCATCAGCATATATGCTGTTATTCCTTTGCATCTGATAAGCAATAGAAAGGCAAATACACTTGGAAGACTAACTAAAACACAAACTTTGGAGGGGCATTCCTGGATACAAGGAATAAATTCCTTATACTGGGACTGTAATCTGGTGATCAGACTTTGTCAAATTGTACCGTGTCCAGGACCAATCTACCAGCATCAAGGCAGAACAGGCATTCACTTAGTGCGGCATCTCTAATTTTAAAGTTAGTATGTGAATCCCATGTTTTCCACAAACAGTTGATGCAGCTACTTTATCCTCACCTTTACAAATGCCACTACAATCTGAGTGTGGATGCTTTTCCCTTGGATTTTTTTTTTTTTTAAATTAGGCCTGTACAAAATAATTTACATTAATTCAAAAAAGGAAATGGTAAGAGAAATTTGACTAAAATTAGACCAAACAAAAAGCTAAAATTAAATGGAAACAATACCTGTTAGTATGGAACAGAAGTGCCCCCACACAGACATGCTCCAAAATAACTAATTGTATGAACTAAACCCAACTGTTATTTTGGATCAATTGTGTGTGTGTGTGTTTCTGTGTGTGTATGTGTGTTTGTGTGTATGCAGAGAAGCCCTAGGACTTCTGGCAATTAAAATGTAATTGTTCTTGTGGTGCAAATATTAACAACCAGTCTAGGTCCTTTTAAATTGACAGTGCAGTGTAAAGTAGATGCAACGCTGATGAAAATGAGGTCAGAGATAGCAAGATCAGAGGCAGCAAGACCCTTCATATTTTATAAGAATTTTTAGGAGACAGCACTTGCCAATCGTATGAGGTAAAAGAAAGGAGAGGAGCGGTCGAAGGGTTTGTAGTGAAAAAGCAGATTGCAGAAAGCAGAAGAAATATGTTAAATGAAAATCCACAAATACAAATGGCAAAGGATCAAAGGTGAGGGGCTGTGTAGGAGGGAGGTGCTACTGATTCTCCCAGACATGCAGTGATGGAAAAATTCCATTAAAACTAAGCACCTGCTGCTTAAGATTCGGGCTTCAAAATTACAAACTGTGTCAGTAAAAGCATTTTGCTTTGCAATTTAAAGGGCAGCTAAAGGAAACAGCCAAAGGATTAGGAGGTGGAAAAAGAGAGAATGGGGAAATATTTTAATGAAACTGGTCTGCGCAGATTTAAGGTATTGCTTAGGCATGGCTGGTTTCAATACGACTTTAATTTTTGTTCCCCTGTTTTTCAGTTGTCTTCTTGAACAAAAAGAGACTTTAGTTTAGTAAGGGGATAGGCAACCATTCTTTGGATGGCTTCCTAACCTTGTGCCTCATTCCTCTTCATGGGTGTGTCTGACTTAAATTTCTAGTTGTTAATCCTACCCTAGTTTTCGGGGGGGGAGGAGAGATGAGTTCTTGTTTCTTTTGCCCATTGTAGGGTAGAAAGCAAAACTGAAATCCTTCAGATGGAGTAAAGGCTGGCAAATGTTAGAAACCACAAAAACTTTGATAGAGAACCATCCTGTATTTAACTGACATGCACACTCCCGCATTGGCATGCCTGCAGAACCAAAAGCCGTACTGAAGTCTGCTTGGTTTGACATGGCTGTTTCTCCTGCCCCATACTGCTTTGATATTTGCAAGGGGATGAGTTGAATATCACATGACAGGGGTTGGCAGCAGACAATGGAAAGCAAAAAAGCTATTCCCAGTCCTCCACACTGAGACAGAATTGATCAACTTGTCACTTACAAATCAATGGAAAAAACCCAGCCTAACCTGCAGTGTTCCTCTCTAGTTCCACTTCTAGTCTCCAATTTTAACCACACTGTTTCCCTTTAAAGAATTTAAGATTAACCTGATAATTTCTTTTAAATAGGAAATAGGAAAAAAAAGAAGTGGCTAAAAACAGTTACATGTCTAGAATTTTACTTTCCCTTGCTCAGTGAAGGGATACTCTCTCTTGTTGTCTACTTTGAATACTAGATGTCTCTGCCCAGTCAAATTGAGGCATCCTGAAAGAGAAAGATTTTCAGATGTCCTGAAAGTGGGCCCCTTTAGAGATGTCTTGAGTCTGACACTTAAAGAGTCATCCCAGATTGCAAACTGGTCTTTGAAACTCAGCCAGCATTTTAGTAGCCTGTGCCTCAAGGAGTCTGGGCACCTTACCCAAAAAGAGCTAAAAATGTAATTTGCAGTTCTCGAAGTAATCCAAAACAAAGTATCAAATCCCTTCCCATCTTCCTTTGCCAGGGAAGGTCCCTGCACACTGAAACTGGCCTCATTCTGCTGCCCAGGGGGCAGCAGTAGTAAATGGAGGGTGGAGTGGGAAACATTTTGGAAGAATGATAAGGCTGTGCATATTGCTCAGCCCTACTTAATCACAGATGGCTTGCTTGAAAATCAAGTTCTAAATATCCCCATGGTGCTCAAACATACAGTTACCTGGCTGTGCTGAAGAATTTCAACCAACAGAATTTCCCTGGCTGTGCTTGCAGCTGATGGCTTTTTGCATTATTTTTAATACTCTGCAGATACTTATTCAGTGGGTCACCAACCAGGCAAGAAAGTATTGACCGACTGTTGAATTTTCTAAATGGGAAGGTTTATATGCCTGTGTATTGTGGCCACAGAGGAACAGTCTGAAGATGTATAGAATAAATATTCATGGCAATAGCCATACAGCACATGACAGACCACATGATTTGACATCTAACTAAATGCCTGATCTTTGCTTTTTTTATAATAATATACCCCTTGTGTGACTTAATCCTTTGGCTAAAACAAGGGATTGTTGAGGGAAAATTAATCAATATAAAAGTCTTAAGAAGTGATTTAAAGAAGTTCTGCTACAGATGGACTGAAGACAGCTTCATTTCTCAGTTTCTTTCTCTTAACAGGCTAAGATAGATGTCATAGGACATTACTCATCCTATATTAATGAATAAATAATCTGTACTAATATACAGATGGGTTCTGGTGAGGTTAAGGAACTTAAGCAAAGCAATTTGGTAGACTGCGTCTGTCACAAAAAATTTGCCATTGAGTTCACTTGCTATTCTGTCCATCAACTATTGCTGCCAAAGGAGCTGTTACAGTGGGATTTAGTACCTTCAGACAGGAATGCCAAATAGACCTGATGAGCAACCACCTCTGGTTTTGAAAAGTGACTTGATGATTGGAGCCATCACAAATAATCATCTTAACATAAATTCCCATTATAAGGTGTACTGAAAAGAACTTGGTCTGTTCTTCAGAAGTATAAAAAGGGGACATAGAAAAATCCTTTGTCTTCTGCATAATAATCTGTGCTCTGTTCTGATGTCCAGGCTTACAAAAGGGTACAGAAATAACTAGACAAAGGCTTCAAGGGAACAACACAAAAAAAATATTCCCTAGGAGCTGTAACATCAGGCTTGTGAACCTTGTCAGAATATTGGGGAGCAATAAACACATTTTCAAAAGTTGCATAGGAAAACTTTTTGAATATTCTTTCAAATTTGTGTTAATGGAAGGCCCAAATGTTTTTAATTTTTAGTTATTTTCACCGGTTGTATGGAAAAAGTGTAAAGCCTACTACCGTGAAAAAGTGCTACTTGAGCAAGCAAAGGAAATTATACCCAGCCTTAGAGTCAGGCTGTGAATGTTCTTCAGTGTGCATTGTCTTGCATCCCTGAATTACCAGTTTTATATATCTGGCTTCAGCTGGCTGCCTAAAGAGAAAGGAAGAGCTCATCTGCTCCCACTCTTATGATGCACAGGTGACCAAGAGCATTACTTTTTCGGTCTCTGAAGATCCAAAGAATCGAACTTATAGCTGGAGATAGGACACAGGAAAGGACAAATTGGTGTACTGAGGAGATACAGACACTTTCTGGGTTGGCTGGCATGTCTTATTCCAACATGCA
Organism: Pachyramphus minor; assembly: GCA_013397135.1. NCBI lineage: Eukaryota > Metazoa > Chordata > Aves > Passeriformes > Tyrannidae > Pachyramphus > Pachyramphus minor. The sequence goes on from VYXB01003695.1 coordinate 381,647, forward strand.
AGCTCATACTAACCCCAAGGCATGGGACTTGTAAATAGTTTTCATCAGGCTCATTAGGAGGGCCCTGAGGAACTTCTTCCCTTCCTGTTCAGCTGGGGGCGTGATTCACCTTCCAGGATCATGTGATTATGTTGCAACTAGGCAATTCTCTGTCCTTACAAGAGGCTCATTTCAGATGGTAGTTTAATTTTCCTGGTTCCATACTAAGAGCACACTTATTACTAATTACTCTCCATGAGGTACAGTAGTTAAGGCCTTTGGGTTTACCGTAAAGATGTCTACATGAAACAATATGTGGCTCGTCCTTGTAAGTATCAAAGGAGGTTTAGGTAGGCCATCTTAACCTCAGCCCTGTTGTGAGGAAACAGTTTTGCTTATGGACATTTCAGAAATTGATATATTTTATGCTCAGAAATAAATGTTATGATCATATAGTGTGACCTCCTGTGTAGCACAAGACTTTCAGCCTCACTCTATAATTTCTGCATTAGGTACATAATTAATCCACAGCCTGTGGTAGGATTATGTATTGAGTTTTGTATTGATTACATTATGACTTTAGACAAATATGTTTTTAGCTTGGATTTTCAGTAGTTTAGGCTTGCTTCTGTAGGATTTCTCTTTTGAATTTTTGCAGGTATTCTCCCAGTTACTCTTTTTTGCCATATAGTCCTTCAGCTCCTTCGTGCAAGAGCCATTTATGTTAAATTAGAAGTGTTTAACTTCCTTGTCTTGGGTTTGCACACCCTGAATACACGTTCCACAGTATTGTAGAAAAAATACGTAGAATAAGTTGCTTCATGAACGCTGGAACTAAATATTGTTTTCCTTTAGACTTACGTCCTTGATAAACTCTATATGTAATCCTTATGATGAGCCGAACTATCCTCATGTCCTATATGCCTTGTCTCCCCAGTGGAGTACAGTATATGCTAGATACATCTTACAGAGCTGTATCTGTACTTACTTACTGGTAAGCCATTTGCAGCCAAACAGAATATATAGCAGCTGCATTCTTTGTGGATTTTTTAATGTCAGGGCAGGAATTTGGGCAGCTGTCCTTCACCAGTTGCCATTTTTCACAGCACTGGTAAGAACTTAATTTTCCTTGGGATTTCTACACTTCTGTCAAGATTGACGGGTTCAGAAGTTACTGTGTGTGACAGGGACAAGGCAGACAAACAGATGACAGAAAGACAGCACAGACACATAAACTTGTTTCCTTAGGAAATGGAGCTATAGATTATTACACAGGGAATTCACGGTTCTTTAAAGTTGATACCTCTGGGTAGTCTTACTAGTCATCTTCCTTCCTGTATTTCTTTGACTCTTCTTTTAAGGTCTTTGGGGGTTTCAGTAAGGAGTGGGACCATGAGAGTCTGTACAAAAAGTTAGGCCAAATTTTCAACATTGTGAGGCAATACATGTGGGAAGCTGTAGACACCACTGTACTGCAACTTTTTTTAAAGCCTATTGGTGCCAAGAGTCCTCTCACAAAATTGTGTTACTTGAATACTGCAATTATGTGGGATTACTCTCAAATATGCAACCAGAGTAACTGAAATTATTTCCTTTACTCCAGCAGTCATGCAATATTAATTAGGTACAGTTAGAATGGTGATACTATGCATTTTGTTATATGCAGCTTCAGGTAAGAAAGTACTTTGATAAATGTACTTGGCAAAGGGTTTTCAGAATTATGTAGTCGATGCTTTGAATGCCTCAGTGTTGGTTTAAAAGTGGCCTAATTTTTAAACACCAATCTATAGGTATCACAAATAATTTATGTTTATCCTCTGCCTGTCAATTCATTCGTCTCATAGTCCCTCAGTTTTTATATTCTTGACTTTTTTAAAGTTGGATGGTCCTCATACCTCTCTCATGGAAGTCAGTATCGTCTAAATGAGAAAAGGTATCAGATGGCTTGTAGATATTTCTAGTATTGATACTATTTACTGCCCTACTGATTTTACTGGTTACTATTTACTGATTTATTTTTATATATATATAAATATATATATATCTGTGTTTGTATGGCACCTAGAACAGAGAGTTTACTTTTTTATTGCCATTTGAAAAGTTTGTCAATCCTCTTCACTCTCAGTTACTGTTTCCTAGTAATCCTGCCAAAGTTTTTCACCCTCTCAGCTGTGCTGGATGCCAAGTGAACACTTTGTGTGGCTGTGCTCTAAGTGGGGGAGGAAATGGAAGCAGCAGTGAGGGAAAGAGGAGCAAGACTTTGAATATTATTTTCTTAATTGGTTTTTTCCCCGATCTATTATGAGTTGTTCTTAAAAGGTAAATCACCAGCTTTAATGTAATGCAGTGTAATGTAATTTTTCATAGCAATTAAATAGATTCCTGACAAGTCCCCCAAGCTCCCAAACTTTCAGATCTATGATAAGAAATAGAAAAATGTGGGAATTTCCCAGGTAAGATGGAGTGGATCATTAATTCTGGGGATTACCTTGAAGCCTGTGTGCACTACTTTTTTGTCTGTGTGTACTTTTCTACTTTGTATGTCAAGGGGAAGAAGCGTGATGTAAAGGCAGTGTAGCCAAGCTGGGCTGTATTATGTGCTCAGGCATACCATCTTCTCAGCTGTGAATAACAGATTGACAGACACCATGGCTGGGACCAATGGAAAGAAACCATGCGCTAAAAATGAAGTTTCCCTGGTCTACTCCTGGTAACATATCCCAGCACACATCAATTCCAACACACAAATATCCTTCATAGCAGCCATAAAGCCCCTCTCATTGATTTATTTGTATCATTTTCCTTTTCATTGCCTTAAAAGTCACTACTTCTTTCCTGTTGATCCCCCTTCAGGCCAGTTTCATAACCAGTTGATTGCATGCTGTAGTGTGTATGAGACCTGCATGCAAATGTATTGGTTTTGGGCCATTGCTATTAGCTGTTAAAGATATTTCATTGGAATTGCAAAACTGTTATGTAGCAACACCATGTTGTTGGAAGAGGCACACGTGTTTGGTTTGTGTGGTAGGTTGACCCTGGAAGAATGTCAGATGCCCACCGAAGCTGCTCCTAAGCACTCACCTTCTCAGCTGGTCAGGGGAAGGGCCTGAGATAAGGACAGGGAAAAATCACTGTCATGGCCAAAACAAACTCAGCTTGGGAAATATTTAATCTAATTTATGACCAATCCAGTCAGAGTAGGATAATGAGAAATGAAACTACATCTTAAAAATACCTTCTCTGCAACCCCTCCCTTCTTCCCGGCCTTAACTTTACTCCTAGTTCTCTACTTTTTTCCTCACAGTGGCACTGGTAAATGGAGAATGGAGGTTGTGGACAGGTCATCACAGATTTCTGCAGCTCACTTCTCCTTAAGGGGAGGATTCCTCACACTCTTCCCCTGTTCCAACATGGGGTTCCTCCCACAGGATACAGTCCTCTGCAAACTTCTCCAACCTGAGTCTTTCCCACAGGATTTAGTTTTTCATGAGCTGCTCCTGTGTGGGTCCTGTGTGGGTCCCTTTCACTGTTTGCAGTCTTCAAGCAGGTCGTTACAATGTGGACCCCCACAGGGTCACAGGTCCTGCCAGCAAACCTGCTCCAGTGTGGGCTTCTCTCTTCATGGGTCCACAGGTCCTGCTGGGAGCCTGATCCAGCATGAGTTTCCAATGGAGTCACAGCCTCCTTTAGGCATCCATCCACTTGCACCAGCATGGGGTCCTCCAGAAGCTGCAGGTAGATATTAAACTCCACCATGGACCTCCATGGGCTGCAGGGGCACAGACTGCCTCACCATGGTCTTCATCAAGGGAATCTCTGCTCTGACGACTGGAGCACCTCCTCCTCCTCCTTCTCCACTGACTGTGGCATCTGCAGAGCTGTTTCTCGCACATATTATCACTTCTATCTTCTGGCTGATGTTCTGCAGAGGTTTTTTTTTTCCCCTTCTTAAATATGTTGTCCCCTAGGCGCTACCAATATCCCTGATTGGCTCAACCTTGTTCAGCAGCAGGTCCATCTTGGAGCCAGCTGGCATTGTCTTCATCAAACATAGGGAAAGTTTCTGGCAGCTTCTCGCAGAAGCTCCCCCTGTAGCTTCCCTGCTACCAAAATTTTTGCAATGCAGTTGCAATACAGTCTGTTTTCATGTGATTCCTACATCTGTACGAAATACACTGTAAGCTAAGGTAGAACTACCAAGTGGTGTTGGGATTTTCATTGCTCTTTTTTTGCCAATGTAGGTGATATGTTTCAAGCAGAGTGTGTACGCATCCTTAGCTCAAATTTTCCCATTCTTTCCCTTGTCCCAGTTGAACAAACTGTTTCAATAGTTTTATGTCATTTTTGTCTTTTGCTTTAATGACTTTAGTATGTCTTAAACTAATACCTCAGTTTGATGCCTAGCAGTACTACAGTAGATACATCGCAAAGAAACAGAATTTATTATGAAGACATTTAGTTCTAGTATTCAAGATATATTGGTAAAATTTTCATTGTGGTTGCAACTGGTACAAATTTTGATTTATTGTTGCATTATTTGTTGCATAACTCCTTTAGGTTATGTGGTGTGCACAGCACGTATATTAGCAATGTATCAAAGTCAAAATGATGATGATGATGATAAAAGATTAGCCTAGAATTCAAATGCGGTGAAAGCTCTTTGTTTTGTTGGCAATAATCATAGCAAAAAGAGAAACAGGCTCCTTTTAGTTTAACAGGGCAAAGGTAAATCACAGCTACCATTCATTCTTTCGTTTTTTCAGGTGACCATATCTGTCTCTTTAATTTCATGCCTGAATTGAGTATAGGGTCAGGCTGACAGCCAGGTTGCACAGGTGACTGCCACCTTACCTCCTCCCACCAGTCACCTTGCTTCTACCCCAGCAAAAGCCTGTTTTCCTCCGCAAGGCTCCCTGTAACTCACCCACATGCAAATGCTTTTGACCTTAATTAAAGCAGTTCACCTCCCTCTGCCTCTAGGGATGGTTTCCTCATAAGGCAGTTGTGTTTAATTAACATTTGCATAGCATTCTGCTGGTTGCTTTCCTGGAGCGTTGTTCAGTAGGAGCGTGGGATTGCTGAAGCCTGACTGGCAAGCTTTGCACCCTCCTAATTGACACAGAAGCCAAGTAGAAGTTACACAAGGAAAGAACAGAGAATCGTTAATGATGGATCATTAGCAAGTAGCTCCTTTGAATGAATGTAGATAACTTTATAACTCTATCAAAGTGAAAAGTAGCGTGATGAATTATGCATCAAACAATAAAAGCTCAGGGAAGACACTGGTTTTATAATTGCCATGCAATTTTCTAGCATGCTCTACTTTGTAAGATTAATTTTCTTTGGGAAGCATGAAGCATTCTATGCCTGTTGTGCACCTAATGTCAATTTTGGTTTTCTCTTTTAGAGATTTTATTCTGTGTCTTTTGATATCACTGCAAAAATGCCCAGGTTTTGAGATCACACCTAAAATAAGATTGCTTTATATCCATTATTTTTTTAAATAGAAATTACATAATAGTTTTGTGGCTGTGTTGAATTTTTAGACTAATAAATCTCTAAAGGGAATTTTTGCTCTGAAATTATCTTCACAAGCATTTCAGTTGGCACAGAGATCATTCGTGTGGCATGCACTAGTGCCAGTTCATCCCTCAGTCACTCCTAGGAAGCAGAATTAATACAAATATTTCCTACCTTTCACTTTAAAATGTACTGATCTCTCACCTGAGGTTTCCTCTGAAAATTGAACTCCGTGTGTTCAAAATGAGTAGAATCAGAGGAATAGAAAAGTTATCCCTGATGTGAGCTGTTTCTTAGCTTTTGTATTATAGTGGGTGAAAGGGGCATATATTAGTGAGTTGAAGGGATTGTGAGATCTAATCCATCAGCAAACCCCAGGGATCAGCTGTAGGATCAGCCATGCTTGAATAAATCTTGTTCCTAAAGACCTGATTGATAAAAACTCCACAACCTCCTTGTATGGCTTGTTTCATCATTTTGCTGCCCCTACCATTTTAAAGGTTGGAGTTTTTTTAATTTCCTACAGTTTCCTTTGTTGCAATTTAAATCAATTATTTCTCATTCATCATGGACATAAAAACAATTTACTTCCTCCTTCCAGAGAGCTCTCATGGATATTGGGGGTATGTTGTTTGGGGGTTTTTTTGTCAGTGATGGTGGTTATTTTTTACACTTTCTGAAAACAGTTTTGAAGATGTTTTTCTCTGGCCTTTCTCTTTAGGTTCATGATCCCACATTTTTCAGTCTGTCGTGTTTCCTGTGATAATTTCTCTTGCTGTTCTGTAGAAGCTCTCAGGTGTTCCAGATGGCTGTGCAGTGGGGGCCCCACACCAGACACTGTTCCAGCTGTGACCTGCCAGCTCTAACTAGAGCAAAAAGATTATTTCATGTGTCCTGCAGGCATCTCTCTTGTTTGTACATCTCTGTATGACTCTTGCCTTTTTTTACAACAGCTTGATGTTGTTGACTCATCTTCACTTCGTGATCTAGAATAACCTCTAGCTATTCCAACTTTGCTGTTTGTCCCCTGCCCTGTATTTGTATAATTGAATGTAGTTCCTTCCCCTTAACATTATTGAATTTCACCCTGTTTTATCAGAACATTTCTCCAGTGTAGCCAGGTCATTGTGAAATCTGTTTCACAGCCAGTTTTAGCTTGAAGTCCTCAGAAAGCTGAGAAGGTAAGACCTAAATTCCGTCAGACACCCCACTAAACATACATTGATAAGTGCTTCATGCTGTACAGAATCTTCTGGAGCTCACTTGAAATGTTCTCCTGTTTAAGAAGAGCCGAAGAAGCAATTCTCTGAATATAATTTTCCTCTCATTATTGCATCTGGCTTTGGGTTTAGCTAGACCTTGTTTCTTTTGTCAGTTTATGGAAAATAGAAGAGAATTTTCTTTCTGAAAGTTATATCTTGATTTGGCATCCTGGCAGACAATTCCCAAATGTTGGAAGTCAAGCAGGCAAGGTAGAAGTCTGGCCTGGCTCAGCAGGGATCTTCTCTTGGAAAGGCAAGAGTGTGTGTGCCCAGTGGAAGAAAGATCAAGTGACCTGGGAAGAATACAGAGATGCTGCTTGCCACTGTAGGGAGAAAATTTGTGCAGCCAAAGCTCAACTGGAGTTGAAGTTGGCCAGAAAAGTGCGGGATAACAAAAAGAGCTTTTTCAAATCTATTTAATGGCAAAAGGCAGTATAGGAATATCATCAGCCTGTTATAGGCTGAGGATGGTCACCTCACAAACAGGGACAGAGACAAGACAGAGGTGTTTAATACTTTCTTTGCCTCTGTCTTCAACATGGGTGACAGACCAAGGGGGTGCTCTGAGCTGGAGAACCTTGACTGCGAGAATGATCAACTCACACTCAACCCTGAAACTGAGCGAGATCTGCTGCTCCAGCTGGATCCCTACAAATCTAGGAGGCCTGATGGGATCCATCCCAGAATCTTCAAAGAGCTGGCTGATGTCATCGCAAAACCTCTCTCAATGATTTTTGAGTGGTCTTGGGAATCCAGAGAGGTCCCAGCTGGAAGCTAGCAAATGTTGTCCTGATTTTCAAGAAGGACCCTGAAAACTGCAGGCCTGTCAGTCTCACTTCACTGTCTTGTAAAGTTATGGAGAAGATTATTCTCAGAAGTATTGAATAAACACCTGAAAGGCAACTCAGACATTGGTCACCGACAACATGTCTTCATGAGAGGAAAGTCTTGCTTACCAAACATAATTTCCTTTTATGACAAGGTAACCCACCTAGTTGATCAAGGGAAGCCAGCTGATGTAATCTTTTTGAATTTCAGTAAAGCTTTCAAAACTGTATCTCGCAGTATCCTCTGGAAAAAATGTCCAGCCCACAGCTGGATAAACACACCATGTGATGGGTGACCAATTGCTCAGCCAGGTGGAGCACAGAGGATGATAGGGAATGGGGTAACATCAGACTGGTGACCTGTCACTAGTGGGGTTCCACAGGGCTCCATCTTAGGCCCTGTGCTCTTCATCATCTTCATAAATGACTTGGGTGTGGGACTGGAAGGGATACTGAGCAAGTTTGCAGATGACAGAAAACTAGGAGATGTGTTGACTCCCTTGAAGGCAGGGAGGCCCTGCAGAGAGACCTTGACAAATGAGAGGATGGGGCAATCACCAACCACATGAAGTTCAACAAGGGGAAGTGTCGGATTCTGCACATGGGGTGAGGCAACCCTGGTACAGACAGACTGGGGAGTGAGATGCTGGAAAGCAGCTCTGTGGAAAGGGACCTGGTGGTCCTGGTCAATGGCCAGTTGGATATGAGTCAAGCAGCGCCCTGGCAGCCAGGAGGGCCAACCGTGTCCTGAGGGCATCAGGCAAAGCATCATCAGCCAGTCAAGGGAGGGGACTGTCCCTCTCTGCTCTGCACTGATACAGCCTCACCTTGAATATTATGTGCAGTTTTGGGTGCCACAATATAAAAAAGATATTAAGCTACTAGAGAGGGTCCAAAGGAGTGTTACAAAGATGGCGATGGGCCTGGGGGGGAAGCTGTATG
>VYXB01003697.1:0-65599 GCA_013397135.1 Pachyramphus minor
GGGGGAGGGCGGACGCAGGGTGGGCTCGGGGGTCCCCGGGGTGCTCGGCCGGGCCGGGGGGCGGCTCTGCAGAGCCCTCCGCACCCCCGGGGCTGGCTGGGTGTGCCCCGCGGGCTCAGGAGCCGCGCTGGGGAACTCCTGAGCGGCTCTCCCGGCACAGCGGGGCGCGGGGGATGCCTCGGTTCTCCCGCTTGAAGCCGGCGCACAGGGAGGCGGGTGCGCAGCGATCCAGGTGTTTCCCAGCGCCATCTCCCTCTTCTCTCCTTCCCTCGATGCTCCTGAGGTGTTTGTGTTCTCTCCCCAAAATACTGGCGGGGTTTGGGAACATAGCGCAGATTGCGCGAGTTTTCTGCCTCGGAACAATGGCAGGGGCACAGCGGCCCTAAGACTAAAACAGACCCCGAACTTGGAGTTTTCTTTACGTGCATTTCACTGTACTCTGGTTAATGTTTGTTTTTTTCTGATACACTTCAGTAGTCTTGGAGGGACTTAAGCAGGTGAGTAGTTGCAGTACTTCTGTTAGCTGAATTGATACTAGCATCTGTCAAAGAAAGAAGTAGCCTCTCAGGAAAGAGGAGTGCTTCAAAAGTTACAAAAATTACACAGCAGACACAGACCCCAGTCATCAAGCACTGAGTTGGAGCTTGAGGCCGTAGATTGATTTTTCCTCCTAATAACTTGGAGCTTATTTTCCTACAATTCAGGTCTTACTGATTATTTTCAGTTTTAGTAGTGAGGTTGCAGCACTTTACAGATGTGTAACTTGATTCAAGAAAATCAGAACTGTGCCCTGTGAAAGAAGCTCAAAATGGGTCGGATCTGGGCAAAGTGTACTTTGGCTGTGTTGATTACAATGCATACATCTAACCATTCCTTTAAAAAGCTTCTTTTTTATTATTATTTAAAGTTTTTAATGTTAATGTAGTAAGTAGTTGAAGGCTTGTGTCTTCTAACTACAGCTCTTAAAATGACTCATTCTCTACCTAACAACATGGGCTTTCTGAAAGTTGGGGGGTTTTTATTGTGCAATGCATCATGCTTCCTCTCTACTTATATCCTATCACTCCTACCTCTCCAATTATAAACTGAGCATTGGAATTTAAGCTGGAAACCAGAGGAAGATACATTGTTTCAACTCATTTGTGTGCTGGAGTGGGCTATACTTGATATTCAGAAGTGAAAGCTTGTTTAAAGTTCTTTTTTTCCTGGCGCTCAACAGCATTGAAACAAATTCTTGAAGTTAATTATTAGCTTGGTGTCCGTTTGAGATAGTTAAATTGTACTGGATACTTGGATTTATGAAGTGGCTTTGCTGTTAAATGTGCCAGGTGTTCCAGCTCTGATTTTGGGAGAGCTTCAAATGCTCAATCAAAACTGCATTTCTGTTTATTGTTTTCCGCGTTTTGTTGTCATAGTTTTTAATTATCATTGTTCTTTGTGCCTTACCTGTGGTGATTGAGGTTTTTTTCTTATTTTAGGATATGCTGTTCCTCCACCGACATCACAGCCCAACTATTCGAGCACGTACACCATTATTCAACAGCCTGCTACCACCACTTCTGTGGTAGTGGTTGGTGGCTGCCCTGCCTGCAGGTAAAATGGCTCTTGAGTTGAAACATAAACTCAATCTTGGGTTTTATTTTTTAGGTGTTTGAGGTATCCCTATGGTTCCTTGGTTTTCAATAGTTTTTCTCTGTGTGTGTGCTTGTATTACAGTAGAGTTAATTGAAAAGCCACCAAGATTTAGCAGAGTGCTTTGGTGTATGTAGTATGAGCTTGTCCTGATGGGCTTGTGACAAGTGCTATAAATAATACAAAACACTTTATATAAAACCATGTTCACGAGTCTGTTCTTCATGATGGAGGAAGATGTGTAAGCAGTAGTCTTAATGAAAAGACACTTCAGTAGCAGATGTAAAGGGTCAATGTGGAGGGAGAGGATGACAGGAAGTCCTTTCTGATGTGCCTGGTGACGGTGAGTAACATGACTTTATTGTGAAACTTTCTGTAATCTTTGACTGTAGTCACTTCTGGTTTTCTGGCAGTCTTGTGGAAGGACTTGTTGTGTGCAGCCTCATTCCCAACATCCAGACGGTGCAAAACCAGGCAGGGTAATTGTCAATATATGCTGAAAACATCAGTGTCTTAAGGCCTTAAAAGATCTCTAAAAGTCCTATGACTGCAAAAGAACAGGGAGCTTCATAGACCTGACTAAAAGTATTAGTCTGATGCAGTGCTAAAAACCAGAAGTGGTCAGCTGTTATTTGGAGTTGCAGCAAGAGAACAACTTCCCTCTGGGAGATCACAGCCATAAAAAAAGGAACAAGACACTCAGTTTCCACACTAGTGCTGTAAGTCAGCTGTAGTCCCTTTCACTTCTCAGTTCTCTTCCCAGGATATTAGGTCACGGGTTAGGGCAGAGGGATTGCTGCTGGTGCATCTCAGGCACTGCTGTGCCAGCTCTGACTCAAGTGCAGAATCACTCCCTCTGTTAAAGTGTATGGGAGTTACCCTTGGGGCATCTGGCAGAGAGGCACTTGGTGTTCTGCAGGTCTGAGCCCTTGCTTTCCTTTCCAAATGTGTAGGAAACAGAGTTGCCTGAATAGCTGCAGTAATACCAGGCTGCAGTGGGATGAGTTTGGTCATATGGCACAAGCTGTCCCTTGGGTGTCTTTTGGTTCTGTTGGAGTTTGTGTTTGAGAGTCAGTCCCTGCCTTCAAAGGTGGATTCAAATCGGAAGTGTCTTGTGGTGCTGTGTAAGAACAGGTGCCTGCTGAAATGCCACTAGTTCAGGCTGAAAAACCTGTAGCAACCAGAGCTATTGATCTGGAAGGTGTGTGTTTTAAACAGTGAGGGAAAGTAAGTGCTGAGCTTTTCAGAGGATGTGGTAGATCCTGCCACCTGAGTGATTACATTAACATGCTGATGCTGTAGCTCAGCCAGAAGACAGGACAGGTGTTGTGTGCTGCTTGGTAAGAGGCAGGCAGTGTGTTATACAGGTCTTGTGGCCCTGAACCCAGTACAGCTCAAAACATTTTACTTCAGATTGGTAGGCTCTTGCTGCTATTCTTTTTTTTTTTGACCCTGGAAGTTATCCTGGGATAGTCTAGGAGGGACTTTTGAAACAACCATTTGCAACTATAATATGTAACTTCAGAAAAATTTGGGAAAATGAGCTATCTGAATTGTTTTCTTAAGTCATTAGACCTGCTCTGCTGGAAGTACCCATTGTGCACTCTGTCCTACAGCAAAATGTGCTCCACAAAAACCTGGTTTACTCTTGGATCTTCAGTTTTTGTTTTAGGCTATGAAAAAAATAAGTTGGGAGGAGAACTGTGACATACTGATTACCGTGAGACACAGTACTGTACTGGTTAAACTGTAGGACTCTTATCAGTACCTGGGAAATACACTGGGTCAGGGAATCCTGAGGATGAGGTAGCTGTATCTGGTAGTGGTGTGTCATAGTCTCCTTCACAGTATTACTATGTTTGTTCCTACTTGCCTTTAGAACAAGATTCAAGTCTCAAGGTAGGAGGGAAAAATCTCAGATTGATTGTCTTTTGAGTCATTACGGAATTGGTAGTCTGGTACTTCAAGAGAAAGGACAGGGAGGCTGGATGGGAAGCATAATATTGGAAATATTCATAGGAACTTGAAGGGCCAGGATTCATATTCTGAAAGGTTACACTGGCTACTTCTCTTAGAGAAAGAACTCTTAATCTGCTTTGACTTCTCAAGACCTTAAAACACAGTTCTAGTTAATTTCCTTGCCCTGAAAACCTATTTTATGAAGGAGTATAGCTGCATATTGCAGAATACAACGCTGAACAGAAAAGTTGTTGAAGGGGCATTGAAAAACATAAAAACCTATTAATGGTACATAAAAAACTTTGTTAATGAACTGCCAGGTCAGTTGTCCTGTTACTTTTAAGGCCATCAAGAGGATTTCTGCCATCAGAAATACAAAGCAGTCTTTTGCACTATTGCTAGTTGAAATAAGAACCATTTCCCACTTAAAATATATGGTGGTGAGGAGAAATACACAGGTATTTGGTTTGTTGGCTGTTTTATTGCAGTCACAAGTGATCTTGGGATTAGTAAATTGGCTAGGGCACTGTCGATCTTTAGGCTTTATTTATGGTATTCAGTCATAAAGGGTACATAAACAGTACAAAGTATCTCCAGAAGTAACTCCCAAGTCAGTAGCGTGCCCATGGTAATTGCATTCCTTCCCTTCTCTCTCAAGGTTTCCTGCCGTCTGAGGGGTGACTCTCCTGCCTTGCAAGCTGTACCTCCTGCTTAGAGCTATTTTTTTAGTCAGATCATGCTCATTCCTAATTGGTCAGTGTTGCTTTCTAATTACAGACCTCAGTATTAATGTGTATTCCATCCTTCCTTGCATTATTAGAATGTTTTTGCTGGTTGTAGTCTTCCTGTCTCAGCATTCTACTCCCAACCCCGATGTACAGAGAATTAAACTGAGTTACAGAATCTTGTCAGCTTTGTTCTTCTAGTTGATGTCTAAGTATCAGCCAGGTCCTGCCTTTAAACTGTTTCATGTTATCAAGTACAGATTGAGTCATTACAGAAACTGACTTTAGAGGTCCAGCTGTGTAATTGTCTTTTAGCTTGGAGAATGCAGCCCGGCTGCTTCTCTTGTGCTCACTTTCGTTTTCTCTTTCTCGATCTTCCCTTGTTGGGTAGAACTAACTGCACAGGAATGTTTGCTTTCCTGTTACTTAACAGAAGAAAGATCCCTTTAAAAACTGAAAACATTCTCTTGATCTGATGGTTGTAAAAGCCATTTTTTTCAAAATCTAGGCGAGATCTCATGATGGGCCCCATTGGTTTTTTATTTCCCTATTTAACAATATTCAGTTTCTTGGGAGAAAGGGTGAGGGAAAGAACATCTACTGGTGAAGCATTGTAGTGAGTCCTAAGTTCTACTAACACTGGGGCTTCTTCTAGGTCTGGAAGATGAGACAAGTTTGATTAAAACTGTATTTATTTATTCTCAGATCTCTTAAAGCATTCTCCCTACTACGGTTTTTGTTTCTGGCTTTTTTTTTTCTGTTTAAGTTTGGGCTCTTTTTGCTTGACTTGACAAAGCAGTAAGTTGTCAGGTTTTAGTTGAAATTTTGTTGTCTTCATTTAAATGCATGTCTCCCAAGGGAATAGATGGGAAAATTGCACTTAGCTGATCAGGTCCTTCAAAATTTAATTTTTTTGCTTTTACTTCCATTGTTTCAGTCACAAATGTTGTATGGGGTTTGATAATAGGCTGCTCAGGATACAGGTTTTCTGTAGTTATTCACAACTACAATATTTAAACTTTATGTAAATATTTGTAATATAATTTCTTAATCTGTACTGGTTAAATATTGAAAGAATTAAAAAAAAGAAAGGTAAGTGTGTGCTGTGTCAGGGAGTCCATCTCTGCTGTGGTTTGGAGGCTGGAGCAGTTGGGGTGGGAAATGCAGCACTGGCTCACACACGTGATTGTGAAGGAGAGAGCCTTGATCCAGCAGAGCTGTTTGGAATTTCTGACTAGGAGAGCTCTCACTTTCCCCCTCAGCCTGACAGCAGCTGCTTAGCAGGAAGTTTCTCCCTCAGCCCTGTGGAGAGGAGGGGTGAGCCTGTAGCAGGGTCCTAGAGGAGGACACCATAGCTCTGTCTGCTTCTGAGGAGTTTTGTTCTACTGATCTGACCCAATTTGTGGACAAAAATCAAAACACATTTTTTTAATGTGAGACTTTATGTGATTAATAAGACACAGCAGGAATATATTCCCTAATGGGGCTGTATAAAAATGATAGTGTGGTCCCTAATGCCCAACCTGTCAGTGGGCCTGAGTTACAGTGCTTATCTTTTTTATTAATGTCACCATTTGTGTTGGAGAATACTTGTCTGTACTGTGATAATTAGGATTTCTTTGTGGCAATGAGTTGTTTTGGGAGAGGGGAGGAGACTGACCTTGTTTGTTGGTGACCAGAGGTGGTACTGATGTGGCTGTGCATGCAGGCCAGGGGAGGAAAAGCCACACCAGGGCTCAGTCTAGCTTATCCTGAAAGATGTCTACTGTGAGGGAGCTCTAACTGTCATGCTGAGCCTTATTTGTGAAGCTGGATGTTGGTGTGAAGCCATGAGGCTTTTCTCCTAATTAGTGTGTTCTCAGAACTGGAATTAAAGCAGAGGTGCTCCTGCATTAGAGAAGGCTGGTGATTTGGAGGAATTTCAAGAAAGACAATGGCCAGACATAGGCTTTTCCCATTGTGAGAACTTCTCTGGCTCTCCAGCCAGCCCTCTGTATAGGAAATGGGCTAAAACTTAAGAAAATTCAGTTAAATCTGAAAATTCTGTTGTGTCTCTTACTTGAAGGTGACTTTTAAGGATAATTGCCTTTACATGTATGTACACCTTCTGTTGAGGAGGGCAAACCATATCTACGTAGAGATTTGGGTCCTTTCTGTGAATATGGATCAACAACCATTCAAGATGCCATCAGACTGAGGCTAGAGGAGCTGACACCTCTCTTCATGCAAATTACAACTGTGAAATATTGCTTACTCAGTAGTTGCGTTTATAATTGTCAATTCTTTTTCTTCTGCTTCTTGCAGGTGAGATTTAAACATATTTAACCTAGCTGCTGCTGTTGCATTGGCCAGGAGCTGATAAAGAAAAGCTGCCTGGTTTTGTTTGCATGTTCAAAATTAAAGATTTAATGTGTAGCTTCCAAAGTCTCTGATCTGATGTTCCTATTGAAATCTAAAGTTTGAAACTCAACCAACTTTATTGGGAGGAGATAGGATACTGATTTGAAAATTCCAATTGTAATCTACTGTGATGCAGTGATAAGTCTAAAAATGCTTGTGTTAAATCATACCAATGCTGTGTTCACAGATCTCATTATTGGCCCTCTGATCCTGAGCATTTGACTTAAGATCTTAATGGTTTAAGACTTTATTTCAAAAAGGGGGCTGTCTGAAAAAAAATAATTTGGTTTCAAGTACTTGTCAGTTGGAATAATTGACCTTACTATATGGAGTTGGCAGCTGCAGTTATAGCTTAAATCCAAGATGCTGCTTGCAGTATAAATAAACCTTTCCACTTTATTTTTAGAGAGGGAGTGGTGCAGTTATAATCAGCTTTTATGTGGTTAATGCTGTAGAAGAAAATTTATATTTGGTTACATTAGTGAATCTACAGTTTGAATATGGAGTCTCTAATTACTTTGTAGCTCAGTTGAGATATACAAGTAAAAACTAAAATATTCATAGTCTTTCTGATAAAAAGTAATTTTTTTCTCCTTTTAAATTTAGTAACTGGCTAAGCAGTGATTGGGTAAGTGTTCATCTAAAATTAGGTGGTGACACAAATCAACAGAAGCCAAGAAGAGTTTGTGTAGCTAATGCTGCAGGAGTAGTGTCTCTGTTGTAGATGTGACAGGAACTGGCTCTGAAACAACAGGTATGTTGTGGGACTCATACAAGTACAGTTCTGATCAGCTTCCCAGTGACTGTTCCTTGGAGCTGCCTTGGTCTGATCCTGGGCTGGGCTATCCCTGCTCTCGCTGCAGTGCTGATCCAGCAGTGTGTCCCTCCCTGGGCCTTTTCCCTGGATCTGGAGTTGAATATGGATGGCAGTTTTTTTTATTTTTACTTGGCATTTTGCATGACCACAGAACGCTTCTGAATAACTCTGTTTAGGGGAAAGGGAATTTAAAATAAATTCTATTTTAAGTGTCAGGGACATGTGCTGACCAATGGACTTGGGCCTTGCAAGCTGATTAAGAGGGTTCATTGGAATGGGTTAGGCCACGGTCATCACTGCTCAGATGACCAGAAGTATGCTGATTGATCCCCCTCTAGTGTTTAATTAGTGTGTTTATTCTGTAGGGTCACATCAATTGGCTGCTTATACTCTTAACTAGACACACTGGCTTACTTGTCACAAATGTAGGCTTCAGGGCAGGAACTGAATATGGAATTATTAAGAGACAAGGAGAAGATTTTGAAACAGTACCAAACAATGCTCAATGTGTGTGAAAGCTAAAAATGGCATTAGTGTGACAGTGAAGCAAGGCAGGAGATACAACAGCTGTAACGTGCTGTGTTCTGCACTCAGTGTGCATTTCCAAAGTAATGTTATTTATGAGACTGGACAGTTCTGTGGAAAAGGGACTTTGCCTTTCTTGGATGGAGCTGTGTAGTAGTGAAAGCTGCTGAATCTTGAATTACTCAGAATCATCCAGAATGTGTCTGAGCCTCTACATGTGGTATGTTATTGGATTAACCTGTGGGCATTGGAAAAGGAAAGGTCTCACCTCCTAAGCTGCTGCTGCTGGTTTTTGTTTGGTGTGAGGGTGCTCAGCATTTCATGCATTTCCACGAGGACAAATGGCCAAATTCAGCTGCTGCATCCAGACTGGACAGTTCTGGCTGAATGCGACAGGATCTTTTTTGCCCTGGCTCTCTTGACAGTCCTGGATCCCTTTGCATTCTAGCCCTAACACCAGAGTCTTCCCAGGAGATGGCACTTCCAGTAGTACATTTTTTCCCTAGCAAATGAAGGCAATGGTATGAGAGCCTTGTTTGCTGACTCCATTCTTTAATTGCAGTCTAATTTTGAGGGTCACTTGCAATGTAATTTTACAGTTTAACTGTCCAGATACAGCCTAAGTAAAGAGGTTGTACAGCAAAGGAATTTTGCTGAAGCTTTCCTGTGAGCCTTAAGCCATGCTATATAATCCCCATCATATCTAGTGATGTGCTCAGGTAGGCAGCTAGTGGGAAACCTCTGGAAGCAAGGTTTAATGTGAGGCTCTGCAGCTCTGCTTTAAAAGTCAGTCTAATAAAAGCATCTCCACCGGGGTTAGTGTGCTCTGAACTTGACCTAGCAAGCAGATTTTGATGTGTCCTGGCATTGGCTAATGATATAACAACTGGTTCAGGATTAGGAGTTGAGAGTTGGGTAGCAAGGGTAAGTTGATGTTAGCTACGGGTTTTTTGTTGTGTTTTCTTTCCTTTTGACTGTTATTAATCCATATACTTTTTTTTTTTTTAATTAGGACCAAAGCTGTGTACAGTGGTCTGGTTGAAGCATTAATATTCCGTATTATGTGGGAAAAGTTTACTCTGTTTGCCTGTTTTCTAGTAGTGACAGTGCCTGCTGTTCTGTCTGTAATTTTTCAGTAACTCCTTCCATGATTCTTTCCCCAGCAGTTCTCTCTTCTGACTGGTTTCCCCATTGGTCTTTCACTTTGGGGAATGCTCTGTGGTGAGAGAGGCAGGGAAGCAGGCACTGCTCTGATGGGCCGATGGGAATCCTGAGCTAAAGTTCTTTGTAGCAGAACACTAGGCACAGCCTAAAAAAGAAATATTGACCAAGCTGTGCAAATCCAGTGCCTGTGTTTTGTGAGTGCTGTTTGCTGAGGTGATGCAGGGCAAGTGCTGTAACTGACTCACACACACGTTGAGCCAAGGGGGAGTTTTGGCTTCGCAGCAAACTGGCCTGGGCTCCTCCATGGCTGCTGGGCAGCATTTCATGCAGAGGCAGAGACATGTTGTGTGCTGGGGGGACATGGTGTGGTCTCTCTGACCCTCACAGGCCCGCTGCTCTTGGAGCCAGCAGAGGTGTGAGGGCTGGTTGGTGACACACAGAACTCTGTTCATCATCATCATCATCACAAGAAATGCTTGCAGTATCACCCAGGCAGATGCAGACATTGCCAAACCTGACCTACAGAGTAGGTCACAGTGACATTCCATAGTGCTGTTTCCAAGAAGCTTGCTCTTGGCTGCTGCTGAGTGTCTGTAGTGCATGGTCAATATTAAAACTAGGAATAGAAATAGCAGAAATGAAAGTGGGACTCTGTTGCCTCCAGACATTCTGTAAGGCAGCAGCTCAATGTGGCTGACGTGCCAGAGCCATTGTCCTTTACAATATGTGCTGTCTGTATCAGTGTACTGAGTGTGGCAATTCTGTCCTGGAGAAAAGAGGTTGTAGGAGTTGGGGCAGTGCCGTGGATACTTGTAAAGTTTTATATTAGGTCAGTGTTGATACCTGATTTGTGATTTGATGATAGACATGTGGGAATAGGAGCTGAAAGGTTCTGGGGAGAGAGTTGAAACTTCTTCCATCTTTGAGGAGGCTTTCCTGAACTGCTTTGGAGTTGTGGGGAAAGAACAGTAGTACCTACACTACTGAAACTAACTCTACAAAACATGATCCAGCTCTGAGAAAAATGGTCAGATCTGAAATCCTGAAGTGTGTCTCATAAAAGCAGAACACTTGCAGAGCTGCTCTCTCACTGTTCTTATCTGCCTGGACACACAGATGTTCTTGTATTGTGGCAAAACAAAGGGGCCTGCCCCATAGCTGGAGCTCTGGGACTGCCTGACTTGCAGGGAATAGAGGTGATGTTATGCTGTTTGTGGGAATAGCCACAACGACCAGCACAGGCTGTACAAGTCTGAGCTGTGGGACACATGTGCACCAAGACTGGAATCCATGTGGTGATTTGAGCATTAGTCTATATTTTTTTAACTTGCTGCCTTGAAGGAGTGTTATCTGAGGACATGAAAAGATAATACTGCTGGGATCAATGGTTTCTGACAGTTGCTTTATACCAGATGCAAAGTTGACTCCTATCACAAGAATTCTGCAAAGAGAAATAAAGGGCATTAAAATGAGGGAAAGCTTAAGCTGAACATGAAGTTGCATAAACAGCAGGTGAATGTTTCTGAAGTTTGATCAAGTTGCTGTGTTTCAGCCAGTTGCTGTAAGGAAATGGTCTCTGAGCATACGTCTTCCTTCTATTTACACGTACAGTGGGTTGTCTGTGACTGCTTGGAGGGAAACAGCAGCTTGTTGGCCTTGGCACTTTGTTCGTGGCCTGTACTTCAGGGTCACTCAGCTCTGTTTGTGTTGACTTTCACTGTACCAGGGAATCTAAGAGGATACATGTTGTTTGAGTGTTTTGCTGAACTCCAAATTTTTTCTGATTATTAAAACTGCACAAATTTCTAAAGTCTGAATACTCTGGTTTTACTGTTTGTCTTAATTTTGGGGGATGTTCAGATACAGAACTTTACCTCAATTTCAGTCCCTGACTTCTTTCTAAATTTCTGCTTTTGCTGAAACAGAATTTCTCATTTAGGATGGTTAAGGAGCTGGGACTCAACTGAAGGCAGATGACATCAATAGTTGGTTCTCCTAAAGTTCTAAAGGGACATCAGTTTTTGGAAGTAGAAACGAGGAACAAACCCCAAACCTTGTACTTTATCTTGCTCTATAAAATGGTGTGGTTCTTAGTGACTGCCAAATCACAAAGTGGTAATTGGGGCCAAACTTGGTGTTTGTCCTTGACTGAGTCTGTTTTCCCTTTTTGCAGGGTTGGCGTGTTGGAGGACACCTTCACCTGTCTTGGTGTTTTGTGTGCCATTGTATTCTTTCCAATTGGGATTCTGTTCTGCCTTGCACTGAGGCAGAGAAGATGCCCTAATTGCGGGGCAGCTTTTGGCTGAGGGGATGAACGTGGACGTGCTTACGGAAGCTACAACTGTTAGCGTACTCTTTCTAATGTAAATGTCATGTACAATCATGTTATTTGCTTCAGACCTGTTTTGTAAAGTGTGAAGAAATTTAGTCTCTCTTGCATGTAATTTAAACTTAATCTTTTATGAGCATGTGCATTGCAAAACATGAAAACCTGACTTGTTTTCCATGTTTAGTGGCACCTGTTGAAAACTAAATAAAACTGCTTTTCCTTTTGCAATCCTCAACTTGTGGCTGGATTATTAAGTATGTGACTGATGTGTCTGATAACACATAGTCTGCAAGCAGAGTTAGTAATCCTAGCTACAGTGAAGGATAAATATTTGCCAGAATCTTTATGCTGATGATAAACCATGGTTTAAGGCTGTACTTGTTTAGGACATCAGATATTTGAGGGAAGTTTTGCAAGTGTAGTACCACTAGACTAACAGCCCCTCTTCTCTCCCTGAAGACACAAGTAATAACACATAGTCAGAGCCATGCCTTTAATTAGTGAAGGTTTTGCTTCATGTAGATATGCAGGTTCACAGAGAGCAGAACCTTCTGTCTGTAGCAGGGCCCTCCTCTCCAGAAAGAGGCCGGGCACTGCCAACCATGAGCTGCCCTCAGTAAAAGTTTTAACATGTTAGATATTTAATTCTGATACTGAATTATTGAAAGCTCATACAGTCTAGACTGACTTGCCCCTAATATGCTTTAGAAAGTGGGCTAGGTGTAAGTTACCCTTCTGAAAAGTCGGTGTTTCAAACTGGGATGGTGGATATTTATGCAGGGCTCTCTAGCAATGTCCTCGGCCTTGAACTTGAAAGGCAGGGTGAGAGGAGCCAGCACATGCTCACATACTATTTTTTGATATTAAGTAACTGAAAGGCATTTCACATGACTTGAATTCACTGTTTATAGTAGTAGAAGTAGGCACCACAAAACAAATGGTCCAGGGGATGCTGCAGGAAGTATGTACATATGTAAAATAGAATGATTTGAAGTAAGGATTAATCACTGGCAGCAGTCACAATACAGACTTCATAGCAGTGGGAAGTATCCCCTGAGCTGTGCAAGGATGAAACACCTGCTGCTGATGCAGAGAGTTGGTTTTTAGCATTCTAGGCTAATTTCTGAGGTGATTATTACTGTAAGAAAAGGCTTTTGGACAAGCTGACTCTGCTGGATTTACCACACCTGAGTCTGAGGTAACAAACTGCTCAGCTCTGCTTGTGGCTGAAGTTTAACTCAGCTAATGCACTGTGCCAGCATTCAGGCCTTTGCTCTGCTCCTTAACCAAAACTTTTCAAACTTAAGCTCTTTCTCCCTAAGGCTGCAGTAATGGAGGAACTTCAGAGGCAGTTTTTTATATTGGCACTTGAGAAAAGATCATGGCACTGCTTTATTATGACTTTTTATCAGACTAAAGTTTGACAACGTTTTAAAGACAAAACTATCATTGAAGAATGTGTTAACAGTACAACATTAGACTGAAACTGGGGTTCTATTAACACTTGAAAATTTGTACGTGAACATCAAGCAAAGCTTTACAAGTTGTCTATTCTTAAAGGATAAATATTTATTTATAACCTATCTTTCTTACACAAAATAATGTATAATCATTTATACAGGTGATTCTCTATTCTGGAATAAGGCAGTTGTTACATTGTTCTGTTTGAAAAAAAATAAAATCACTGTTATCTTCTTTAGTAGGTGGCATATGCAGGCTTATGTTCTAGAACTTACCATTGCAGCTTCCAAATAATGAATGCCAAAGATTCAGATCTGTGAACTATTACTTACACTGATTCACTAGAGCATCCAAGCTATCTCCAGCATTTTCACAAATCCTACTACAAAAAAGGCATACTGTAAAATCAAGCCCAGGTGCTCAAACACTAGCCCAAAGCAATTACCTCATTAGAAAGCAAAGGTTTAAAAAAAACATCAGAGCTCCATTCCAGTATGCCAATATTGTACAGTAATTACATTTAAATAAATTTTTAGAAGGAGTTGAGATAGTAATTGTCATTACTGAACTGGGTGTTGATAAGGAAGAAGGACATGTCTGGACCGTGTATTCATCGGATAATCGGTGCTGATCTGTCATTTGTTACTGTTGGTCTGAGTTTCACGGTTGCAAAGGGATTTTCTCCACTGAAAAGAAATGCATAAAGTTACTCAAAGGCTTGCTGCAATCCTACCCCAAATTTAAACAATTCACCTTCATAGAAGTTGCCTTCAAACAAGGTGTGGTTTGAGACTAAAGATTCTGTGCAACTCTTAGTTTAACTTGAAATAGACTAAACAAGGTTACATGTGAGGATTCACTTTGCAGTGATCCAAAAATTTGGGAAGTTAAGGCCTAGTTAGATCTGGACTTTTTTAAACAACTCCCAATCTTCAAAGATTTTTGCTTTTAAACCTTAAAAGACAGTTAAAGGAAGATTAAGTCCTGCTCCCTGTCAAACTACTGGAGAAATGCATTTTTCTGAGAAGGGCCTGTTCATTGTACTTCACTTGAGGCCACTCTTGAGAAAAGTGCAACCAATTTTACCCATAATGTTTGACCAGTGCCTGGGAAGGGTCCCAGAGAAATTAATGATGAACATCATTACTTTCCCTTACAACAAATAAAATAAGCTAATATAAAAATCAACACAAATCAGTGTAAAAGTGTGAAAAATATACCTTAGAAAAGGTGGTTTTGTAATGCCATTCATGTTGGGTTTCTGTAAAAGAAGAAGAAGATATTTACATAAGTTTATAAAGATATGCTACAGGTGCCCTCACTATCCTGCTAAGGAAAAGAGACCCTGTCATTCAAGTATATAAAATATTTAGCCATTTAGAACAATTATTATGTAGTTCAGCTGAACTGAACAGGATTCTCTCAGAACATCACACATGGTGCTGTGAAGTGAAGGTAACCNTTCAGAACATCAAAATTAGAAAGTTACAGTGGTGCTGTGAAGTGAAGGTAACCCAAGAGGTGGCAGTGTGGCTCTGTCCCAGCCTCCTCCAGGATGCAGCATTTTGGGTGGGACAAAATGGAAAACTGTTGCCTTCAGCAAACCTGTTGTGCTATAGGGGAGTTTCAGCAAACATCTGATTTCTGCTTTTTTTCCCCGCCTCTTGCTTAATGATGTATATTAAACTGCAAACTAATTGCTTCTACTAGGTGTCAGATGAAGCTCAAAGTGAAAATTGGAATGTACATTTTTGCATGTAGAAGCAGGAATATGCAGTCACCTTTTATGGAGCAACTTGACTTGTAAGAATAAATTAGTCTATATGGCCATTTTGGTTTTAGTACTTCAAATTTCAGTGCTGGACCAAGACCCATCAGCCTTTCCATTCCAGGCACACTGTTGTACCAGCAGTTCCCAGTTACCATATTCATGATACCATGATGCAGGTGAAGAAACCTTTATTTATTCAGGGCCTCATTCAGGAGGGTTCTTAACTCACACTTGACTTGTGATTTCAATGAAATTGGTCATGTACATCAGTTGTAAATAGACTTAGACCATGATTTAGGCCTAAGTAGCCCTTAAAATTAATTAAAATGAACAATGCCTGAATTACATCTTACTGAACACCAACCCTCCTCAAAGCTTTGTCAAATCCTAAGTCTTTTTTTGTTAGTTGATCTCGTTCAGCGTAGTACTGTCCTTTGCAGCACAGCATGAACAATGTAACTGGCTAGAACCATTCCTCATCTTCTTGAAATCCTGAGCTATTTTTTCTGTGTAGTCTGAAACAAAAATAAGATGCCTTGAATCACTTCCTGCTTCTGCATGGAAGGCACAGTGAGCAGACTGTTTTACACAGTATGTAAATCCTGTGCGAGTCTCCAGGCCAGCCTTGTACAATGTTGGGCTTATTTCAAAGCCTTATGGGGGAGTGGGGGGTTTGAGACTTGCACGGAAGCAGGAAAGACAAGGAAGCTCTGCAACTTCCCAAAAGAATGAAAATAAATAGTGACTTTGGAGCAAAAGACTTGGGTGCAAGTGCAGCGACTCCCCTCTACAGCTCTCTTGTTTTGTAAGATGACAGATAAGGTGGGGTCACAGTCAAAATTAGGGGATGCCTCAACAAAAGTGGTCATTATTTTATTCTCCAGAATTCCTGATTTATTTTAATCTTGCTTTCCATGTGGAAATTTGGATTATCAAAAAAGATGTATTTGTTTTCCACTCCTAGGAATTATCAGCTTCTGTTATATATATTAGGGTTTCTTTTTTCCTACAGAACATGGTCTCTGCTTCAAGAGGCCTTTTGAAGAAAGTCTCAAAAACATCACCCTTAGATACAGATCAGCAAAATACTTAAATGAGCAGCAAGAAAAAAACTAGTAGTTGTGTAATTTGATTAGATTAATTTTGAATGAGTTTGAATGCTGACTTAATAGCAGAAATAATAGCATTGTATAGCAGTATTTGTTCATTAAAAATGTATTTCCACTCAGCTGAATAGACATGAGTTAGTACAGCTCTCCCTCAGTGACAGCTGCAAACCCACCACTAACTCGTGGGGTTCCTGAGTACAGAGTTCCCTGTGCCCCATAGCTCTAAAATCCCTGAAGATGATGGATTTGTTCTACTTTCTGTGAGAATTTCTTTTCATGTTTAACAGATTCCATTGCTGAGAAGTTTTGCTGTGCAAATATCTCTTACAGCTGTCAGTAAATGTCCCTGAACAATTCTTCTCCCTTCCTGTCAGGACGCCATGCCTGTCAGGTTGAAATGCCAAAACTGCTGGTACTCCTGTATCCTGTGCATAGCTGTGTCACAGTGCTGAAGTCAAGCACAAGGTAGAGGATTCCAGGGCGTCGTTTAAGAGCAGGTGAGGAGGGTGAGCAGGGTGGAACGTTTGGGTTCCCAGCATGGATCACTCACCGGCCCGGCGTGCTCCGCTCTGTCCGTCGGTGTTTTAGGAGCAGGACCTTTGGCAGACTCCGCTCGTTTGTCTGCCTGGGAAGCCCCCAGGTAGTCTGGTGGTGGGAGGACAACTTCACCTTTCTCCACAAGATTTACAGAACTAACACTTCGGATTGGTGCAGGGCTGCAAGACAAAACCCAACAAATGCTGCTCTCAGTTCCTAGAATACACCTCTCACTTGTCCCTAGCACCAGGAGAGCACAAAAGGGGATGAGCTGGAAGTTAATAATGGTGTACAGTGCCCCTGAAGTCAGTGGAACTCTGAATTACAGCTGTTGCAAAGCTACTTCTTGGGTCTGTGTGTAACCAATAAAACACATTCACATAATCAAGCCCTCCTACTGCAGATTGTTAAGAAACTATTTACTGTACATGCTACTGAACCTCAAAGAAAATGAGCACAGAAACAACATTTCTAATAAATGTTAGTGAAGATTTGGGCATTTCTGCAAGTGCCACCCAAAATGTTACCTTGGCACAGGGGCAAAGGCTTTGTCTTCTGATTCTTCTAATGGTCTCGTGTATGACGATGGAAACCATCCTTTTCTGTAATGAGAAAGGTTTTTTATATTATATACATTGGAAAGATCTTTCAAAAGACAACTTGGACAAAACCATAGACTGAACAGACTGAGATACAGTTTTTGAAGACTTGATTTCTGATGATGCCAAATTAGTGTGCAAAACCTCCCTGAAATAAGTGCAGTGGTTTTCCTTACAGAAAGCTTCCAGGTCCCGCAGACAGGCAACAAAAAAGGTAGAAAACCATTTACCATCTGCTAACAAAATCTGATGAAACTCACTTTCATGTTCAAGGTGGGTAATATATTGATTATCTTACACTCTGGTTGTGTCATGCTCCCCATAGAGCCAGCCATCCTTTTCCTCAGCTACCAGCAGTGTGATGATATCCCCCTGGGCAAAGCTGAGCAATGTCTTGTTGCTTCCAGCAGTATGTGGGAAGATTGTCCTCACTTTTTGCCTTTTCATTATATTTAGTCCCGTGGCAACAGAAGTTGAACGTGATAAACTGGCATCATCTGAATTCTCTGTCAAAAAAAAGAAACACAAAGAAAAAAATAAATAAAAGAAAAAATAGCCACAGTAACAGAATTAAAAGAAATTAGTCTGACAGGAAAAAACAATAAAGGAATAATCAAGTGCAAATCAAGTTCTGAGACTTTGTACTTTCTACTTAGACACCTCTCAGTTACCTGCCAATGTTTCTTATCATCATGAACTTCCTACCAGCACGTGCATTTATATACACACACCCAGCACAATATGCCTGAACCATCAGGCATAAAAAGTTCTTTAAGTTTTAACTGGCTACATTTTTCCCCTTTTAGCATGAAAAGTGCTAAACAATCACAGCCATAAAAGGAAGGCCTTTGCAAATTTTCCATTATAAAAAAAGGTAACTGTATAAAATCCAAGATTTCACTTTCAAATGTGCCTCACACTCAGCTTCAGCATTGAGGAGAGTTGCAGATACTTGGCACTTTGCAGATAGTTAAACTAGATATTTACCAGAAGACAAAATAAAGGAGGGCTCAAAACTGTGTTATTTCGTTAGTACAATATATTGTAAATGCATTTTCAAGGAAGAAATGCTGGAATTGCTATTATCACATTGAGGAGTTCTTAATTTTGTATGCTGTGAGGTAGGCCTAGTTCTTTCCCTTCTCTAAGGCAGATAAAGTAAAAAAATAAATACATTTGAAACTTGAAAAATAAATCTTAAAAGGATTTTACATTTCAGGAAAGCACAAGATTGTGCTCATTTTGTCCCATGTGCATTCCTCCCTTAGTGCTAAGTGCTCTTAAAGAAAACCAAAGCGGGACTGTCAAGTGTTCATGTTGTTTTGTGCAGTGAAACAATCCCTCGGATGAATCCTGTTCAAAACTGCAGAGTGCCTTCTGCTGATAACACTGGAATTCATAAGAGCAGTTCAGTTGGGTTAATCAGTGACACACAGAAAGTGATTAAAATAGAATCTACCTACCTTGACCTGTGTTTTACTGCAAACAATTCTCTTATAACACATCTCTCTGCTGTTATAAGAGAATTGTAAATGCTTTGTAAAGACCATTTCCTACTCCTTTATACATCCTGGAATTCACACCATTGTGGTGGTGGAGAAGCCCTGAGGTAATTTTGAATGCTACTGGATGTCATTCACACTTACCCAGTCTGCAACAAAGGGACACTCACCTGCTGAATGATTTAGTTTCTCAGAAGGTGCTTTGGGAGCTGTGGCAGGATTGTTGAACATATCAACGAGTGGGCTCGTGTAGGCCCTGCCTGTGGGAGCTGGGGGCACGTTGGATGCATTTTCATGATGAGGATAAAAATCATTTCCAATCTAAAGTCACAAAAACAACGTCATCACAACACTGAGGAGACAGCCATCACTTATCTGCAAAACTGAATTCTAGAGAGGAATGCTTAGATACTCCCAAATGATATACATTGAGACATGACATAAAGCCCACATGTTCCTATGGAATTGCTGATAGGTTTGTAAGAGGCTTCTGTCCCTTGATAAACACTTGTTAGTGGGAAGGCTATGATAACCTTTTTTTTCCCCCCCACAAATAGCATGATGATCTCCAGATTTTTCTTTTTTGGAAGTTTACTGTAATCATTTAGAAATTCAACAACTAATGGTGACACAACATACAAACAGAAATGAGTCTTCAACCTTTACCTAATAAACATCATGAAGGGAAGAAGGAAAGAAAATAGAAAATAACATTTTGGTTAAGTCTATATCGAACTACTGAGTATGTAATTATTATTACTTACAGACAAGAGTGTTGGACATGGAATGGTTAGAACAAAATGGGCTTCTCCCTGCTATACTGTGTATTTTTACTGTAGCAGAGCCTCAGCTAAAGGATTTTAGTTCCATACCCAACACCAGTATATTCCTACTGAGATACATTATAGACTCCATCCCAAATATTTAGTTGGTAAAACAAAACCTAGTGAAGCCCCTCCACTCCCATCAAAGAACAACATACCATGGTATTTCTCTCTACCATGGGTGAAGGCTGCGGTGTTCCCGAGACTGGAGTGGATCCAGGTGTCCTTATTTCATCTATCATCATTCTGACTTTTTCAGGCACTTTGGTGGCATCACTGCAGATTTCCTGCCACCCAGGCAGCTTGGATTTTAGGAAGTCCGCACACTGCATCCAAGTTAAAAGGTACTTGTCAGAGATGTGCTTTTTCATAAAATTGCACAGACCTACTGGCTAACTTTCATTACACCAAACTGTTAACACCAGCAACATGGAAGTATTTTCTAAGGTTTTTCTAAGCAATATATCTTTGAAACAAATAATATGTTGCAAAAAGAGACTCTCCTTTTGCAGGGTCAGATACTAGATTTAAAAAGTCACAATAACCCTTGATTGTTGCTATAATACATTTCATAGAATAGTATATTGTAAACGTTTTCTATGAACTGATTACAACACTTGTCTGGCAGTTCAGTGTTCCTTGGATATTTCTGGCAGGGTGATCTATGTGCTGCAGGAAATACTGAAGATCTATAGGACTGGATTTCAGGAATTTCATTTCTGTTCACTGACCTGGACATGGTAGAAGTGCATGTGCTGGGTAAAGCTGCAGTGCTTGTCAACCAGAAAACAGAACCTTCTTTTCTCTTCCAGGAGAGCTTCTCTGCAGCCTTCTGCAATAAACCGCTGGATATCGCTCTGGCGAGAGCTCACGGTTTCCAAATACTGAGGAAAAAAGGAAAAAAAAAATCACATAGAGCCTCTGAGTTTTATTTGACACTATATCCAATTACTGAAGTAAACTCCAAAAGCCTTAGAAATAGCTTTGGAAAGGTGGAGTGGGTGGCTCTACTTCCAAGCCCTTCTCTTTTCCTGCACACACCTGACTTCCCTGATCCCATCAGGTAAAGGTATATTGTCTCTACAGGCATCAACAGCCTATTTAAGGGCTGTATGGGGGGTTGGGTGAGAAGTGAAGCAAAAGAAGAAAGATTCTTTTAGCCTCTAAATAAAACTGCAGTAGATAAGAACCTGACATCAAAGCAGTGACTGTGCTGAGCAGTTGTACAGCCACAGGTGTTCTAATTAGACTGATTACCTTGTCTGCTCCACAGTAGTTCATTTACTCACACAAAGCTCTGAGGAATCCCTACTTCATTTAAGAGGGGGGGAAATGAATGAACTAAAAAGGCTCAACTATATTTATCTGAGGTTATGAGGATTCATGGCTAAACTGTGACTAAATGCTAACACTTGAACTCTCAGACCCAGAACTGTAAGAAAACAAACCTGTTATGAATGAAGGTTAAAAGACAGGCACTAAAAAATAGGAGCTCCTGCCACCTACATTTACTGTACTGAGCTATAAACAAAGCTTTATTTGAATTTTAAAATAGAAAAATATGGGAAAAAAATAAGCTAGCACAAAGTATAAGTATTGTGCAAATAAAAGTATCAATGGCAAGTATTTTCAGAGAGACATATGACAACCAGAATATGAGTTCCTAATTTTAAAATAGTTTCTCTTCAGTGCCCTGCCATTTTAGATTTCTCCTCAAGATGGCAATGCTGGATTAAAGGCAGTAGGAAAGGCAGTAAATAATCACACGTTGGCATTGCCTACTTTGGGAAATAAATTTATATCAAATTACTACTGAATTTGCATAGCTTAGCTGACTCCCTGTGTAAAACTCTGCATGAAGGTGTAGCTACAGAGGTATTGTAAAACAAAAAAATCAATTAGTGGTCAAGGGATGAAATCTAGAAACTAGAGCAGAAGTCTCTGAACACACACAGTGGAGCAGTGAGAGCTCAGTTTAAGCTGGCATATATCCTCTAGGACTGCCTTTAATCCAAACCAACTTTCAGGAATCATTAACATTTTCTGTTGACCAGTTCTCATACAAAGAAAGAAACAAATAATAGACAATGCACTGACCTCCATTTCTTTATGCTCATATTTCGTTACATTTCGTGCTCCTTGGCTCTTCCTTCTGATTTTTTTCAGCTCAGCCTGAGACTTCTCTAAAGAATCCAGTTTGCTCCTGTGTTCGGTTTGGTACCTCTTTAGAGTTGCCTGCAATCAAAGCATTTATGAAAGCTCATAATGCACTGGAGCTGAGTGAGTGCCTAAAGCACTTCTGTGATCCCTGAGATATCTCTCACACCCACCAAATGAATCAACAGTTGCTTTAGTTTTAAAGATCTGTGAAGTCACAAAACTGATTCCTTTTTTAACTTAAATTGAGCATGACAATTTTGGCCATGTTTATGTATCATTTCTAACCTATTGATTAATTAATTCTTTGGGAACAATTTCTGAAAAAATTCTTTGACTAGCAATGGACAGATAAAACAGGAGTTTTAGAATTGAATGTATACTTACAGTCATATATTTCACATCCAAGTCTGTTTTCTTCTCCAGTTCAGATATAATTTCTTTATGAAATTTTTTGAACTTTAAAAGCAAATGAATGAAGTGTTATTAAAAATTGGCAAAAGCAATTTATAATTTCACAAGGAAAATGAATTTTAAAAAGTCATTTAACTTACACTCTCTTCTAGACTGTCATTAAGTTTCTTATGTGTTCTTGAGATTTCTACCAGAACTTGGCCTGTTGATAAACATACAACCATATTGGTTTCTTTCATAGAATTCTGAAGTTAGTTAACAAAGAGCAGTAATAAAATACATTTACCTAATATACTCATTAACTAGACTATATTTAAGAGGGATAGGAAATTTCTTGCTGTTGCTCACCACAGCAGTTTAAATAATAACTCTCTCTGGCCACAGACAAACCAAGCAGCTCCTAAGTGATAGAAGAATAACTAATCATGCATTGTTATGCAAAAGCGACATGGGGTGCCAGACAAAATAAATACTTCCTTCTCTCCAGAATAGCTCCTGTTGGTTTAGTAACAGCTTCTTTTCTTGCCAAGTCAGAGAATAGCACAGGAGTTGTTACTATACAAGTAGCTGCTCTCCCTTTCTTAGCCTGAAAATTAAACTTTAATGTGCATTAAGTATCAGCACCTTCAGAATCAACAAAGTAACCTTTCCCTTCACTCACAGCACACCTGCTGGAACAGAGGTGATGCACTCTGATAAATCCCCCATTTTATCAGCAGTTGTGGCCCAACTGCAGAGCATTAACAAAAGGCCAAGACAAAGCAGATTTCTCAGCATCCTCTCAACAGATCCTGAGTATGCCAGCTCTGCTCTGCTGTCTTCCAGCCCAAACTTAAACCAGCTTACTCTGAAACATGAGCAGTTAAAAACGGAACTGGTTCATTTTACTTTAGGAGGATATAGAGGAAAAATCCCTCAGTCTTTTGGGTGTGGTTCTGTGCAGAAACCCTTGTAAACTGCAGCACAGCCCTGCATGCAGCCACATCACCCTGCCTGGGGCACATGGCCACATCATCCCCACTCCCTTTCTTGCCCTGGCACTAACACACAGAGTGTGTGCCAGCCTTGTCTGGGAGCTTGCAACACACTGCTGAGGAGTTGGAAGGGCCCTGAAATGCCCAGTTTGACTTCACCCAAATCAGACAACTGTTACCAGCTCCCAACCAGGAGCCATTACAACAACTGGAAGTGCCAAGGCTACTATGAGAATCTCAAACTGGGCTGCATCTGAAAGCATTGACTGGAGATGTGGTTCATTGGCATTCCATTCCCACAGCAAGACTGGCAGGTTCAGTTCCGCAGCTGGTTCCCTGGCATGTCTCTTCCAGTAATCCCTCTATCCCTCAATCAGCCTTGCAGGTGTCCCATCTGTATTTGCCACACAGGTGCCTGCAGTATTTAACCTGCAGTTGTGCTGTCCTAGTGCACAGGCAGGGCTACACAGCAATCCACAGTTCTGTAACTCCTGCACGTGGCTGGCAGTCACTGCATGGGACTCTGTGACCCTCCTATTTGTCTCAGTTACCATTTACAATTTCCTTTCTTGGGCTAAAACAGAGTGGATGCATTAACTGCTCAACATGCTGCTGTACAAATCTTGTTTTCTACCATCCATAGTCTTTGAGGAGCCCTGAGTTAGTTAGCAAAGACTTATCATCCCATGATGCTCAGAAAAGCTCCCAAAAGATGCAGATAACTAAAAAATTTGGCTTGATAAAATGAATGATAGAACTCTTCATAAGAACCTTCTCATCCTCTCCTTTCTCATCTCCACAAACATCCAAATTTGTCTCCCCACAGTGCAGGTTAGTGATTTGGTATCCTCCCCACATAAGGCAGAACCATTCCCATAGTGCCTGGGTATGTGTTAGCACCTTTCTCCCATTCTGAAGTCACACCACCTCAAGACTTTAGTTTCTTTGAAACGAGAACCATATCACCCGTGTATGACACAGCAGATATTTAACTGAATAATGCAAAATGTGGGTCTGCATCATTGTTTATGGGGAAGCATGAGGTGGTTCAGGAAGAAACACGGGGTCTCCTGAATTTTCAGGAGTCCCTCTTTGCTCAGCAGACTAGAGAAGACTTAGAAGAAACAATCAGAATACAGTGATATCAGACAACCCTTTGACTAGCAAGAAAAAGGAATTTGCACACAAGATGAGAGACGGCAGAGGTGGATGCTGTATCTTTTTAAAAACACATATAGTTTCTCTGAGTCCTTCTGTCCAGCCCTTAGAGTGCTATGCATTCTATGTTCCTATTTAAAGTTGGTGGTGACTACAGAAATGTAAATACTATAAGGAGAGGTGCTATAGTAATTAGTTGCTCATATGCAATAGAAAAGTAAATACAATGTAGTTACACAAACACTCGAAGTAAGGGACCTGAGCTGTGTTATTTTAAGGCTATAGAAGTGAATACATTTTAGTCCACAGTGTTTCTGCTTCACCAACTCGACTGAAAGACACATTTTAGACTCTAAAGAGCTTTTAAATTTAGAAGAGTGTTGTAAATGCTTATCTACAACTTAAAAATGAAAATGTTGTAACAAGAAAGCAGGAAATATAATCAAGAAATACAAATAAATTTACAAAGTTTGATTGGTTTTACATGTGCAGACTAGAAAGCTGTTGAGGAAGCTACAGAAATTCCGGGCGAGAGTAGAAATGGCCCTCAAAATAATTACCCTTATAGATTTTTGTACTTCTAAAATGAACCTATTCTGCCTCTTTGTGAGAAGTACGTTTGGAGCCAAGGCAGAGCACTGAGCTAATCCTTGGCAACGCCAGCACAGCCACCACACCACGGGCGTTCCGGGCAGGGACACACATCCAACAACGTCGGGTATTGACTCAGCTCTGCGTGGCTCCCTCCCTCCTCTTCCCTCCCTCCCGCCCTGCCCCTGCTCCATAAAACCCCCATTCACCTGGAGCAGCCATGCTGGAAAACCTGACTCGCTCAGGGGTTATTTTTGTCTCCTGAACTGACTGCAGCCTTCAAGTCTTTTGCCTTTGAGTGATTGGTTAGAAACAGGGTTTGTTTTTTGTTTTTTTTTTTTGTCTCAGTTACAAAAAATACTGCCAAAACATGTCCTGAGGAGAACTTTCAAAATTACACTTCCTCCTGAAGGGTTTGTGCTGGATTATTTATGGGTTTATTTTAGAGTGTTCTAGAACACTTTTAAACAGTGTGTTTAGATGTCCGTGACTGTGCCTCTCTCTAATTGCATTTTATTTTTCTCTCAAGCAAAGAGTCCCTGTGCTGTGTATCAGAAAACCCATTTTATGCTGGGATCTCCTCCCTGCCACTGGGAATCCACAGGCACTCCATGAACTGGCTCACCCATTTAATTTCCTCTTTTAAAATGTTGATTCAAAATGTAAAAAGAACCCACAGTAAGCACACTCTGGCCTATTAAAATTTAAATTATACATCAGATTCTGCCCTTCAAATAAATAGAGAGCATTTTCACAGTGAATGCATACCATGCTTCTTTATTGCCAGTTTAAGATAATGGGTTAGCCACATTTTGGTGGCCCTTCCAAATAAAATTTATAGAAGGAGGCAAGTTTTTGTAGAAGGCTAAGTAAGGAAAGACAAAACAGCCCCTATTCTACATATAACTGTGTCCAAGTAGAATGAAAATTGAACAACTTCAATATAATATTTGAATTTTAATTACCATGGTGAATTATACAATAGCTCTAAGAAAGATGACAAGTTACTCTGGATTAATAGCAGCATAACCTAAGGCCAGGCCCAAATCTTCAGTCTTTATTCCTCTTGCAGAAAGGTACAGGAAAATACTTTAGGTGAAGACAAACATGTTTTTCTCACATCAATTAAAACTATTTTGCTATATATTAAAGCTGCTCATGAGCAGGTTTTATATATGAGAGCCCATAATACACAATCACCAAGTGTTAACCTTGCCATCATTTACTGGCAAACCCCAAACCTATCAGACGTAATGACATGACCAGAGCACATGATAACAGGCCACTTAAGTCCAATTTGTGGCAGCAGTGCTGTAAACTTGAACCAGATTTAGGCATCACATTATGCAATGAGTTATTAAACCCAAACCACTGGTCTTGATGATAAACATAACTATTAAAATACTTGCCTTTCAAAGATAGGTTTTTTTCTGCTTTCCATCTTCCCACACCCTGAACATGAAATCTTTGTGACTAAAAAATGCAGCTGACATTAAATATTCCCACTTTGTTTCAGAAAACAAAAAAGTAGTTGTACATGTTCACAGATGCTTGTTCTGATCTTTTGCTACTACCTTAGAGGTAGGGAAGAGAAGCAACAACCTCTTTCAGAAAGGGATTTTGGGGGTACATCTCAAACACCTGAAATGACTTAAAAGCAAACCTAACATTTCTCATATATGGTTCATGAAACTATGCTGTGAAATACAACTATAACCTGATATATGACCATGAACAGTGGTGCCAAGTTCCAAGGTAAATTTATTTCTGTTTCAAATAGGTTCAGTGCACAGATAGAAAGATCTTTTAAGCTGAAACTTCAGGAATTTGTGGAATATTTTTAGGCTTAATCAAGGTTGTTGGTTGTATGTATTTTCTCTTGAGAAAATAAGACGGACTAGAATTCCATTAATGGTGTTGGGTTTGTTACCAAAAAAAAAAAAATCACTAGCCCAAAGTGTGTAACAGTTATTTCTCCATAACTATTACTCTCTCTCAGTAGCCCCTGAGTAAAAAGACATCCTTGAAAGTCTGTCTTCACGGGAGATGAAAATCAAGGAAAGTAGTTCCTAACAGAAAAACTCATTTTAAGGCCAGAACCTGTGTAGCAGTTACACTTCAACCTCACTGTTTGCGCTGGCTGATTGTTCAGGTTATTTACCTTTTCACCTTATGTTGACTGTTCTTGTGAACAGAAGACAAGAAGAATTTGTTTAAGTTAGAAACAAAAATGGAACTGTCATAGAAACAAGTATCAACAGCTACCAACAAAATCACTTAACCTTTTAAAATACTAAATAGCTGTATAAAAATCAATAAAAGTAATAATTGCATCAGCTTACTTGAAATATACTTCAATTTTGTTTTATTTAGAGAAGGTTGCTCTTGAAAAATTTCAAGCCTCTTAATAGAGAGACTTTCTTAGATGTCTGGGAACAGATAAAGTACTTAATTATATCACTCATTTACCTCCTGCTGTCCTATTTTGTATTCAGGGCAGGTCGAGTAACTTAGAGATGAAACCACGAATTATTTACATTAAACAAGAGAATGAAAGGCTGAGTCAAACCTACACATGGAGACAATATAGTCCAAGTGCAATATTAGATGCCATTGCTGGCGAGATGCTCTTTTTTCAAGACACACTTTGCTCAGGAAGAGAGGCATTTATGGCACATGAAAGTCAGAAACAGAGTCAGGACCTAGAAGGTAGTAAAATAGGAAGCTTCAAAGTATAAAAATAAATATGATTGAACAAAACATCTGTTCAGGTTCAAATGTATTAAATTTATCATTCTGTCGTAGGAAGGGATTGAATTGTGCAACAGATGCTTCAAAGAAGGCTACAATTTTTTTAATGGAATTTAACCTGAAAGAATAAAATTACAGTGAAGGACAAAGTCATGTAAAACTTCCCCAGCTCTAACTGCACTTTGCTTCTAATAAAATTTGTCCAGGATGCTTTAACACACTCCCCTCTATCTGTAGAATTAACAGTAATATGCACATAAATCAGTAGGACTAGGTCAAGTCTGCCTTTCCTTACTGCATGAGCGACCATGGAATAGGAAGCAAGGAGTAAATCTCCCTGTAGTTCATTTTACAAAATGGCATTGACACATGACCATTCAGTGCCATTTGCTGAAGGTGATTGCAGAGGTGAAGGGGAGGAGAAAAAAAAAAACCCCAGCATAAAATCGAGAAAAGGGGAAGAGATTTCAGAATACAGTGAAGTATTTTAAGTCCAGTCTACATGGTACATGCAGTGCCCTGAAGCAGGTAGAACTGCACATAAACAAATAAATAAATAAATAAATACAATCTATAAATAAAAATAGAAGCAAGGAGAACTTCATGTACTAAGTGGCATTCTAAGATCAATTTTAATTTTAAAATATGCAGAATTCTCACTGTGAACAACAGAAACATTTTGGTGATATAACAAGCAAATAAGTTAGTTAATTTAAAACAGATTAAACACAGGTTAAGGGAAATGAAAAAACCCTCCATGACACAATGGCTGAAATCTGTGTATTCGTGTACCAGACCAGTAAAATAAAATCCCCAAAGTGAAATGATTATGAACCATGAGGAATGAAACTGAACATTATAATATTACTGGACATGTAAAAAAAGCATCATTTCTCATCTAAAGTTAACACACAACATTTTGAGTAATTATCTGTAACTGAATGCTCAGAGTTAAGAAGTTTCAATTTCTCCATTCCTCAGTTTTATCACTTTTTTCCCCACACGTTTAATTACTTCTAAATATTAAAATCTTTTAGATACCTTATAGTTTCAATGATACAGAAGAGATAAACAGTCCTGGATGATGCCCAAGTATCTTGCCTCACGTCCAGACAAACCCAGTAAACAATAAATAGGATTATACAGGACACTGTTGCTAATTTTATGAGTTGGGCAGTGATGGTGTTGGGTCTGATGAACCCAGGGCTCCACTTGCCCCTTCTCACAGGACTTCACTGCTGTGTTCCTCCTATGGCTTCATAGAGAAAAACAGATTCTAGCCCATGCAGAGTTTTTATGCCTTTGACCACAGTCCAAACTTCATCTACTTGAAGTGAATAAAAAACCTCAACCAAAAAAACCCCCAAACTATGGCCTCTGTTTTTATCCAGTCAAATTATGTCTTTCCAGCTACATCACAGCCAGCATACTTGACCAGGAGCCCATGACAGCTTTAACCAGAACAGACAACTTTCTAGGTACAACATCTGCTGGACCAAAGGGAACTTTTTGCCATTTTACTTTTACAGCAATATTTCTTGAACACCTCCCTATCATTAGATTACACCTTGCTCTCAGCATGAGAAATAGAATCAAAGAATCCTGTTATTCAGAAATCCTTTTCATAATTAGACAAACAATGAAAGGATAAAGCACAGTTCATTCCTATCCAGTAGCTGAGCACATCTTATAACAGCATTTCCTTCTGTAATCCAGGATCACGACTATATAGTCATCTTTTTGTTGTCCTAAAACTTTGTTGACCATGTGGAAGAAAATATCATAGGACCACATAATGAAGTACTTTCCCAGTAGATGAGACAGAATTTAAATTCCTTGAATTAAAATTATGATTTCTCTTTAAACCTTTGGTATGTTTAGGTATTAAAACAGACAAAATAATCCTCAGCTCCTTTATACCTTAAAAAGCCCAGGACTGCTTATAAGTTATAATCACTCAAACCGAGGGATCAACTTGTATTTTAAATATACCTTACTAAGACTAAAATTAATGACAAATTCTTTCAGCTTGACAGATGTGATTTTAAGAAGTACCACACAATTTATACCATGCACTACATGCTATAAATTGGGCAATGAACTTCTCATCCATTAGCTATTCCCACATAAGCCTTGACAAGAGTGAATACTTATGAGATTATCAAAATCATTACAATTTCCAGTTACTCCAAATTTATTCTTGGTGTGATACTCCTATTTTTGGATTTTAAATGGATCAAACACATTAGCTTACACTGTATTTTAAAGAGGAATGTAAGTTTATTGCGGATTTAGCGAAGTTTTGTCTGCAGTCTAGTGTGCCTTTGTCTCCCAAACTGTTTTGATCTCTTAGTCAAAAAAAATTCAGAGATTATAATTTTTTTAAACCTACTATATCACTGAAGAGATGTTAATTAACATGAAATATTCATCTTTTTTCAGATGAGTGCTAAGCACAGAACCTAAATTTTAATGCTAAAAAAAGGAAAGGAAAACATATGCCATATAAATAATGCATGAAAAAGGACAAACTCGTTTTTCCACCTGTTACTCCATTACTAATATATATGAACACTGCTGCAGGCATTTGTTTTTTTTTTTTCTACCCAAACATATAAACCCACAATATATTAAGCTTTCTATGTCAGAGAGTCATCTTTCATAGGGCCTTGAAAGCCTTATATACAGCAGCTTTTCATACTTGAGCTGCAGTGGCGTTAAACAAGTGACTTGTAATCCTCACACAAGTTGGGTGCAAAGAAAATAAGTTACAATACGGCCACAGGCCTGAACCTGCCTGGATGAAGCCCAGCTGGTTTTAGGCAGATTAGTTAAGGAAGCTCATACAAGAGAGTTAATCTCTGTTTTTCAGCAGGTCTGAAACACACAAATTATGCTAACCAGAAAAAACTACAGTTCTTTATGGGTTTCAGTACTAGAGAGGATAAATATTTATCATCCTCACTATGAATGTTACATGAAATGCAATAATTGCAAGGAATCACTGCAGCTTTCATTACAGCACTTTGAAACTGCCACTGAGTTTCATAGTCTCAGCAGTGTCCATAAAAAGCCACCAAAAATCCCACACCCAAACTGAGCCGAAAGTTTTCATAAATATCTTTTTCTCAGAAATCCAAGACAATTGGTTTTGGTTCCCTGCCCTCCCCCTGGGACTGTGACATCTACAATGGATACTAGATGTTTTATTTTTTTTTTGGTTGAGAAATAATTCATCAGCACGAACTGACTGCACAGACTAAATATAATCAGACTGTCAAAATTTACAAGCTAGTTACAAATATGATGTCACTTTTTTCACAATGTTGTCATTTACTTTCCATTTTCCATCTATTTCTCTCACTGGGAGGACAACCAAGTATATTTTCTCTTAATTCTTTGCCAACAGCCACACCTGGGGCTGGCAGTGAGGAAAGACTGATTGCTAAGCATTCTTAGCTCAGAGATGTGAGAGAGAACAGCCCCCTGGGCACTGTAGGAGCCCCAGCACCTGCTGATTGTCCTGTGTTTGGGTAAGTACAGGAGCTATGGGGAGCACACACCTGTGTGCACACAGATGCCAGTTCTCACCCACCAACAGTGGTGTGAGAACTGTATTTTTTAGACAGATCCAGCTACAATACAGGAAACATTA
Organism: Pachyramphus minor; assembly: GCA_013397135.1. NCBI lineage: Eukaryota > Metazoa > Chordata > Aves > Passeriformes > Tyrannidae > Pachyramphus > Pachyramphus minor. The sequence continues at coordinate 31,055 of VYXB01003697.1, forward strand.
CATGAACACAGGTGAGGTTCAGGGCATCCTTCCCAGGGTTTCTACTGCAAGATGAAGGATGTCTTTGCCACATATAAGACTCATATAAAATTTAAATGTTACAGTATAGTCAGAAATTCTTTAAGGATTTCCTTCATGGCACTTTCACTATTTTCTCAGGCCTTTGAGGCACAGCATGAAGATGTCAAGTACACACTCACTGGGTTTTCAACACCTCATTACGTTTTGAATACCTAATTTTCCCCTTGAGGGTGAGTGCTCATGTGTATTATTATGGATTTCTGTGCTGAAGTCCAGAGCTGTGGCACACAGACAGGTGCTCCTACAGCTGCAGGTACCTGCCCTGGTGCCACAGGCATCAATCACCCTGTAATGACACATCCCAAGGAACAGCACTGCCCGTGCTCCCTGGGAGCTGCTCAACCCCCCTGAGGAGTTCAGGGCTATAGACTGCAAGAGTATGATACTGTATCTTATCACTGACTAAAAGCAGGAGACTCAGCTTCAGTTTATAAGGTGCTGTAAAGTTTGGGAGGGGGAGGGGAATAAAATACTAAAATTGACTGAGAAATATGACCAATTATTAAGTTATAATATATATAATATATATATTTTATATATATAATATAATAACATGTACTATATAAGTTATCTACCTTATTCTGAAAAAAACCCTGAAAAAAATATCACTACAGTCCTATGAATATCTGACTTCCTTTCTTCCCCTGGTGCTACTGTAATCATTCCCAAAGGCCTCGTGTATTGTCATATTCTGTTTCTCCTATCAGGCGTTTCTAGAACCAGAGAATTTGCACCTTATCTGGAAGTCTTTGTAACAGAAATTACAGCAAGATAATTGTATACAGAATAAACTTATTATTTTGGGTAGTCCTGTAAGAACAGGCTGCAGTATCCATTTTTAAGCATTTATATTCTTTATGTTCCATAACAAACCCACATTTTATTCTCTGCATATCTTGATAGTATCGTTTCTGTTTTATATTTTAGCAGGGAAAACCAGACCTTAAACCCAAGGCTGGCTCATCTCCTTCCACCTTTCTTATAGCAGCTTGGAGGTCTATACAGCACAAGCCCAGAATGTTACTTGTAAAACTGGAAGATATAAAATTTCATTCCTGAAAAAACCCAAAACCCACTTAGTATTTCCATTTCAAGACACTCCCTGTGTAATTTCCTTTCATAATATAGGAATGGAGTGGCTTCTTCCAACGCAATTCCATTGTAAGTACAGTAGAAGACTGTTTTATGCTCCATAGGAAAAGCTGGCCTGGTTGTAACTACTTAAACCGCAGCCTCCAAGCTGCTTTCCCAGAAGTTTCCACCAGATGAGGTGCTAAAGGTTCTGTAGTTGCTGGCACACCTCACTTGCCTTTCTATCCAACACAGTGTATTCCAAAGGTAGCACACTGTTACCATGGAAGAGATGGCAGGGATGCAGTGAGGTGGGACAAGATGACAGATCCCTCCTCTTCAGCTGCAATGAGCCGGAGAAGGGAAGAGTGTGAGATGTCACCTTTCTAAGGCAAGTGAAACAGGATTCCAGCTTACAGGGTCAAATGTATGTTAAAGTAACCAACAACTCTCCCCTCTCCCCTTTTATTTTAATGGAAGTGCAGCTAGCTGCATGCTTCCTAAACTATGGAATTGTCTCTTTTTCTGCTTGGCTTTCTCACTAGTGAGAGGGAAACAAGTGCTGTATCCCAGGATCAACAACAGAGAGCTATAGCTCTGAAAACTACCTGCTCAAGTGGCAATTTTGCTTTGTAATGAGGAAGAAAATAGACAGTTTTGAATGCCAAATACTTGCAAGGTAGTATTGAAAAATATGGTGCTGTCTTACATTACAGTCTGATAGAAATTTTTCAGCAAGTAGACATGTTCCTCTTAGAAAAAGAAGAATTTTCCAATTCAGTTGCAAAATTTTTCTAGGAGTTGACCACTTAAAGCTCACAGCTTCTTACACAGAAGATCTCTCATTTCTGCATATAGAAATGAGGGGAGAGAGAAAAGCCCACAGGGCTTCTCTTAGTTGCAAATGTAAAATAAAGGGCTATCACTGGAAAGAAAAATCAGATAGATCTCTCCATAGATTGGACCTCACACTACTACCATTAAATTTACATTTAATACTACCATTAGTATTAAATGTAAATGATTATCAAATTGTTGTTAGTTTTCTTTACAAAAAGCTAAAAACCAGTTACTAAAGGACCTCTCTGAGCCTGTTAGATGTTACTCAAGAGCTCTAACCTAGTAGGTTACTCACAGAGATTCATAAGAAATGCCAACTGTTGGATAAACTGCAGGTCTATTCATCAACCATCACTGGTTTATTCTCTTACTGACTGATGGTTTATCAGCCTTGACTCCCAGCTAATACGCAGTTACCCCAATAACTGCAGACATTTGGCTTCCTGCAGAGAAGTATAAAAGGCTCTCAGAAAAAAAAGGAAACATGCATATGTTCCTTCCATATGCAGGAACCCTGCCCCATGATCCCCATCACAGCATCACTGCAACCACTATATTACTGTATCATGAGATTTTGTATTTGACAAAGCACAACGAGGCTTTGGAGACATTTAAAGTTACACTACTTGATGGGCAAACATGTTCTGTAAATGTGTTCAAATCCTGTCTTTTAGACCAGAAGAACAGCCCATTCTTTTGTGCACAAGAGGAACATCAAATTCAGGGCTCATCCTCTGTCAGTCAAGAGTTCCACTTATTGCATGCACACCATTAGAAGTTTTGGGATTTATCTCCCCACCTCTCTATATTTTGTGACTGCCACAACACAGAGCAATCTTTTTAGTGTTATACTTGCTTCTCTAGATTATTTGTAGTGGTTTTTAACAGAAAAATTACTCTTGAAGAGAACCCAAATTTTTCCGAATTCTTACATTTTAAACTGCAGATGAGCACAAGCTTTTGCATACCTGTTTCCAGGAAAGTTTTAACAGAATGCAACTATGAAAATATAAGCCTATAACTCAGAGTAATCTTTAAATAAATTATCAGTCTTGGTTAGATTTAGGAAAGGGTTTTTGTCTCCTGTGATTGTCCTTTTGACATACTAATCTTCTGCATTTTACCTCCATCAATCAAGACCATGCAATGTAATATTTTTATTTCTTTTTCTATTTAGACAAGCAATTAACAAGCAAGTTTACACTTCCTAGTTCTTGAGCAATAGGCTCTAGGTATAGACCCATAATGTAATTGTGGGTGACTGCTGTAGATACCATTGCTACACAACAAACAAAGTGGGACTTTACACCCACAATATGAAATGAGATGTAGCTACAGCAGCTGGCAGGTGCCAGAGAGGATACTTGGGAAGATATGAGAAGCAGTATTCCACCAGTGAACAGGAAATAACTTCCTGATTCCTTGTGCAGGCTACAAAGACAGCCTGTGTTACTGGAGGAGAGAGTTTATTAAAACTATAAGCACCAAAAATCAATATGACAAAGCCTCAGAAACCTGTTTCACATAATGAAAGTTACTATTTTAACCCTGTGGTGCAGTGTCTCCATGAAATTGGTTTTAGTGCATTATTTTATTGTGGTTTCCTGAAATTTGAATAGTATGAAATCTTTACATTTTTAAACATGCAGCTTCTTGTTTCCTATCTTTTCTTCCTAGAGGGATTTCCAAAAGGTGCCTAGGAAAAAAAGGTATGCAAATTCCATATTGCAGAATAACTTGAACCACATAAATTCAGGTTCTGTTCCTAAATGCTCACATCAAGTCTGAGGGACTACAAGCTCAAAAATTTAGGGAAATAAGAAATTAGAAAGAATGTTGACTAAATCAGTTTATCCCTTATTCATAAGGACTGTGTTATGACTACAGTACATTCTTCTACTGCCTCAATTACCTAAGTTATTCTGTATTAAAATAATTCAGAGTGCTTCAACCAGACTTGAAAGAAAAAGATACTACAAAAGCTCTGAATCAGCTGGAATATCCAGATTTCCATTTCGTTCTCTTTGTTTCCCCCTTCTGCTCCAATCTCATCTGACAGAAGAAAGCATTTTTCTGGCATTGTAACTTTTTGCCCTACTATTTCTTTGGCCTCTATATGTTCTACCCTCTACTTCAAAAAATTTCTTCTGTACTTCTGTTCCATTTCTGTTTCTGCCCTGCTGTGGGGCTGGTATCCATTTTACTGTCTCATTTCAGAAGACCACGTTCCGTGTTTCCTCATGAGAAGAAGAGAAGCATTAACTGTGGTTTTGATACAAATCTTTACATCACACTTGGCAGTAAATATACTCCAGGTCACCCAGCAGGTGTGGCTTTGAACTGTAAAATGACCTCTTTTTTGGCAAAGATAACAGAAGTATTTGGCATGATAGAGCTGCTAGTGGTCAATAACATGTCTTTTGGCAAGTCTAAAGGAACTCATGGAAGAGGCAATTCCACAGGGACTGTGTCTGCAGTGACTCCCCTGGGGATATAGGGCCCACAGATGAGCAAAGTTTGGTTTGGTCTTGACACATCCAGATTGTTCAGCATTCACTGTAATATTACTAAAATACAAAAGTGTGCAGTACAGTAAATTATTTTTTTTTCTTTTTAAGCAGATACTTTTAAAGACATCTGAGTGTTTCATATTTCTTTGGCAAATAGTTCAGTGTTGTAGCCCAGCTTCAGAACTTGTAGGATTTTTTCTTGAAAATGCAAGTAATCTCTCACAGATTCCTGACCACATTGTCCTGCCTTTTCCAGTGTTCACCGACTTTCCTTATCTCTTAATTAAGTATTCCATCAGAGAGTATGCTGGAAGAAATCCAGAGTTACTGTTTTCCTTATGAAGAATAGATTTTTCTATTTATAGATATTTCTATTTAGCTGCAGGAACAGCTAAAGCAGAAGGTGAGCAGACAGCAGGGTTAGAGGCCTGACCCTGAAGAAGGCTGTGAAGAAGTATATCTAGGAAAAGGTTTGTAATTGCAGGGAAGAATTCATAGTTGAGCAAAATTATATTTTAAACCACAATTCTGTATTGTCCCCAATAATAGGGAAAAACAGTTATTTTCAGAATACAGCACAAGTTGCACAATGATAGTATTTTCCAACAAGCAATGTCCCACAGTCATGTGGTATCCAATAAATTCATTGCTTCCCTGCATCTGCCCAACTGCTTGACTGCAAACACCATCATTGTGCATTTTCTGATATTTTATAACACTCTGCATAGTCATCTCTTTTAATTTTTGTGCTATAGTTTGACACCAGCAGCTCTGCTTTCTGTAAACAGCCTGCAGAGCAAACACAGAAAGCAGCTCCATTAGGACTGTTTGCTTTGCCCTGTTTGCTGTTCTGCCGCTCCCTTTGAGCACAGGAGTTCACGCTCACCCAGAAGTGGTTTCAGAACAAATCATAAAAATGTGTGCAGCACATAGAAACCAGTGGCCACTGTTCAAGAAGATTCTGTCCCCTCAGTTCCACTTCACCAGAGCTATTAAAAAAATTGCTAAACCCATCCTTTTTAATCAGCTGAATTAACAGACTATTGTGAGTTATAGCAGCAGATCCATGTTACATCATTGCAAGAGTCCTACAGTGCCCAAAATCAAAAGTTCTGAGAGAAGAGATGAAGATATTTTTGTCAAAAAGCAAATGAAGGCATTAAAGAAATGTTCCATCTTTGCAGTATAGTTCCCACTTCCTTGTTTTGTAATGATGTAAGAAATATTAAAAATACTTTGTACTCCTTTGCCTAACATTGGAATTCTACTGCTCAGCCTACAGAAGTGAAGTTGTCAAGGTCAAGTGCAGATGACAATCTTTCAAAATTCAGAAATTATTTTCAGGAAAGTACAGAACTTGTAGTATATTTATATTAATGTAAAATTAATCCATCTTTGAGTCTAGTTTCACTTTCAAAAACTCAACTATAAAATAAATATATTGCATATAAGAACTTTTAGTGATACACTTGATCAAAAGTAGTGAGTGAACCCTTCACAATGAAACTCATCCAGAAAATTGTTTGTTTAGAACTGCTGCCATACAGTAGGACCCCTCATACCAATATTCTACTGCAAAAGTAATTCAACATTCATCTCTGCATTAAAAATCAAGCTATGTATTTTTTTTGTATTTATTTTAGAATTATATGAACTTTAAAATACAGGCTTTTGAATGCACAGGCTGATATATATTCACAAAAGGAGAAAAAGAAAAGGTCACTTTGTCAAAACATTGTGTCTTGAGAAACAATATACCTTAAAGGCATCTCATCCCTTCCATCAATGTGTCATTTAAGAGTAAAACGTAATTCTACTGATCCTTATGTACTTCACATTAGTTCTGTGAACTGCCAGCAGGAAAACAAAAGTAAAGTTTATATTTTCAAGGAATTCACTTACCCAATTCTTTAGAAACTGGAGAACCAGCTGATATATCCCCAATCTTTGCAAGGCTATCATAATATGCTCTTCCAGCCACTATCATAACTGGGGATGATGGGAAAAAAAAGTGTTAAAAAAATTAAAATATTTTTCATTTTTATTAATCAATGATCCTGTGAAGTCTTGTAATCCAGGGCACAGAGAATAAGAGATGAGTATATGACAACAAGGAAATCGATCATAGAAAGGTGCACAAGCGCCTGTGCTCCAGCTAATTTGTGAAACCAGGAGACAAAGACAGAACATCAGAAGATATTAATGAAGTTTCAGCCTGTTATTTAATTCCAACTTTCATGCAGACCTGGGGCAATCAGCATCCAGTGGGGAGGTTTAGGCATAAGCCATTGGTCAGGACATAAGGAAATTCCTTGGCACTGATAAAACTGGAGAAAAAACCCAAAATGCAATCCCAAATTTACCAGAAATGCCAAGGTCTCTTGTATTGAGCAGCCAGACCAGTGATGTGAGAAATGGCAACTGGCCATGAGACAAGGGACCTGCCATCGCCACAAGGAAACCTGGAGCCCTTCAAAAACGAATGACTGCTTCCTGCTTAAGTTGGCTGTTACAGGAACCAGTAAGTTCTTAATGTATATCATGAAGGTTCCTGTTATTCCCAGTTAATCATTTCCTGGTTATGGCTGATTTAAACAGCAAAGCCAGTTTTGCCAGAATGAACACGGAAACATCAGGACTCAAACTGCAGGGAGGCCAGTGGGAGAAACACTTTACTCAGGGAGTAGATCTGCAATGGCTGCCTTGCACCTTCACAGTGTCTAGAACTGATCTGCACACCACGAAGAAAAGAAATAACAGAGACAAACTGGCAAGCTTTTAATGTAAAAGGGCAGTGAAAAATACTTATTGAAGTTAGCCTTCATAATTTTTTTGTAGTAATACCGTCTTCACCTAAAGGTAAAACCAAGCAGACCCACTGTTGACTTCAGAATGCTTTTTTTTTCTTTATTTTTTCTGAGAGGAATATAATTGCCAATTATAGGTCTGTATTTTCTAGGTTTTACTAGTAAGGTGGCATCTTTGGTTACATAACAGTATATTTACTTAGAAGTCTGAGAATTTTTCAAATGAATCAAAGATTCTTTTTGAGGTTCTGTTGCACTAGAAAAGGGTAATTTCTGCCTCAGCTCTGTCTTGTAGGTACTCTGTGTGAATCTTTCTGAACTGAAGAGTTAAGGTGGTGCTACTGTATGAGGAGATTTGATGCCAGTCCAACTCCTCCTATCTATGTTTCCTCGAGACAGCCCCAAATCACTCTTTTTTCCTAATGCGGGTACTAAAAAGAAGAAAAAAAAAGTGTGATTTCCCCTGTGCTATCTGAACTAAAATCAAGAACTCCACTTGCACAGTCCCTTCACCAGTACTATCGCTTTTAATATACTGCAGAAAAGGCGTTTTGACCTTTTGTCCCTAAAATGTATAAAAATACATTATAAACTTACCAGGAGTTCTTGCAAGTTTTATGTTTATTGTCAGTCTACTCTGGCTTTTTTTGGGGGGGTGCTAGGAAGTTTAGCAACAGAGTATTTACTGTGTGCTCCAGATCTATTTACACCGCTCAGGACTGATGGCGGAAAGATTAACAATTTATGAGAGTCCAAAGATGACTTTGCAACAGTTGTTGCAACATTGTAAACGTCCATTGGAAATGAAGCAGTCGTGCCAGATATGCTTTATCAGCCAGTCCTAAAGGAAAATGTGCCACAATAGGACACCACTCCCACCCCGGCCTCTTCTCCGTGCTCTGCACAGTTACATTGTGAACTCCTGATGACAAACTGCATTAAAAGAGGCACAAGGTCACATATCAACAGCAAAGTGTGTGAAAAGCAGAACCCTCAGAAACTGGCATAGAAATATGTCAAATGAATAGGAAAACACTTGTTGCTGCTTCTGGCACTACCTGCAGTTCCTAAGGTCAGGTGTTAGGTAACCACATGTTCATCCATCAGGTTAGGCACCACCACAAATAAGTCAACATTTCCCTGTTTTCATCTCTAGCAGGCTCTGGTTTTGTCTTTTTCTCAAGCCTGGCCTAAAATTTGCATGAAGAGAGATTTTAATGTCTGTTTAGCTATGCACTACTTCTGCAGGATCACATTTCTCAGAGTACTAGATTACATGTAGGGCAAAGACACACCATGGGCTTGAGCGAGGCAAAATTAGAGACATTTTACATTGCTTTAATATGATATCAAGCAGTTCAACAGGTCTGCATGGGTGAAATGGTGCAAGCTCTAACAGGTCCTACAGTGTAGGCTTTGGGAAACAAGAGCCCAGTCCTGGAAGCCCCTTCCTAGATAGTTTCTGTGAAGTCAGTAATGGAAGTAAACAACTGGATTCTAAAAAGTCCTTAGATTCAATTATATTCATTCCGATTTTGAGTCCATTAAAAAGATACCATCAGGATTATCATGGGCAAAACAACAAAAGCAATCCACTCCTGCAACTCATATTCATTCACATTGTTCTGTTCACAGGGTTACTTAGGCAGTGACGTGTGTAGGTGAGCAGGAACAGATCTAAGGATGTGAAACATCTTTGGAAGATATTTTCAGAGAAAAAACAAAACCATCAAATTTACATCCCTTTTTTTTTTTCCCATTTATGGTATTATTCTAATGTGGGTTATTTAAACCCACTTTCAGTTTATTTTGCAGTAAATCTTCACCTAATTGTTTGTGAGGCAACTTCCTCAGGACAGTGGAATAAAACCCCAAAGTTCAACTTGGAAATTAAAATTATATACAACCCTCATATGTAATATGTATATTTAAATGAAAATTAAACAATCTTTCTAAAGTTAGCACTTAGAAAACTTACCATTTACAGCTTTTTCATAATTCTTCCCCAGATTTATTAAATTCCTCAGTCCTGGATTAAACTGTTCCATAACATTCTAGTGAAGAGAAAACAAAATTTGTGTTATAACAAAGGTAATTTAATAGTGCATGGAAGTGTTTATCTCAGTGTCACTTAGGTCTAGTTTTCAGTTTCATATGTACAGCATCCATCTGAAAAGTCTGTGGATGGATTAAAATTGGAAGATTTGGGACAGCAAAGGATGGAAGGGAGAAAAACTGAGCATTTAAGATCAACAAACAGGAAAAAAAAGGTAAACTATTTCACAGAGGTAGAAAGGAATCTGGCTGTTTATAATACAAAAGGATGGCAAGTATGTGATCAGTTTGCACAAAACTGTCTTCTGTGGTAGGTGATGGTGGAATAAAGATGGGAGAAAAACCTTTACCTGTAAAGGTTTTTAGTCACAGTCTTTGTAAAAAGTAGAAAATAAGTTAAGCTATGAAGTATGAATCTAAATTTGTGTTTGCCTAAAATTGGGGGGTGAAGGAGGGAGAAGAAGGTTTTGCCCACTCCCAAAAGGAAAATCACCCACAAAGTTCGAGTTGTCCCTACACAAAAGTTTCAGTTTCTCCTCTTTCTGGTAAAAGAAAACAACTCTCCCTCTTTCCCCCAAATCAATATTCCAAAGTTACTTGCTCTATGCACTCAAAAAGGAAAAGCAGCTGCTATAAATGTAGCAATTATTCACTCCTCAGAATCCTGCTCTTTATGATGTCTTGAACAAATGTAGCATAAGTAGTGGTATTCCAAAAGGAAGATGATGAGATAGCAGTTATTCTTACTGTTATTCTTACTGGTTTTATGGCAATACTTTTATGACACGACTCACTATTGTTCACACAGCAGAACTTGCAAGTTCAAGGAATTCAAAACAGATGCTTTCTGTTTACAAGAAATACAAGACTCAAGACAAGTGAAATAGTAACAAGCTTTTGTCTGCTATACTACTAACAGAATGAAAATATTTATTTTTAGTGTATAGATGGACCCAGAAAGAACAGCAATACGTGTGTCTTATTTTCAGGTAAGGTAATGCAGACAGAACTTGATTTAATTTTTCAAAGATAACACTATATCCAACTCTATTCCATTTAAAAAGGGAAGAAAAGAACTAACTCCAATAACACTTTAACAGTCATATTGAGTTAAAATATAGACATTAAAAATATATATATAAAACGATTAGATTCCAATACTAGTGGAGTATAAATCAACAGCAGACACAGAATGACAACACCTGGCCCCTCTGCCTTTGTGTACAAATTAAATGCAACTGGGATTGTTCTCTGGTCTGTCCCATTAAACTCTCACCCACCAAAATGCAATCACTGCAAACAAACCAGCTATTGTCCCCAGGCCCTTGATTTGTGTTAATTCACAAACCACATCCAGAAATCATTTGGGAAAGTGTGTTTCAGGTTGGGCCAACAATGCCAAGGGCTATTCTAACAACTTAACAGCATGGATATTCAAGCTCTAGTGTCTGGGAACATCCCTCTTCCTGCCCCAGCTCTATAATTTGCTGCTGTCAGTGTTGCTGCTGTGCCTGTTGCCCTCCTCGTTGCTGAGACAGTGTGACTGGGAGACACTTGTTCCAAGAAGCAAGTTGTTTCTTCCTATTCCAACTTTTTGCTATTTCTTCCCAGCTGTGTACTAAAGATGTCTGTTGGCATACATGGAGTCAGTGAATCACAAGCAAAAAAAAAAAAAAAAGAAGGGGAATTAAGGGATTGTTTTAGGATAGTTCTGTATTTCAAGGATATGGGGAAAAGAAAGGTATTCCATGGTGGTGTGTATCTATGGCTGGTGCCATCCTGAATTACCACTCTGTACTGAAAATAATTTTCCTGAAGGACAGATTCTGCCTTTGTTAACCCTGCTCCTTGAAACAAAAAATTACAGAGTAATTTTTGCCACCTACCCAAAAATTCTAATGGTAACACAACACTTATTTGTCTTGAAGTACTGATTTCTGAAGTGACTGTCTTAAACATTCAGAGGTTAAGATCCCAATTCTCTTGACATCTTCTAATTCAGATTTCAAACAAAAAACAGTGATTGCACCTGTGTCAATAGTTTTCATTTAGGAGGAAGTGAACAAAACCCAATAAAATTACCCTCAACATCTTCCCTCTCTGAAGCCACTCCCCACAGCTCTTGATTTTCACTAGATCACTTGATCTGGAGCAGTTTTTCAAGCACAGCAGACACAGAGCATGCTGTGGGAACACAACAGCTCCACTGAAACACAAGGGACTCAGAGGAAGAGCCCCAGTACATCACCTCTGCTCACTGTGCATATAAAACTGCTGGGACAGATGAAGAAACAATTTACAGCTCAGTGCCTTCAGTGGCTGGAAGGAGCACAATTAATGGATCTTTTCTCCATCAGACCAAGCAGTGTCTGGAAGTAGTTCAGGCTTTGCTCTGCCACAGTGGTTGATTGTTAGCAGAACCAGTCTCCAGACGTGAACGCCCGAGAAACGGCAAAACCCTTTGCAGTGGAAATTCCCCTTTGGAATCTGCCTGGTTCAACACAGAGTATGGTTTGCTGATCCTCACAGCACTGGGCAGGGCTTGTCTACTTTCCTACTAAGGGTTGGTGTTTGATAGACTTAGGTCTGTTTGATAGACTTAGCTCTCCCTGACCCCCCACCAGGTCTTCGAGGTGATCTCATAAAATAATTCTGAGATTACTTCCCTGTCATACATGAGAAAGAAGCAAAATGTGTGGTTGTTTTTTTTTAATTTCTACTGAAGACTAGATTCTCAAAGCAAACAAAAAACCTGGTCATGCTTCTAGTGCTGTTTTCATACAGTTAACCATAGTTAACAACTGGCAGTCTCTGAAGTACTGTCCAGGGAGAAGTATCTAGAGCACTTTTTCAACAGGGGAACTGTCGCAGGCAACTCCCTCTTAAGGATCAGGTATGAATTTGATATGGCCAAGACATTTCAGATCAATTAAAATTATTGGAATATTTTATTCAGCTTCAGAAGTTACAGGGGACAAAAGCAACTCAATTTGTATAGCTGCTTTTTCTTACAGTTTTAAAGCTTCTCTTACTTGTAGTCTAAGGAAAAGGTCATGAAAATGAGTGGGACTGAACACCAGTGCAAAATTTCAAGTCATACATTAAAGCCAGACCCCAAAACATCTAAAAAAGCAGGATAGAGGACCAGAGAAGAATTTCTCATCAGGAGAACCACTAATTTAAAAATGTCAGAAGTCTCTGAAAATAACACAGTCTTGTTATTTGCCGTGGTGTACGAATGTGTGTAAATAAAACCTGTCTTAATCCAAATAAAGATCACAAGGTAAGAAAGAGCCTGGGAGAGACAAAGTGGTTCAGAACACATTGTTTGACTGTACAGTGAGCACAAAACCACGGCCTCCTAATTGTCAATCGTGTGTCCTATATTCCAGTGACACTCTACCTCCCATGAACAGAATAATTAACGAGAAGAAGAGGCACATGATCAGATCCTACAGCTTTCTATTATTTAGAATGAATGGAAATAAAGGGAAACATTTTCAAAACAGGCAACTGGAAACATGTTTTATGCACAGTCCTTTAGAGTTGGCAAAAGCAAACTTCCAAGAACAAAAGCAGAAGTGAAACCTATTCTGGTCACTTGAGTCATTGAAACCTCATATAATCTGTTATAAAGTTGCTGTGTGCCTTTCACTACATGAAGCCAATGTGATTTATTCGACCAGGTAGCACAGAGCTGACTGAGGAGGAAGAAGCCTTGTATTTCCACTTGTTGTGTGCAGGCATTATATCTCTCACAGTTCCTGATAGTCATATAAACAACACTAATCTTCAAAACAAATGAAAGCCATTGTAAAAGTGCCTTCCTGTAAATGCTCAGCATTGCTTTTTACTTAAAGACACACCTCACTGAACAATAGCTCAGCAGGTATGAACACAACTAAACAATGCATAGACTCCCTGTAGATTCAAGTTTACATCCTGCAGGCACTTTTGCAAGAGTGAATAACAATGTATTTGGGTAGAAATCTGAAATTATAAAACTAGCAAAGTTGATCTTGATGTGCATCATCACTGATATGACCATCACTATAGCTGTTCATAGCTAACCTTTGTATAGCTACTAATGATTTAAATTATTTCTCAATTGGACAATGAGTAAATTTTTTTTACAGTCTTTATTGTTGCCACACTATGTCTGAGAAACCACTTGAGGAAATTCAAAAGCCAGAAAAAAAGTAAATCATACTGTGTTCTACTGTACTTGAAGCATTTTGTACATTACTGCATTTCATCTCCTTTAGCTTTTGAAATCCATAATACAGTTTTCAGAAGGGTGCAGTTGAGCCCTCAGCACATCTCATGTTAAGCTATCTCAGTTTTAAGTTAGCTTAATACTGTTTTAAAACAATTTTAACAGAATGGAAAAGAATAAATTAAGGTGCCAGTGTTTAGTCAAAAAGACTAATTCTTATAACTAATTACTAGTCATCTTGATGGAACATTTCTTGTTTAAGAGAAACATTAATATGTCATCCATAGCTGTGTTTCAAATACAAACTTTTGTATGGGTTATGAACACCTGCCCAAGGATAGACTCTCAGTAGGCATCAGTGTAAGTAAGGTCAAAAGAGATAATTTGCACCAAGGTGGAACTGGATTTTGCATGCACACAGGAACTTGCACAGGCTCCTCTTCCCACAAGTTCGAGTTATATTTTAGGGATGCTAAACGAGAGCCTGACTGCAGCATGTGCTAGGACCATAATTTCAGTTTTGGTAAATAAGTCTGGCAGTTTAATCTAATTGTCAGTCTTTTTAAAATACGGAAACATGGAATTTAGGACTTTAAACAGAATTTACCAGATATATTTCCACAATAAAACAAGTAGCCTGCCAAAGTAATTCTACAATGCCCCTGAGGAGAACACAGCACTCCATTGAGCAAAGGGTTTTTTTGGGGGGGCTGTTTTGGTTTGGTTTTTTAGATTATACTTTGGTTGATAATCAAAATTTCTGGGTAAGATTCACTTGAATAGAGTGATAGATCTTTAAAAACCAAGATTAGCAAGGTCAATGAATCACAGCTATCTTGCCATTATGAAGAGCTCCGGAAACCTCAAACCACGGGAGCGCTCCGTGACCGCCTGCCCAGCCCTCAGCCCACACAGACAGGACAGGTCTGGAACTCAGCACTTTCCTGTTTTGTCCCCTTTCCCCTGCACTCTGTGTCTCCCAGCTGGATGCCAAGTAGTTTTCCCCCACAATCAGCAGATAAAACAACACTGTGTGGGCTGTGGGGACACAACAAGACATAACAACTTTCCTGGGGTTGCAAATCAAGTCTGTGTGCGAGGGGGTCACACAATGTCCCCTCACATCATGTCACATCACTTCAGTGAGCGACAAGGGCAGGGCTGTGTCATACCAGGGAACCTGTGAGCAGTTCCTTGGCAAAAGGGAGGCTGTGCCCTCTTTAGTCATCGACTCCCACACCCTTGGGCTTCATTTTGCACGTGCCATTCCTATCATGCGTTAAGGCGATTCTTCAGGTATTACATAAAGGGTAAATGTCAGCCCTGGGTTTTGTGTGTGCACACATATTTGTGAATTATGTTGTTTACTTAGTCAGGGTAGCTGAAAAACATTGAGGTATTCACTTTCTGGTGTTGTTGCCAACAGAAAGGAAGAACAAGATAAAAATAAAAGGGTCACCTGATGACTTCTGTAAGTTTTTTTGAAGCTTTGTATAACACAGGTTACTATGTATTTAATAAATCCAATGGATTAGCACTGTAAGAAGGAAAAAAAAGCAAACACACAACAAAACCCCCCATAAATAGCAGACCAGCAAGCTATTCAATTTAATTTTCTATTACTTTTCCAGGTCATCCAAAAGTTGATTTTTTTTGAGAAGTCCAAAGCCTGTGTTTGGCCCTGCAGCACAGATGCCATCACTGCATCACATTGAATTGGTTTTCCCAGACCAAGCCTTTCTTCTTACTGGTAGGAGAGGCACAAACAGAAGCTATGAATTTTATCCATCCCAGCACAGTGTTTCAAGCAGGACATTGCCAGGATGGCACAGTAAGAGCAGAAATTCCATGAGCACCACTAAACAAAGCAGAGCAGGCTGAAGCACAGCACAAAGAGGTGTTCATTTGTTTTAGATGGGGGAGCTGTGGTTACAGTCACAGCCAGTGCTGAATACACAGGCGACTCTCTGTGCCCCGAAGAGGTAGCAAACTATTTTCAAGATTTCAACTTTGATAAAAAAATAACTTTAAAGTAGATGCTGAATCCACTTTCTATCTGAAGCAGCCTTTATACCTTATCTGGATAAAGTTTCAATTTTTAATGAGGGCAGGGCAGGAGGGTTTCCAGGCCTGTGAGTTCAAGCTATGTGATACAACATACCAACCCTCTCAAAATACCTACGTAGAAGGCATTTCATCACACTGTCAACATTAACTTTGTATTACTGTGTTTTTGCTGGTTATTTCAATCTTAAGTATCCCTTTGAATTAGTCTAAAACAAAAACAAAAGAGTAAACTTTTCCAGGAAATTAGTACTGAATAGCAGGGAAGGTTTTGCTTATTTAGAGGTCTGTTATTCTTTTAAAGTCTATTTTAAATCATACCCATTAAGACACACAAGATATTTTCTTCCCTCTCCTCTGTAAAACTCTTTTAGCTACATTCTAGAAGTCAATAGACAAGGTAGAACATTCCTTTGTTGGCATAGCGCTGAAGAGTCAACTTCCCAGGTTTCTCTTCTGTGAGCCTGTATTTACAGGGTGCTCTTCTGAGAGAGGATTTTATATTTGCTTATGGCCTTGCTACAAACATAACTGATATCAAAAAGCACCAGACTGTTTAAGATGACCTGCTCTGTTTCAGAGGACAAAATTTATAGCCAGGTAATCTCTTTTTTTTAAAAGTAATTTTGCATGAAATTGATATTTAAATCCAAAGAAAGTAAACAGCAAATACAATATGACCCCAGTTAAATGGTGTACTTGAAGGAGTGAAGTTGACATAAGTGTGTTGAATAACAATAAAAGTAACAAACATCAAAATTTACCCCCCAGTAAATGTTTTCAGAGACCTTTCAGTGATGACGACAACATCTTCGGAAATATGAAAACATTCGGTAGTAAACCAGTAAGATTTAGTAAATAGTAAAATAGAACAAGCCCTCAGAAAGCTTTCCTATGGGCTCAAAGCTGCAAGTGCACTGCAGCTGTAAGTTAAATTTGCAAGTGCATTCAATCATGCAAATTTGAGTGCTTTCTCTAGTACAACACACTGTACAGAACGAGGATTACAGATCCAATGCCGTCCAGCCAAAAGTATGATTCTAAAGGGAATTTTGCCCAGTTAGAATTGATGTGTTTTGGAAGGACTGGGTTTATAGGGAGAAAAAGTTCAAAACAAATGTCTGGTGGCCACAAGCAAAATATTTTTAAATCTACAAATAACATTTTGGAAAGTTGAAAAGCTACCGACACGGATGGGGCTGCCCGCAGCAGCCGGTGCTTTGAGGCAGTGCTTGGGTTGCACCACCATAAGTCTGATTATCAGCTCGGGACGCCGGCAACCAACTTAATTCGGCGTTAAGCCATTTTTAGGCTGTGGCCCTTGTGAAGAAAGTGTTCAAGCAGAGGGACCACAACCACCAGGATCTCCAAACCACCTTATCACCAAAACACACCGGGGGAATTGAGGAGAACCGAGGAACCGGTCTGAACGCCCGCCTTGTCCCTGGGTTCTCGCGGCCGTGCCCGCCCGGGGGCTGCGGCGGAGCCCCGGCCCTGGAGGGGGAAGGAGAGCGGCCCGACACACCGGGGCGGGCCGGATCACTCACGGAGAGGGAAACGGGGAGAGGGGAGAAAACAATGAAACGAGAACTTCCCTGCGTTTCCGCACGAGGAGCCGCGGCCGCCCCGAGCCCGGCGCAGCCCCCGGGGCAGAGGTGGCCGGGTGAGCCCCTCCCCGGCCCGCACTCACTTTGTATGTGTTCTCCGTCAGCTTGTTCACCTCCTCGGGGTCCCGGGACATGGTGCCGGCGGGCAGAGCTCGGTCCTGCGGAGCGCCCCGGCCCCAGCGCAGCGCTGCGGCAGCCTCGGCTCCCCCCCGGCCGCCAACAAACTGTCAAAAACTTGCGGAACCAGCCGGGGCAGCGCCGCCGGGGCGGGACCTGCGGGGCCGCGGCTCCCGACGCGGCAGGACTGGCTGGGCTGGGCGGGGAGCGACGGGATCGCATCACCGCACCGCGCCTCAGCTCGGCGGGCACGGCAGGGCTGGGCTNGCACTGGGCTGGGCTGGGCTGGGCTGGGCTGGGCTGGGCTGGGCTGGGCTGGGCTGGGCGGATCGCCGGGACCGCCCGCCCGCCGCTACCTGAGCTGCCACCTCCTCCCTCCGCCCCCCTTCCCTCTCCGGGAGTCCCTGCCCCGCTGCCAAAGCCCAGCCTGGGCCGTGTGGAAGTCATTTCAGCTCTGCTGGTGCCCCAGGGAAGTCGGAGATAAACTCTTCCTCCCAGCAATTAGGTGAGGTTTCTACAGGAATTAGTTAGTCTCGTCAGAGTTGATTAGTGTAGCCCTAGCGATGCTGGTGAGGCAGGGGGTCGTCCCCTTGCTCCCTCCCACAGCAGCTTCACAGGAAGGGGGTTCCTCGGAGCCCCTCAGGCACGGACAACAACGTCTTTCTCCCGGATCCTGGCCCAGTGCACTGCCCCAGCTTTGTGCTACACGCTAAAGTTTTCGATTTCTTTCAAGTACACACCCATAAAAAAAGTGCCCCCAGTCATCTTTCCTCTGTGAACTGACTCACGAGGCCTTCATGAAACAGGAGTGGTGAGGAAGGCTTTAGGAAGTTGTAAATTTTTGTGGACCATAAATTGGCTAGAGATAGTGAGATTAATTTAAAGTATGCTAGTTAGGATATCTTTCTGGTGAAGTAATACCGGCACTATCTTGAAGGACCTTGTGGGAATTTCCTAACCTTAGGTACTGAAAACTAGGTTTGGTGCTGGGTGTTGAGTGTGTGAGGTGCAATCACTGTACTGATACATTGGCCATCCCTCTTTCGGTTGCTGTCTCTCCCTCTGATTCCCTCACTTTATTGCAGCAATAAAATCATGGCAGGCAGAGAAAACTGGACTTGGAACAAAACCCTAGATGTTGGACTCTGGTGCGGGAGGAGGTTGTTACCAGGTTTCAAGAGCTGTAAAAATATTTTCATTTGTGCATTGGAGGTTCCTTTAGAATTACAATTACAATTTACCGTGTGGGAAAAAAGTGGGCACTTAGAGTGTTGTCTTGAATGCAGCTAAACCTCAGGGCAGAGAGTACATTTTATGAGACCTCATACTCCCAGGTAAAGTCTTTGCAAACTTCTGGTAGGTATGGTATTAATTGCCTTTCAGTTCAATTTATGGTGTTATCCTATAGGCATAATGAATAATTTTGGGCCCAAGTCTACAATTTATGTTCCCATTAAGCAGTGTTTGCTCATAGAAACAGTTGTCTAGAGTGTGATGTGGCTGTTTGCCTGAGCATGAGATGAAGAGTCACAAGTCTTTTGTCTGAAGAGTTTTTTATGACTTTGGAAACAGATCATGCCTGGGTACTACTGATTTTGTGTTACCATATGCCAATGCTTGGAAAGGATCTTCTTCCCTAACAGACTGGCCTTTGAATTTGAGGGATCAAGTACCCAAAGGAAGATGTAGAATAGGACTTTTCCTTTCCTGATTCTTGCTAAAGGAGCTTAGAATGTACTGTGTAGCAGGCAGTGTTATTCCTGTTAGGGACAAACATGAATACTGTGGAGCTCTGGGAGCTCACCTGGGATTCAGGGTGTTTGTTTCCAGTTGGCACACTAAGTTCAGTCATAGTAAATAGCAACGTAAGTGTTAATGAAATATGCATATCAGAAAGAATCTATGTGGACAGGCAAATCCAGCTCTTTAAGTTTCCAGACCATTGCTATAAATCATAAATTTTCAAATTCACTAGAAAACAAAAGTCTTCTTATACTTGTAATACAAATGCAAATATC
Source organism: Pachyramphus minor (assembly GCA_013397135.1). Taxonomy (NCBI): domain Eukaryota; kingdom Metazoa; phylum Chordata; class Aves; order Passeriformes; family Tyrannidae; genus Pachyramphus; species Pachyramphus minor. The sequence continues at coordinate 50,441 of VYXB01003697.1, forward strand.
TTGGTCTCTTAATAAGGGATTTTTGATCTTACATTGTGTTATATTACTGACTTAGATGGAGTCAATCCTGATGTGTGCAAACAACAGGAATTTAGAACAATCTGATTACTTTTTTTGACACTTTTAACATATATATGGTTTCATTGTCCAGAAAGATGAACAAGGAAATATTCTTACTTGGATGGTGAATCCATACTGACATATAAGTGTGTCTGTTCTTTTTCTGTGTCTCAAGCAATAACTGCTTGAGTTCAGGTTAGAAGGAACATGGCAGGTTAGTAGCTTACCTGGTCCAGTCTCCCATCAGAGGAGGGCTAATTTCAGCCTTAGGTTGCTCAGGGCTTCATATCCAGTTGAATTTTGAAAGTCTTCAGGAAGGAACAGTTGAGGAACAGAACGGAAATTTCTATTTGAAACAACCTGTAACTTGGCAAGTAAAGAAAATCATCCACAGTGTTATAGGAGACAATAATTGTTAGGGTTTTATGTGGGTCTATCCCTGAGGAAAGTCACCTATCCAGCTCAGCTTCTCACACTTAACTAACATCCTCTGTGTTGTAAGGACAGCTTTGATATTAGACTGTAACACGTTTCCTATTGAGAAAACAAAACAAAACTCCTTCCTCATTACCTGCCCTTCTGCCTCATATTACACATTCCTGACGTCAAACCAAAATGTCTGTAGGCTTGTAATTATGCATAATTCCAACAGACCCCCTGTTTCAAGGTGATGACTTGGACTTTGGTGTCTTCTGGTCTGACCCTTGCCATGGTTAAGGGGCTCCTGGCCCTTGGCAGGTGAGTATGACCAAGATCAGCCAGGCACAGGCACAGGGTTTGGTCTGGGACTGAGGCCGTTGGCACCTGAACTTGGCTTCCTGCATATATTCCTGGGAAATGCCTGTTCTGGGCTGGGATCCAGCAGTTCATTTCATGTTGGCCAAAGGCAGAATCACATAGATTTAGCAAAACTGCTGTCGAGGGACTCACTCAAAATAAGTGCTTATATTTATTCCCTACAGAATGCCAGCTCTCCCTTGTAACATTTAAGTTTTGGAACATGACTAGCAGCAGTAAAAGTTTCCCCGTGTCTTGTCAGCCTTATAGAACTGAGATTGTAATGAGAAAATTGTATTGTTGATGTAGCTTTTGAAAATGTATTCAGAAATATTCCTCTGAGTAAATACATGTATTTCTTTAAAAGCAGTAATATTTTGACGTGTGATTGTTTTCTGTATGTGTCCTATTTGCATGTCGTATTCAAACCTTCTTTGGAAACGTTTACACATGCTGGAAAGACCCATTAATGTCAGCTCATCATTAGATCTTTAACATGTGTTTTGAGTAGCTTAATATGACTGTAACTGATTATAAAAACTGTGGCTAAGCAGTGATCACATATGCATGATACAGCCAGCTGTGGCCTGTTTCATTCTCTATGGTCATTAGCAGATGTTTAACTTGATTAAGGAGAAAAAAAGTGTACACAGTGTGTTATTTAATGTTGTCAAACAAGTCAGAATAACATTTTCTGAACAGGAAACTAAAGTGACTCTACTAGCTTGCTTTGCTGATGGATATTTTTTGTCCTCTGTTGACACTTGTAAGAAATTATTCAAGTATTTTAATCCCCTCCAAACTGACAATACCAAAGCACTCTAAAACTCACACAAAGTGTCATTTGAAACAATTATATAAAACTTTTGGAGGTTTACTGACCCTTTTGGTCTGAGTCAGCTATGGATCATTTAAAGGATTTACTCCATTTTTAAATTGATGCAAGCAAGCACAAAATCATTTTGTTCCCTGCTGTACATTGTCCTGAACTGGTTTCAAAGCAAATGAGCTGTAACTCAGACTTACAGGTCAATAAGATACTGAGATCTCTGGTCAAGGAAGACACTTAATCAAATGCCTAATTTAAACGTGTAATTAATTCACTGTACTTTGTAGGGTTGAATCAAAGAAGTGCAAGGTGTTTTTATTAACTCCTCCTTCTCCAGACTAAAAATAGGATGATGGTTTTATCTTGGAGATGAGTGCTTTGGATGCTTGTGTTTTGTGTCTCCACTGTCTCAGATTGCAAATTATTTTGGCAGATTTATGAGATGAATCTGATTTCATCATTGTGGTTTGTTTTTTTGAGACTCAAAAAGTATGTATGGTATGGAAGAACGTGTTTCTTTAAAATTTTTTTTTGAGATTGCCTGGAATATAGACAAAATTTAAGATTTAGGGGAACCTAATAGGGAGTACTGCTAGCTGTGCTAATAGTTTTCTGCTGTTAATTGAAATATTTAATTCAAAACTGTTTTACCCACAGGTTTTGTGACTGCTCATTTCTTGCTGAAAGTAGCGATGTTTTAATTCGCGTGCTGTGCCCACTAGATGGCAAGCGAGCTATGCACGATGGAGGAGAAGAAACACACATCATCTGCACGCACATGGCTTTCTCGAAGTGCTTTATAATGTAACAAGATAGATACTAGTGGTAAGCAAATGAAACAGCATTTATATTGCTCAGACACAGCCTTGGATTTTTTTCTCAAGAGTGTAAGTGCTGTTAGTATGTTCATGTTATTGAAACCTAAATACGCCTTGGGATCTGTAACTTTATTTTGGAAGTCCGCCCTAGCAGCAAGCCAACATCCTGGTGAAACTCCTGTTACAGACTTCTAATCCACTTAGGTTCCAGTGTTTTATGACTCATGCTGAAAACACAGTATTTTAAATAGCTACGTGTTTGTTTTCATCCTATTTGTAATTTGTCAGCTGGGGATTAACTAACAACAGGTGTGCACTGCTCCAAAGGGATAAACTGGTTTTGCCCAGGGCTGAGTGTAGAGTGTGCGGCTAAACACAGATCTGCACGTTGCTGGTCTTAGTAATGTCAATAGATTGGGTATTAGAACCAGAGTAGGAATTACCAGTGTTTGTTATGGGGTAGAAGATCAAGGCCTCAAGTGGAATGTGATGCTGTTGCTGGACTGGGAAATCAATATGCACCAGGTGTAAGGCAGCACTTCTGTGAGTATTTTCAGATCATAATACAAATTTTTATGCTGTACTTTTACCTCTTCCTTTTCCCAGGTAGGAAAAGATAGATCAAGTACATAATACTGGTAGTTTGATTGTACTTTAAAAATGGCAGAACTCCTAGAAGTCATTTCCCTATTGCAAAGAAATTTGCAGCTCATTAACCCCTCTATTTTATGCAGCCTTGCTGTCATGGAGAATTACTAGAAAAGTGTTCAGGGTAGATAGTATTAATAATAAATAATTAAAAAGATTACATCATATTCTTTCTTTACTACCATTTAGTTGTGAACATTTTTTAGAAGCTGGACGGATACTCAAAAAGTAATCCATTTCTATTTTTTGGTAATAAAAATATGATTCCAAAACCATACATGGGTATTTTTCGATGGAACCACACTGAAGTTTCTTTGTATGGACTTGTTATGAGCCTGCCTTCTCCTCTTATGTTCAGTTGCTGTTCTAGGAAGCTGCTGAAGTAGAATCTAACACTGCTGTGCCTGCCCACTCCTTGTTTCTAGACACCCACTGGCTGGTGACAATACCAGCAGTGTTTTCCAGAAAAGGCACGGGCAGCGATGGTTGATGCAGAACGACGCAAATCCTGGGAGCAGCCGTGCAGCCTGTGATGGATGTTTCTAATCCTGCCTGTCCCAGGGACCTCTGCAGCCTGGTGTGTGCTCTGAGGGTGTCTCCTGGCAGGCCCAAAGCAGTGCTGACAGTTTCTGTCTCCACTTGAGGTCCTGCACCTCGAATGAAATGTCTGAGCAAGGAGGTGATTGGAGGCTGTGATTGTTCTGCAAAAATGGGAAGATGATGATTAGATCAGACTGGCAACAGGCAGTCTTGGAGATTTGCAGGAAGAGGATGATTCCTTAATCACTGACTGTCTGAAAGGTGATAGCTCTAGGGTCAAACTAGACTTCCAGTTACAACAAGATTGGGAGAATAGCATGGTTAGGGAAGTTCGAGTGACCACAGGTGGCTTTCAACTCCTGATTAATCAGCTTCATTGAAGTTATTTCAGTTCCTATGAATTTCCTAAAAGAGCTTGACTTGACATTCGTCATTTCTGCTCAGCTTTATCATTCAAAAATAAAATATGTGGGCTGTATCACAAGGAGACATTCTCATCCTCGAGGCAAAGTAGTGTGGGATGGCTCAAATCCACCTGTGGGGTTTGCTCCAGGACATACTGGCTGCATCCATGCTGGCCAACACTTGGTTTGGGTCACTGCTGTGCTCCACCCATCGAGCTCAGAACCCTTAACCAGTAGTTAGTGCCTGAAGTAACCCCAGGGCTGTGTTGTAGCCTGCCTGTGGCATTTGCATGGAATGATAATGCCGGTACTTGGTGTGTGCCCTGGGGCTCGGCAGAGGGGTGTGAGAGCCAGAGGGCAGATTGGGGTGTTCCAACAGGGGGTGAGTGGAGGCAGCTGGTGTGGCTGGACATGTTTGGCTTTTAAGCAGCTCCTTGCAGTGAGCTTTTCTCAGGGTGCAGCTCGAATTTAATTTGAAAGGTAAGGTAGCAGCCAAGGAGATCCTGAGTGTAAAGTGACATGTTTTGTAGGTGATCAGGAGGACTGGGATCTAGGAGTGAACTAAGGAGCTTATTTGCCATCCTGACCTGACACATGAAGAGAAGAAAGCACTTGGCTTCTGATAATGGTACAGTGGGCACCATGTGGGGTTCTAAGATATAATTCTACCATGTTATTAAGCCAGTGAATTATTAGAGTTATAGGTAACTTACTAGGTAAGAATTGTCTGGTTGTGATTCAATACAGACATTGCAGCTGCTCAGTTGTATGGCTTCTGAGGAAGAAGCATTTTGCTGATCTTTTGTCCTCTTCACATAAGGAGTATAATTTCAGTTTCAGATATTTGGGGGGATATTTAGAACTAACTGTCCTGGAAGCAGAGAACCTAGTTTCTGGATGCAGGAGATATATCAAATTGCTCTATGCTGCATATTACTGCTGTTCCATTCTAGAATTCATTGAATTGAATATCAAGATAACTTCAGGTGTTTCTAAATGTTAAATTTAGGAATGTTACATGATATGTCAAATTTTAAGGCTCTTGTTCATATACAAAGCCTGTACAATACTGGTTGTCCGAACTAGGAAAGAACGGATGCAGTGGATCTTCTTTTGACCATGAGATTCATGTCTTTCTCCTAAATTTAGGACAGAATTTGGTTGAACTAGAATTAATGAGAGTTTTTGATTTAATTTAGTGAAACCCAGCTTTTGTTTTTATTCCCTTGAGTTTTTGCTTAACTTCGAATAATGTGAACTTTTAAGAGAGAAAACAATTACTCAGGAAACTCTGACAGGATTCGTGAAACAATTTGGTCATTTGACTCCTAAAATCCTGGGAGTTTGCTGTTGTACATGACTCACTTGTATTAGCTGCTCTTCATCCACCTATTGGTTATGCTGTGTAGATGGAATTTCTCTGTAAACCCGTTTTTCATTAGTATCATGGAACACATGTATGTGCAGCTAGAGCCTTATATAAAGTTTTATATCTGTGCCCACATTTGTTACTATTGCAACATTGCTTAGCAACTAAAAGTAAATCAAAAGAACAATAGTGAAAACCTATTCAAACTCCCTCTTTACAATGGAGGCAAGGGCCTAAGCTGCAAAATTCAGATATCAGTTTAGATCTGGAATGTTTAGAAGATCAGGGATCCAACATTGGTTCTATGCTTTTAAGTGGAAAAAGTCATCAGAGTGACCTGGTTCTGCTTTTGGGTGTTCTGTGCATAGTATTTACAAACCAAGACAAAAGGTTGAACCAGAAGTGTTACCATACGTAGTAATGAATTAAAAAAAAAGGGACAATTAAAATAGTCTCCTTTTTTGGAATACCCAGAAAAGATGTAATATTGTATTATGAGTTTATTCTAGATCAGTATCCTAAGTCCCCTTCCTCCCCCAGATGACAGAACAGATGATTCATCTCTCTCCTACAATTTCTGAATCCTTCAAAATCCTCCCTGTGAGCAGCTGGGTCTTTCTTTCAAGAAGTCCTGCACCTCTAGTCCATTTTGATTCTCAGCTTCATGGCTAACTCTTCAAGTAATAGTGCACATATTAACCTGTTGTGTTGATTTTTCTGGAAGTTACTAAGGGATGAGATGGTGAGCAGAATTAATACTGCTGATGAAAATATCAGTACAAGTAGTTCTTCAGCACTGCAAGAGAAATACACAGGGAGAATATCTACAACCTCTTTTGCTCAAACTTTTTTATATAAACCTGTAACCTTTCAGCAGCAGAACTACCGTACTGTGAGAGCTGTGGACAGTGTAATAAGTTTAGCTCTGTCTATACCCGTGAATGGCACTTCAGGCAAAAAAGAATGTTGCAAATTACACAGGTAAGATGAGATCTGTAACAGTGCCATGATGACAACATTACCATGGCTAAGGAGAGGGCTGAAATCCTGGTTTATTATGGGTGATATGTATTCATGGTGGAATAATGCCTATAAAAAAGAATAAAAGCATCCTTGACATTCAAAGACCAAAATCTGTGCTCACAGAAAACAGAAAGGTGAAAGACAAGCAGCGTTGTAGCAAATGGACAAGGAGATCTTGAACACCATCATTAGTAGCAACAATGAAACTGGTCACTGCAATAACTGTAGGCACAGAGGGAAAAAGGAACAGTAAATTTCTTTTGATTTTCTTTCATTGTGGGGAGCTTTCCACAACCTCGAGAGAACTATGGCAATTACATAGCATCATGTCAGCAATGACACCAAAATGACCGGGACAAATGGGCTGTGTAACTGGGAATTTAAAACTATACATTACTTACATTGACGGATAACTTTTTAGAGACATGAGCATTTTTTTGTTGTGATTCACCTGCTAGCAGCTGGATATTTTCCCCAAAATATTCAGAAATATTCAGCTCGCTAAGTGCAGCAAATGGTTTGTGCCTTGGGTAATATTAATGAGCTAATGTAAGAACGTGTAATATTTTTTAGCTCTTTGTTACTAGACAGTGTGGGCCAAAGCCACATCCCGTCTTCAGCAACAGCACAAAGTAGTTGAAAAGGCAGACAATGGCTGAGTAGGAATCCCACTTATGTAGGAGGAATCACTTGATAACAGACATCTACCAGAGCATGTTAATGTAAACTTTTCTCCAATCAGTTGAAATTTCTGAGCAAAAAAAGAGTCGGAAATTTGGTTTTGCTTCTGAGTTAGTCTCAGCTGCCAACACAGTCCACCAAGAAAGTGGGTAGCAGCATAGGAATTAGCTGTAGCTCGAATTCTGTTTGATATGAATGCTGCTCTGACTCACAGGGTGATCCAGATTTTACCAGAGCTGTGGTGGAGTTCCAGGTCTGAAGATGGAACTCCCTGGGTGCCACCCACCTGTAGCAGCAGGTACAGCTGGGTCAGGTGCACTTCAAATTCTGAGCACCTTTTTTGTTGCAAATTTTGTGCCAATCTCATTCTATTTCTTTAACTTTCAGTTTCTCCTGCCCCAGCTACAGGTTCTATTTACCAATGTCATAGAATGAAAATATTGTATAAAATAAAGCACATACACACAAACTAACAGAAGTCCTGTTTCCCATTCCCAGCTCTCCAACATTATGTTCCCTTACTCCTTGCCTTTCCTGCTCATTTTATGACTCTTTCCCGTCTCAATTTCTCTCTGCAGTCATTGATTACAGATGTAATATTTCCCATATCAAATTTAGGGCTATAAAAATAGGCTGCAGTGCAGAAAGTATTTTGAAGGGAGGCTATTGTAGTTGATTTAGTGAGGTTATGTGTTAGAGAATAGTGCCACATTCACTAATTTTTCTGTAGGGAATTGTTGTTGAAGTTTCTTGTTTGTACCCTCTCACTCTCCACTGATTCATTCTCACCTGTTTTCTGAAATTTTAGTGACCTTGCAGAAATATAATGTGACCTAAAAGCTCAAATTCATTAGAACAGGATTATCATGAAGCAAGAGGTCTATCAGAGACATTTTAAATGAGAATTTAACATAGGTAGCTTTTTACTTTTATGACAGTGTGAAAATTTGAGTTACATTTTCATTAAGGCAAGTAGGTCTCCAGCATGATCTGGTGTACCTGCTGTACAGTGCTGTGAAATAAGCCAGAAGCAGCATTCTTCCCACTGCTTCCTCCTGCTTTTATTGATTTAAGTGAGGCTCTGGGGTATCTGATCCTATCCTGATGCCTGAAGATTTATTCATATAACTCCCCATGCATCAGCATGATATTATACCACTTGTTCTCTAGAGAAAATAATTAATTGAATTACTAACGCATAAAATGCTCAAGTTAAAATCCTTAAATATTCCATTTGATGCAGTTATATATAACTTAATGTAATAAGTGCAGTATCCTCTTAGTCAAAATGCCTTGTGTGGCATCCTCTTAGTCAGAATGCCTTGGCTTTCATCTCCATTACAGGGGATACTAATTAGCAGTTGATTCCAATTTTGTCAAGGTTGCTGTGTTGTTATACTCTTAAACATGACCAGAAGGTGAAAAAGGACTAAACTGTATATAAATTAAAAGTAATCATCAGAGGTCAGTGCAATAGTGTTATTACTTTGGGATTGCACTTATAAATACTGTGCTATTGCACAGTTTCTAAAATGAGACAGAACCTCAAGCTATTGATTGACTTGTAGCAGAGGTTGCTCCTGGGGACATCAAGTTAGTTCATCTTAAGTACAGCTATTGCAAAGAAAGTGAGAATAATAACCAAATGTAGCCAGTGATGGAGCAGGTAATAGAATTCAGTTTTTCATTGCAAGAACTAGTGTGAAAATGCAATTCCAGAAGAGCTTCATGTAACACAGCAAGTAGTGGATGACATGAAGTTCCCAGTATCCTGGCCAAGAAAGCCATCAAATAGCTGTCAATTGTGTGCAAGTTACTGAGAGCTGGAACAGTCAATTCTTTTTCTGATTGCTTTTTTTTTGTGTGTGCGTTAAAAAGGCTAAATTATTGAAATTGAACTTTTACATGAGAGATCATTTAATTTTTGAAAAATAACCCAGCATTGTTTTTAGGCCTGAAATTGCTTAGATGCCAATGTATTACAGTGAAACAAAATCTTTTTATGTTTGGGTTTCTCCATATTGTTTAAAAGAAGATAAAAATAAGGGATATTTTGAAACATTTTATCTTACCTACGTAAAATGTTTTTCCTGGATACAGTTCTTTTTGTCTGGGAACAGAACTAAAAGTTCCTGATTTTTTTTTTTTTCTAAATTTTTGCCTTTTTGTCTTGTTTCACCATGGAAACAAGCATTTTAACCCTCTGAATCTGTAGTGAGAATACAACTGAAATTCACCTTTTTATTGCAAAACACATGCATGTGTGTTTGTGTATTCTGATTGTATTAAAACCAGCCATTTCTAAACACAAAATCCACTTCAAAGACCACATCCTAATATTCATCCATCTTCATGATTCCTATTATATCCCTTTCCGTCTGCACATAGACACTTATATAACGATTGTATTGTACTGGAAGGTGAACACTGACAGTGTGTGAGAGGGAGAGAGACATGAAGAGGAGGAGAGAGAATTGTTCCAGCAGAGTGGTGTATTTTGGTGATGCAGGTGCCCCCTTCATTCACTGCATTCATTCAGCACCAAGAGCCCAGCTCAGTGTTGGCTGATTCGAGGACCGGAAACAGTATCTGAATTCAAATGTCATCCTTTGGGACTTGGTAAGAAAAGCCAAGGTATCCTGGTTCTGTTTCTCCGTATTGTTTGCTGGGAAGGAGCATAGCTCACCCCAGCTGGCTGATCTGTTGGCAGCACTGCCTTCCTGTGGGTCAGGAAGCCCTGTGTACTTGTTAAGGAAAGTATATAAAATCCAACAGCATTGGCATTTACTCCAATGTCACACATTTTTTTGCCTTGGCCCAGAGAGAAAAATGGAAAATAGGTGAAACCATAGTATTGTTGATCCACACTTACCTGCCTCCATACTGAGATTTTGAACAGATCCTGTGCTAGGGCAGTTTTACAGCCTGACTCAGTTTAGCAGTTCTGGACAGAGTATGAGAAACTATGGAGTTTTGTTCATCCTTTAGGTAGCTTTTGCATCATTCTGTCTGTCCCTCTCCCTTATAATTTTCTCACTTTAATGCTAACGATGGGCCAGAGAAACCTTATGCTAATTAACATTTCTGGCCATCAAGCAATGTGCAAATGTAAGAAGAAAATTGATATGCCACTGTTGATCTACAGTGTAGAAAGTAGAGATGCATTACTGAGGTATCTTTCATCGGAATAAAAAGGAGGACTTTCTTCAGGAGCTGCTGCTGCTTTTTCCTGCACTATTTCTCATCAGCATATTAAACCTCTTCTTCACACACTTTGTTCAGCTGTTGTTGAATAGCCTTCTAGGCTGTGTAAATTCAGGGGAGTTTGTTTTGGGGAAAAGCTGGCAAAATGAAGCTGTAAATTTTTGGAAGCATTTAAACTGAGAGCAGTGTTGCAAGTTTCCCGTGGAGATTAAGTCTGATTAACTTAACAGAACTGAAATATATTTTTCTTTTTATATTCAAATAATGTTCATTGTTATTTTCTTTAATATGAATTTTTAAGAACTCCAAGGGGAACATTTCTCTATAGATAGCTGTCTTCTTTACAATAAACCCAAGCATTGCCATTGACCTCGAGTATTTTCAAAAGAGGAGAGCAGGGGAGGCCAATAAGTGCAATTTCAGCCCCTGTTTAGCAGTCATCTTTCACTGTGCCAAATGTCACAGCTGCCACTGACTTTGAGGAACCCTAGTCTTCAAATGTATGAACTCTGGCTTTAACATTTATTTTGATTTTGTTACAAAATGACAGCGAATGCATTTCAGTTATTCAGGAATATAATGTTAGAGTAAAAAAAGTATCCTGAGTAAAATTAACTATAGTGTAGGCTCTCCTGTCTAGAATCATGATCCTAAAACTTTCCAAGACCTCATCTTTGGGACACCTGAAGTTGCATCTTTTTCTGATCTTTTGTTCAGAAATGTGTTGCTATCCATGAAAAATATTTGAGATTTATCATTACCAGACAAAAGGATGGGATGAACTCCATCATAATATTCTAGTGATCCATGAAGTCAGCTGTGAGAGGAAAGCCTTTGACTCTCCACGTTATCACTGGAGATGTTTGGAAGAATGGTCCAGTTCCTTAGTGCTTATCCGGCAACTATTTTACTTAAATACAGAAACAATTGTTAGTCTGAGCACAATAATTTTCCCTTATGAGATGTCAACTATAGCTCAGAGTTACTTCACCTTGAGGCAGGACTTGAACCTGGGTGTGTTGGGTGAGAGCTGTAAAACTGTAAGTGGAATGAGTACAATGTTTCCAACTTTTTTTTTTTTTTTTGGAAGAATGTGTGTAGCCCTTTTCTCTGATTTTTGTTGAAAGGAAACCAGCAGTTCTTAGGAGATGGCAGTTCTTCGAAAGGGTGAGAGAAGTACCTCAGTATCCATCACCTCAGAAGGGAATTTTCATGAATACCCTGTAATGTCAGGGAAGAAATTAGGCTTCAAATCCGTATTGTGGAAAATTTCTAGTGGAAGTTTTTGTGGAAATCTTGCAGAATTTTTCAGAGTAACAGTGATAGCAAGACCACAACTTGCTAGAGATTGATGGGTACTCAGGTTCTATTCATCCTTCTAAATGATAGAAATTTATCTTGGAAGAATATGAAGAATTCAGAAAAGCAATAAAGAAGATCATAAAAAGTAACAAAAATCTATTATACATGTATTTATGAATGATATTATATAAAGTAATTCAAAGGACAGAAACACATATCTTCTGTAAAGGTAAATGATATCTTTTCAGCTGCCACAAATTCGTGAAGGATTTGATAAACCACAGACTAAAAGAGAACTGAGAGCTATAATATATTAAGACATTTGAAAGGTTTTTACTGTAGTAACTCATTTAAATTTATTATGGAAAATTGGAGCAACTAAGGCAGGGGAAAGTTGAGCCAGTCATGCAAGTGCATGAAGAGGTTGGAGACACAAAGAACAAGTCTTCTGATTGGGAAGGACTAGAAAGAAATCAAATATTGGGGTTATTTGAGGCTTTGTACACCAGCTGATGTATTACTATGTTATCTGCCTAGAGTAATGGTGAAAAGCAGGCTGTCAATACACGGTAGTGCCACAAATTTATATAAATTCGACAATACTAGAAAATATTACTGAGAGCTCCAGAAGAATGTAATAGAACTTAGTAATAAGATGTCAGATTAAATTCAATTTAGAGCAGTGCACAGGAATTAAAGTATAAATCACTCCAACATGTGCAGTTCTAACTTAGTCCTTAAAAAACGTGCTTGATACTATATTGAAATATTTGAAAAGCAGTATTTTGATTATGTAAGTAAAGACTATAGTAAAAAGTGCAATAAAGGCATAGACACTTCAAAATGGTATGGACAGTATTCTTGCACTTCCTGAGTATTGTTCATTGATTATAGTGACTCTATAAACTGTTCCAGGCACATGAGGCTGTGCCAGATTCCAGTGGCTTGGTACAAACACACAAGTCCCAAGAAGGGATGGCTTGGTAAGCTGGTACCTGGCCTGTAGATTTAAAAGTAAAGGTTCAGATGTTAATGTAAATATTTGTTCTTTTTTCCCCAAAAGAAAAAAATAACCTCCCAATAAAACTATACTGAGGTAATCTGGTTTTTCCGAATCTCACTGTTCTGACACCAGAGCTGTGAAATTTGGGGAGGTCTTTCCTTCTAGATATGACTTATTTCCTGTTCTTTTGGTTCTTGGCTCCTGAGTGGACAGAGGGCCATTTGACCTTTCAGTCAGTAGACTTCCACAGCTAGACAGAAAATATATCGCCTTGCTGTTAAAGCTTAAATTGAAGATAGTCGTAATCTTTGAACCAGAAAAATAGATCTGTTCTGAAAATGGTATTTATGGTTTTCTATTAGGCAAACTAAATTCAATAATAGGCTGTTCACAGCTCCCCAGATCAGGAAAATTTAGACCCAGGTAGGGAATGTTGCAGTCACAGGCTGTGGGCAGTGTGGTGAGCAGACAGAGGGTTGTCCTTTTCACCCTACTGAGTCTGGGCCACAGTGCAAAGTCGGCCTGGAAGCAAAGCATGAACAGAAACACTAATTCTGCAATCTATTTATTTAGGAGTTATGTCAACAATTCTGTTATGACAACAGAATTCACTGGTCAGGAAGGACAAATAGTCCAGGGATCTTGGAGTATAACCAGCATGTTTCCTTCCCTAGCTGAATTTCAGTATGAAGGGGACTCTTGCTGCAGTCGGATTCTGCAGAGCTGTGGGCAGAGTGGGAGCATCTTTACACATCATTGCTGAATTGTAATTAGCTGGGAATAGGCACTGAAGGGCTTCTGAACCTCTCTGAGCTTTGCTGTTCAAAACATGGGTGTTTGAATTTAGGTGCTTGTATTTTCTGAGTGCTGCTGGGGAACAGATTTCCGAGTTGTGTTGGATCTAACTAAGCTTGAGAGCCTATTTCTGTGACGATGTGCAAGTTCCAAAATGTCATGCTACATGAGCAGGGTGTTCCCTTACAAATAAAGAGTAACACTGTAAGCATAATTTTTCACTTTCCATAATGAAATGATGGCTGAATCCATATCCCTGAATACTTAAAAATAGCAGCTCTAAACTAAAACCAAGACTGGGAAATCTCATCCCACCTGATGGAAATCAGTATTTTTCTCCTTGTTTAATTCTGCTACTTTCCTGAAAGCACTGGAAGCTTTGGTGCAGAGGGTGAGAACAGGATATCACCTTCAAGATTCAGAGACCTGTGTGTTATAATGAAAATTCTGATGAAAACTGTTCATTGCAGCTGCTCTCAACTGTCTGCAGTAAGGCCATTTATGACTGACTAGTTGCAGGTTTGACCATAAGTCTTTTCTGAATTCTCTACTAGTCTGTAGTGTAGTTGACTGCATGTTGGATTTTTGCTGACAGTAGTGTTTTCTCCATTGCTTTATCAATCCCTGCCCCCTGTGTAGAAGTCTTGAAGGGGACTTCAGCTCTCTACAACTCTTCAGCAGTCTTTGTAGTTCTTATTCAGTGTTCAATATTCCCTTTCACTATCCTTGTACTTGGGCTCCAGTGAGATTGCTCACCTTGTCACCTATTAATTTGAAAAAATCTGTATTTTAAAGAGAGGACATTGATCACTTTATTTATGTGTTAGTAATAACAACTACTGTCAAATTATCATGGATAAAGGATATCTCTTTTTTTTTTTCATTGCTGGCACAACAAGTATGCTTAGTCACTGCAGTTAATTTTGGTTATGGTTCCGGAGCCTCATAGTGAGTAATTTCAGTCTCTATTTTTGGTTGTCTCTGGAGATCTGAAAAAATTTGGAACAGTTTTTAGAGTAAGGTGTTGATGTCATCTTAAATGACATTGGTTGCCTTTTCACATAATTTTGATGAAATCCTTCGCTTTTGTACTTTGTCTCACCAGTACAGCTAAATCTGTCATTCACTCACAAATGATACATGCCCAGCTTGCTTTGCAGCACAGAGGATTAATATAGACTGCTCACTCTTCCAGGCTTTAGTACTATCTTGGGGGGACAAACGGTTTCCTCACTATCTGTTTCCAGAAGCGTTAAAATGTTTTACAATTTCAGTCCTTATACATTGTCTTTGATAACTCTGTTGTGAAACTATGGAAGCCATAAATCCTTTCTATCTTTAATTGAAATCCTTGGATATCACTCCTTAGGACACTCTGCACTTGGCAGTTATTTGCCCATGTTCAGTAGGAAACTTATGTTCTTGTAGTTTCTAGTCTTTGTCCTTCAACACTCATGGCCCACAAATCCATCTTGTGTGGTCCCTGTTGGTGTCCTTTCTATTTGCTACATCATGTTGAATCTTTTTTGTCTTTAGGCTCTGTGGAAATAATTATTGTGCCTGTTCAAATCAGTTCAGTTCCTCTCCTTGCCAACTCTAGTGTGTAGTTCTAGCTCTGTGCAAATTAAATCAGCACTACTCCTGAAGGCTAAAGCCCTGGCCTAACTGCTGCTCTGGCTGTGCAGTCTGTCGTGGTTTTACCAGCC
>VYXB01003697.1:66639-96035 GCA_013397135.1 Pachyramphus minor
GGGAGAAATGCTTTGTTGGACCTGGTACTCAGCCAAACGCCCAAACCCACAGCGAGGACCTGCCCTCCCTTCCTTGCCTTCCCAAGGTGGGGGAAATAAAAACTGAAAAACCTGAGACAAGTCGAACTTATAAATAACAACCTAACATTCTTTTCATAAGATAAGCAAGTTTAATTAGAACTGTTGTAGTATATTATTCCTTAGTTTTTATCTTGCTAACTATAAATCTTAGTATTATACCCCTTACGTCAAACCTCTGTTTTGTCTGTATAAAACCTCTCTCAACTTATCGTAACTGTGTGGAGTTCAAGAAAAAAAATTGATCCCCGGTAAAACCCACGACAGCAGTCCCAGCAGTGGATCAGCAAGGTTGGCCAGGGAGATGTTCTCCAAGGAGGCTGCAGAAGTACCCAGAGACTGGTAAAGTGCTGGTGCCAGTGGTTGCAGCTTCATCTTTCTAACATGCTGCTTCCATACCATCAGTCCTCCACATTCACAGTCTCCTGCTGTGGATCAAAGTGGTGCATCTTTTGCAGATTCAGAGCTTTTCTGTGGGGAAGTGTTGCCAGTTCAATGTGTGTAGACAAAAATAGGTGTTTTTTGTTTTTTCTTTTTCAAGGAGAACCTTGTGAGAGGTTGGCAACAGTTGCCTGAAAACGAGACTTAAGAAGTTTCTCTTTGTGTTTGTTTGCAGTTTTTTTTTTTCCAATTAAAATAGGGCTGCTGTATAAGATATGGTATATGCATAATATCCTGCTATATGGAGCCTTTATAACACCACAATGTAGGCAGGGAAGGAATTTCTTTCCCTTTACAGCCTCTTCCAGTTTGATTTTTAGGTAGCTCTGTTCCTGACCAAAACAGCATGCCCTGTACAGTTATTGAATTTCGGATGTTGTTTAAAACATAAACAATATCTTTGCTATTCACATTCTGCTTTTTCTTTACCAGTATTTTTTCTTGTACAAAAAGAAACCCAACACAAAAACTCCACTAAAACATTGTAAGAAATAAAGTATAGTAAAGTAAAGTACCCAGTAACTGGGATAGATATGACTGCAGTGAGAAAAGGATGCCATGTCCCTTTAGGGATTACCCTGTTTATATTGCTTTTAAGTCACTGAACATGTCCATGGTGAAATATAGACTTACATTTACAGAACTCTGAACAGTGTCTAACTGAGTTTCAGACTTATGTAGTTAATAAAAGAGCCAATTCTCTTCAGACAGCCCTGAATTCTTATTAAATGTATAAGTTTCATTTTAGGCAGTAGGTTTCTACATACTGGGAGCCTGAGGCTAAAGCAAAAAGAAAAGGGAACTTGTATATGTTTGTAAGTACAGTGAGAAGGGAAAACTTCTGTTTATGCTGCCAGGGCTTCAGCTAGTTTATTTGTAAGGTGGGTCTTTTCCCTTTTAAGAAGGGCAGGTAAGAAATAAAACTTAAAGAGAAAGTATTTTTCTTACTGTTGCTCTCAAGGAGTTAATGTGCTTTTAATTAGGAAAAGCACTGAAGGCAGGGGACAGGTGAGGGAGGGAGTGGGAATAAACTCTTGTTTCCTAATGAAAAATTTTTCTCTGTTCTGCACAAAGAGCAATAGAAATTCTCCTGAGAATTTTCACTAGAATGAATGGAACTAGTTATAGAGATGATGCTGTGAGGAATGAAAAAACAAGGTGTGAATTAATAAAGCCTTACAATAGTACTTTGTAGTAAGTGCAGAAACTTCTTACTTCTTTCACAGTTTGAAAACTAAGGCAAAGAGAAGTCATACAACTTGAATGTAGCATCGTTTTTGTGTTAGAGCAAGAAAGTGAATCCAAATTGTTAATACGTAACAATATCTTCCATCCCACAGAGAAAACAGCTTTTTTTAGTGCTTGGAGGTGGTAAAACCATTGACATATTTGTGGTAAAGTCCTTGTAGCCCACATTGTCTTATTTCAAAAGTAGAACTGAGTCAAATGAAGTAATACAATAAAAGCTGCATTTTAAGTAAGGTGATCTTCACAGCCATGCCAGTGTACTTGTAAAGCGTACTACAATCAGATTTTTTTTCTTTAACTTGATTTCAGTGTATCACTGAAAAAATACTCTCATCCCTGAGTGGTGGCTGGGAGCTTTGCCATTCAACTTAATGGCTTTCATTTCAGGTAATGCAGCTCTCCTGAATTCTGCTTTGCTTTCTTTTGCCTAATGGAAGGCCAATAATGCTCCCTCATGGAGGCAATCCTTGATAGCAGGAGGTAGGAGGGCATTTGGAAATGGATGTTTTCAAACTGCTCAGCCTACCTACAGGTGGTAGAAGTGACAGCAAATTTGACACCAAATAAGTAGGAAATACATATGTATTTCTGGCACTTCTGTCTAAGGCTGGATGCTTGTAGGTGCTCAACACAACAGGAGTTCTTGAAGCAGCTGCTGCTGTGAATAAACATGTGTGAGAGTATTTATCTAGAATGCAAAGCTTAAAAAGCATTTTGGAACTGTATCACTGACATATGGTGCAACAGTTTAACGGGATGAGCAGAATCATTTCTCTGATGCAGACTTGACAGATAACAGAGCAGAATTAAAACTTTAGGTAAGGTGCAGAGCCTCATGGAGTGATTTACGGAGGAACTGGATGTGACAATGCTAGTCAGTCTAAAAAAAAAATAACAGCCCACAAGTTAAAACAGTGGAACAGCTTTTCCTCAAAGTGAAATGATGAAGACAAACAGACAAATGTAGGAGGAATAAAATATATCAGCTGTTAACACTCTCTTTGAAAGCACTTTTAAAAGAGAATAAAATTACCTTTTAGTGCTTTTTAGATTTTTTTATCCTTTTAAAAAAGAAATTAAAATGTCTCTTGGTTCTGTACATGTTAAAAATGCATTGCCTGATTCTGGGAGCACTTTCACATTGTGATAAGTGTTATGTCAAAATGATAACTGTTAGTTGTGAGAACACATATCCTTCAGCCCTATTTTTAGCAAGTGCAACAAGATGACTTCTCTGCCATCAGCTCTCATGACTTTGGCCTCCACTACAAATCCATTCCATGAAGAATTCTGGGGAGGAAATGGGCTTCCTGCATGGAACAGAAAACTGAGAAATATGGATCAGAGAGCGTTTCAGTTTGGTGATTCTGTGTCAAAAACAGTCTGCAAATTTCTACCTAAACTTCACAACTTGAAATCAGCATCTGTATTTGAACTCTGAAGCAAAAAAGAGCACAGAATAAATAGTGCTGATATAAGACGCTTAATATGTCAGTTCACCTAATCAAATGATCCCATAATCTCTTCCAAATCCTAACAGAGTGTTTCTGACCTCATCTCCTCCCTATTTCTACAAAAACTAGTGTTCTTTTTGGTTCTGAGTTACAAACCTGATTTCCTGGGTGTTTAGCAATTGCAGCAAATATGTTGCTTTTTAGAGACCTAAAAATGCCATGAAGATACTGTGTGCAGGATGCAAATTCATAGGCATGGGAGTAAAATTAGTGATCTAGACTGTTGTTCTGAATAAATGTAGAACAAATGAAGTAACTACAGCTCAAGGCAGAATCAAGACTTCCCCAAAGCTCAGAATGGGTGTATTACTAAGGTTTCATTTACTCCAGGTGTAGGAAGAGTACATTTTTAGTTTTAAAATAGAAAATGCTGCTGCCTTATATTTCTTGACACAAAGCACTGAAGATTGAGTATTGGCAGTAATCTGCTTTTTTGCTGTATCTCCTCATCTCACAAATTGATAATTACTTGCAAAGTTGCTGCCAAATCATTAGGAGTGGAATATTTTTACCTACCTGTGCTGATAAAAGGGATAATCATTTTATTTTCTGGTTTTATGCATCTCAGCAGATGTGCAACTGCATAAACAATTTTGCTGCTACAACCTACCACATGCTTACAAAACCTGAGCAGCTTAAAATTATTTTTTTGTCTTCTTCATGTGTGTTTTTTTCGGGGAGGGGTGGTAATGTCTCCTATTTCAGTTTGTTTTCAGTGCAGTGTAATACCCCTCGCAGAATTATTTTAAAATTTAGGGTGTTTTAGCCAGTTTCAGTCTGCAGGTCTACTGACACTGTTCAGGTGTGTCACTCTGAGGCTCATGAGCAGGACACATCAATGGGCTTGTCTTTCCTAGGAATAGGGAAGGGTTGTCCCCCTACACCAACCCCCACACCGTTGTAAGCACTGTTAGAAAGCCACAAAAATCTGCCGAATTTCAAGCAGGATTTAATATGACTAATCATCATCCCACTGGATTTGACTGACATTTTGGTAATGGCTTCAGTGCAGTAGAATTAAACCTTTAAGAATAAAACATTTTCTGTATTCAAAGGATACCCTTCATGTTACTGCAGCAAACCCAATATGAGGAGTGACTCTGTTGTGCACTAAAATTAAAGAGCATGTGACAGACAAGGTAACAGCCCAGGCTTTCAGCATTTACACAAGGATTTGCTAAATTCAATAAACACAAAGAGATCTAATTCTGATGCTTTCTAACTTGGGCATACCCGACTTTACAAGTCAATAATGTTTTTCAGGACACGTGTACATTATTTAGATATGTGTACATTATTTAGAACTGAAGAGGTGCCTTTGTCTGCTCAGGAGTGGTTTTTTTCATGAGACAACGAAATAGCATACACAGTATCTGGACTTGTTAAAATGTATCCTTTCCCCTGAAAATTACAAATAATGTCTTGTGTATCCTTTGAAAATACCAATACAACATTCTTCTATGAAAACATAATAACATGATGTTTATTGACATCCAGACATGACCTTTACTTTCTTTGAATAACAGACTTCCAACTTCAGGACTCTGATGTTGTGTGTCCTGCTTGTTAATGGAGGAGATCTTACCCTGTTTAATCTGCTGAAATCCAAGTATATAAATTTCAATCCATAAAATTGATGTAAGAATAACTTTGATTACAAGATTACAGTTAGTTACCTGTGTGTGGACTCATAATTTTTTTCATTATAATTTTATTAGTATCTTTTTCCTTATGATTCCTAGCTAAAATCTGTCATTCCACATCATTTTGTGTGCCCTTTTCAGGATTGCTTGTTGCTCTGCCTCGAAGTTTCCTTTTCCATTTTGTTCAGAATTGTGTATTATCCTGAGATCTGTTCTCTACAGCAAATCGATTTTTTAGCATTTTGGTACAATAAATGGCAATAAAATGAGGTGAGTTTTCTAATTGTATAAGAAAATAATGTCATTGATTTTTCTTTTTAATTGAAAAAACATTTAAATATGTTTTAAAGCTTTTTTAGTCATCTTGGCAGTGTGCAGTGTGTAGAAGCTAAAAGTATGTGACTCAGAAGAAAATGTGTTGATACTGATTTTGGAAAAAAAACCAGTTTTATTCATCCAGAGCCTGAGTCTGAGGCCCAGGGGACCAAACTGAACACTCTTCATCACACACGGGAGGAAATGTGTAGTTGATGTGAATTTTCATAACTCACTTGACTTCAGAGAAGCGATGATGATTTATAGGAGCTGAAGAGTTTGTGTTTTTTTTTTTTTTTTTGTGTGGTTTGTTGTTGTTTTTGTTGTTGTTGTTGTTGTTGTTTTTTGGTNGTTTTGGTTGGGTTTTTTTGGCTTGTTTTGTTTTTTTTTGTTTTGTTTTGTTTTGTTTTTCCACTGTGGTGGTGTTTTCTTTGTTCGCTTAAAAACCACCTGTGTTTAATATTGGGCAGAACAACATAATCATGTCCCTGCCCTATATCCCTTTCCTCAGTGAAGATCTTCTGCATTTACATTAATCAAACTGAGATCAGTGTCTGGTTCAACATATGCAAAACACTGAGAGGAATATCTATATTTTTATTTTTCTTACTGCTTTGAGCCACTTTCTTGAATCAAAGCTATCAAATCAACCATCAAATGGTTGGAGATTTCCCTGAGGAAGACTATCCTGGCGAGACACAGAAGTAGAACAAGAGATTACTTTTTTGGAGAGTTACTGAAACAGTTTGCCAGAGTGTTGTTGGGCACAGGTGACTGTACACTGGAAGAATGACCTGTGGGGTTGGTATAATGTAGAACATCCCTGAAGCTCTCTTTCACTGCACCAGGTCTGAGATGGCTGTGGGAATAGTGGACAGAGGAGAGAATGAGTCCCCTCTTCTCCCAGCTATATGGGGTACATCTCAGCTTCAATGAAAATTCTGTCTGTGAATTATAATCTCTACTTGAGAAGCCAGTTTTATGTTTCCATTTTGTATGCAAACCTTCTCAAGAAACAGGATGCAAGTATTCTCCAAGGTGTGTTACTTACTGCTTCAAGTCGACGGATTTGCAATTCATTAAACTCTGCTCTCTGGAATGACCACACTGGTTCATATAAAACCCAGTAACATACGTGTACTACTGACATGTTATAGACATGTTACAGTACAGCTCCATGAAATATATCTCAGTTACTATGCAATTTGCAAATTTAACAAGTGCTGTGGAACAAAGAATGTCCTCTGCATGTTATTGGAACAGGATGTTTCAAATTATGAATATTTTCAGTTTTATAATACTCCTACGAGTATTTATAATATCGCTTCAGAGCAGCCCTAAGGAGAAAGACTTGGTGATGTTGGTGGCCAAAGAGCTCAACATGACCTGTCAATGTGCACTGCCTGTTCAGAAAGCCAAAGCTGTCCTGGGCTGCATCAAGAGAAACGGGACCAGCAGGTGGGGGAGGTGATTCTGCCCCTCTACTCCACTCTTGTGAGACCCCACCATCCCACCTGCAGTGCTGCACCCAGCTCTGGAGCCCCCAGGAAAAGAAGGATGTGAATGTGTTGGAATGAGTTGGAATGTAGTGGTATTGACAAGGAGTAATAGCTTCAAACTGAAAGAGGGAAGATTTAGATTAGATAGAAGGAAAAGATTCCTCACTAGGAGGGTGGTGAGGCTCTGACACAGGTTGCCCAGGGAAGCCCCAACCCTGGAAGTGTTCAGGGTTGGGCTGGATGGGGCTTGGAATAACCTGTTTGTGGCAGGGGGCTTAGAACCACGTGATCCTTAATGCCCCTTCAACCCAAACCATTCTGTGATCCAAATATGCTATAAATACCAATAAAGAGTGATGCTCATAGAATTTTTTAATGGTTAAAATTACTCATTAAATCTTGAAGTCACAGTGTCAGTTTAATCTATGATGACCCAAAAGTCTTGACTGTATCTATCCCAGACAACACCTTGTTCTCCAGGGAGGATCGTGGCAGCTGAAATTTTTAAATAGTTTGGGTGAGCTGTTACCATGTGCAAAGGGCTGGCAGCAAACATTCCAGTCAGGAGCCCATCCCAGCACAGTTGATGATGTATGTCATATTGTGGGATATGATACAGGAAAATATATCAAATACAAATTTGACATATTGACAAGATTTTTTTCTCATACCATTTGTATTGTTAAAAATCTTGTCTCAATTTAGATGCAATCAGCCTGTACTTCTGATGTTTATGTGAGTGGGAATTGGCACAGATGTGACAGCCATACCCTGTGTACAATTAACAGCAGAAGAAAGAATTGGGTGGTTTGTAATTGGAGTAAATGTAATTTATGAAAGTTCTATGAAGGTGTAATTCCTTTGGCTGCTACAAGTATCTAGAGACAATCTTGGCCAAGCCTCTTACTTCGTGGTAGAAGATCACCCTTCGAATAAGGATTAATGAACATTTGAATATTTATTCATATGGGGGCTTAATTTTTAGTTTCAGCACATATAATAGTTGCTCTCAGTCAAAACATCTGTCTTAATACTAAATGAGAGTGTTTCTGATTGTTAAGAAAACAGTGTTATGAATTGTGAGGGTAGAATAATCATCTCTCTAATACAGCACTAAGAAATTCCCTGCACGGAGAAAGACAGATTTACACTTCCTTTGTCTTATGTGGGTGTAAGAGATAATGGGAGTATAAATCTCCCTAGGATAATAAAATGTATAATTTAGAGTCTCTGCATAAGATGAATGCCACACAGTTTTTTCTTTTTTGTTTTTTTTTTAGTTCATGGGATTAATATTTGCATGGGTTACAGTTTCCTTATCAATTAAAATAATGAGCTGACCATAATATAATTACAGGATTTTGGATTAAAAAAATAAATAAATTCATAGAGCCATTCTTTTTAGGAATAAAATTGTTCCTCAAAAATTTTAACATAGACTTTTGAAACTCAGTTTTTATTCAGTTGCCAGGACTTTTTATTAGTATATTTTATGATAGTGTTTGTAGTTTAGGAGTTGATCCTTGTTAGAAATATGGTACCTTCTGATAATGAAGAAGTGGAAATACAAGAAGAAAAAGTAATATGGAAAGAAGGAAAGTTTTTTGATGTCAGTGTTACCAACATGAAATAAAAATACAGTGATTTTGTGAGATACTTTGCATTATCAAGCCTATTACCAGGTGTTCATACTTCTGAAAACAAAAGCTATTGTGTCAGTGAACTCTGTTCAGAGAGACCGAACATCAGAAGCCTCTTAGAGCCCTTTGTTATTGTTTTGTAAGAAATGTTGGAAGGCAGTGGAATTAAGGGGTTGGTTACCAAACTAAATCAGAGGTCTCTAGCCTTGGTTGTCCCGAGTGCTTTGGCATTTCCCCTCATTTGCTGTGTTTTAGTTTAAAAGGTGAAAGTAGGGGCCGTGGTGCAAAGCTGCTTGAGATCCCAAGTGATTTGGCAAAAATTTTAGTGTAACAGGATGCCGTTCCATAATTTTGTTGCTAGGAGTTAGTGTTCAGCATGCTTGTTTTAATAAAACCTCATCCTGTTCTTATTTATCTGCTTTAAATATTGCTTCTCACTGCATGAGATTGCCCTTGGACAAGCAGTTCGAGTGATCGTTTTGTCTATTTAAACTCTGGATTTCTTATTGTTGAATTTCTTTGCAATTGGATTGGGTCCATTTTCTTTTTGACAGATTGTAAACGGTTTCTCTTTGAGGTTAAGCTTTCACATTCAATTTACAATTATAACTGTTCTGGAATTGGGGTTTCATTTTTGAGTTGAGGATCATTTCCTTTGTCAGGAAACCATTTAAGTATTTCCTCTTATATGCTTTTTTACATTCCTTTCATATATTCATTTAAACAACTCAAATAAAAGAAATGCTTCAGTATTCTCTGGAATTTGATGGGAATCAAACATTTGTTGTTGATATCGGTGTGATCTGTACTATAGTACACTTCCCCTAAAATCTTTTGCTGTAAAGTCAGAATTTCAGCTATTTATTTTTAGGACTTATTGGAAGTACTTCTTAAATATCCTTCAGCAGATGTGGGTGTGTGAAACATGCTGCAAAACTTCAGTGATTCCAGCTGTTGGGAAGAACATTTTGCTCTGTCCAGGAAAGCATCACTCAACTATTATTCATGTTTCCAATCTCTACAGGGTACCCTGAGCCTTTCTGAGAGTGTCCCCCCACTCTACCTTGCACTGTGTTTATCATGTGACAGTGATAATGCCACTATTTTAGGAATTTGTTCTTAACAAAATTAACTCTTATAATCCAGTTACAGAGAATAGAAATGCTTTGAAAATACCTGGCACGTTGTGGATCTTGAATTATTGCAAAGACAAACGTTTACCCCTCATAAGCAGGCTTATGTGTATAGGATTTCTGGCAGAGCTCAGTTAATAGGTTTAGATAAAGTGGACATGATGTCAGAGGCAAACAAATTCCTTTAAAACAGAAGATGAGAATACTCTGATCTGCTTTTTAAATATTTTCACTGCTCATTGTGTCCTGTTTCCAGGAAAAAGATCAGACTAGTTTTGTTCCTAATATCTACTGTAAAATGAAACATTACCACAAAGATGCTTCCAAACCACAGTCTTCAAGGTTTGAAAGTGCTTTTTTTTTTCACCAATTCTTCAACCCATCTCTGTTTTAAGATTGTTTTTTTAATCCACGTTTCTTTCTATTTACACCCTAAATGTGTCAGAAAACTGCTGTACATCCTTTTTTTCAATTTGATGCAAATTCTGCAGAAATTTCTTCTTTAGTAATGTTAAAATTGAATAATACTATAATAGTTTTACTTAGCTTTTAGTTGTACTGTATTGGCTTAAAAAAGACTGTGTAAAGAAATTAATTAGGAAAGACTTAATGAATATCATTGTTTTTCATTAGTTATGCCTCTCATTGTGATAATTAAAAAGGGTTTTGTTTTTGTATTGTGAGAAGACACACTGCATCAAGGCCAACAGAGTGTTTACAAAGGAGTGATGAATGAGCTCTGCACAGCTATAGAATAAAGTGCAATAAACTGACACTGCCTTGCCTTCTCTAAGTTTCTGTTATTACAGGTCTGTAATTTTACTTGGAAAATGGTGAAAGTTTATTTATATAAATGCTAGTGATATTGTTAATGGTTGTGTCCAGGATCAGCATAGTGCATCATTGATCAAACTCATTGTGGCTTTGTTTTAAATCAAATGTGAGAAATTTGACAAACTCATAGTTGTCTACCATAGATTTTTTTCTTGATATGCTCCAGGTATCAAAGTCAGAATTACAAAAACATCAAAGAATGAATTCCAATTTACAAATCTGCCAATAATGGCAGCAGCATGATTATGATTGATGTAATTTATTATAAGATTACATGGGGGAAGCTCAACAAAAATGATTTCTGCAGCAGTTGTTGCTTATAGATTTTACAAGTAGGAACATTTAGAGTAATGATCATCTAATATACTTCTCTACAAACCACAGATAATAAATTTCAGTTATTAGTTCAACTTGTGAATTGGTAGCTTGTACTGAAATAGTTCCTGTTGATAATTCTTTAGGTCCTTTAGTCAAGGATTACAATGTTTAATTTTGATGTTACAAGCCTTGTATATGGCTGTTTTGAAGAACCCTTTGAGTTCAGTTTACCAAGAAAACTGTACTGTTATTGTTCACTCTTTTCCATTCTGTCCATCCTTATCCATTTGGTAATATCACCAGCTTTAATTGTGTATTTGTATCAAAAGATTACCTTATGTCATGGGCTGAAAATCAGTCTCTAAGTAGCTTTTCACCCTAAGTAATTGATAATGACTTATTAAGAAATATAGTATAAAGAAAGTATTTTCCCACTTGCTATTGCCATAAAGCTTCCGGGTAGTCCTGTCTCTTACAATCAGAAACTTCTGTGATATTGACTTCAAAGCTTAAAACATTTTCAGAAATATGTTGTTAACAGTTTCTGCCATTCTGTTAGTGGGAGTGTTTGATCTGACAAAACTGATCTTGTTGAGTACTATAGAATTAATCCTCTAAGAGTAACTAATAACCTTTAATCAGATATCACATGATTTTCCTTGAAATCAATATTCAGGTGGGTGACTCACAGCAGTGTGAGTCACACTATTTAATCTTTTGAAATATTGACAGAACAGTTTATTCTAAGGGAAGTATATCTGTTTTCTGAAATGAAATAAACATGATAAAACAATATCTTGAGACCTGTCTAAGGTGCTATTTGTCTCCTGATGGCATTCTGCAGCAGTAGAGAGAATTGAACTGGGTTTGGCATTAGTTAAGTTTGACTCAGAAAGGATTATTGGTGGGGGTTTGCTGAGAATGCTCTAGGACTTAGAACCTGTTGCTCCTTTGGAGGTGCCATAACAATCTTGTGGCTTCTTTGACATGCAGCAAAACACCCATTCAGCTGGGCTCCCAGAGCCATGGGAGCTGCTGCTGTCCCTGGTGAATAGGTTTATGGATTTTTACAGATGAGAGAATATTAATAGATTTACAGATTTTTAATACTAATGTTGGAGGTTTATGTAGCCATAATCTTAATTGTCAGGGTGCCTTTATATGTCCAGTGAAAAAAAATCTGGAGAAGAAGGTGAAGAAAACTGACATTATGTATTTGTGCTTTTGGATTGTCAACAGTGGTTGAAGCCAAAGTGTAAAACAGGCAGAGGCCTCCCAGCACCTCAGACACCTATTCTTCCCTATAGGTGACTAAAAAATCTCAGAGTTGGAAAATCAACCACTTTTCTTCACAGGTCTTCTAAAACCTTGGTATCTATTACTGTGGCAGACTTGAGCAGAGCTGTGGTGGGACCCTCAATGGCTGATCTGTGAGCTCTGCTCCACCCTCCGGAGAGGGGCAGAAGGCTTTAAATTACAGTCACAGCCCCTGATCCTGCAGCAGTTCTAGTCCAGAAACTTTTGTGTCCTGACAAGAAGACTGTTGTAACTTGTATTAGTGTCAGAAGTACCACAGAGGGGTTGCAAGTTTTAGGAATGCTTTTCCCAGCTCTCTGCTCCATGTTCACTTCCTGAACAAAATATGCAGGACACATTTAATATTGGAGAAATCTTCCTCTGCGAAGTCCTCCTTGGGACAGCTTTTAATTTTGTACCATAGCAAGGTTTACTAAGTTTTGAGGCACAGTGTTTTTTGCAAAGATATAATGAAATTGGTTTGTTGCAAATGTGTAATCAAAATCTATCTTAGCATTAATATTTGGATTAAACATTAGTGAACACATACCCTTGTTCATATCCACACTGCATTGCTTTGAATTATTTTCATGCAATAGTCATTTGAGTTGTAGAAAATAATCTTGTACATGACCTCAATTTCAGCTTGGGTAGTGCTTAGAAACATTTAATCAGATTTGTCAGATCAATGGAAAGAAGTTTGCATAATGCAGTATAAACAACTTGCAGTAGTATTACTTAAATCAGATGGGGGAGTTTAAATTGATACTTATTTGTTGTTTACTGTTTCGGCTTTATTAAACTCCAATCTCTTTTATAACATTATTTACAGAAGGTGCTGTCCATGTTCTGACCTGTCATTGGCCTGTTATTTCCAGTTTTGAGCATTCTTATTTTAACTTGTTTTTAGTCTTCTAACTGGGATACTTCCCTCCATTGTCTATATTTTAGAAAATTTTGGCTCACGACTTATCCCCTAGATTCAAAGTTAAACCCTAACAACCCCCGCAATTACCCAGCCAGGTGCTGTCTCCTCACCTCCACTCTCAGACCTGGCTGTATATTGATGTGTTTTACTCATTCAGTATCTGTTGAAAGGCTTCCATCACCCTACTGGGAATACACACCTTTCTTTTATACTCAGGGGTGTTCAGAATAATCAGTGCTTTGTCTTTATAGACATTTAGAGGCCAGGGAACTCAAGTCAGTGAACTTCAGTGACTGAAAATCTCTGGCTGTGTGTGCACTTATACAGTGGGCGAGGAAGGAAATCCGAGTGGAGGGGAGTGATCTGTGCCCCCACTGTGAGCATTCCAAGATCCAGCTGGCCTGCTCAGCTCTGCTGTGTGGTGTTACCCACACATTTGCTATGCCAGAGGCAGCTGAAGGTGCAAGCTTGTCTCTCACAGCTGCAGTTCTTTGCCAGATCACTGTTTTCTGCAGGGCAAACCCACGTACCCTGGGCCTGGTCAGTGTTACAGGTTCCTCCTTCATAGAATTTTCTCTGCTGGTCATGGTGTGCTGCCCCTGGGACCAAGGTCCACCAGCACTCTCCCTCTGGGTGATTTCCTGCTTCTCTGCATCGGTGAGGAAGTGATGACTATGGAAAGAGCTCCTTTCTCTTGTACCTTGAGCCCTTTTAGTCACTGTGAGCCTCAGGCCCTTTCTGATATATTATATTTGAAAGCCAGCTTTTTCATTCACTGTTCATGTGATGGAGGTGTAAAAGGGGTAATTGTTTCTGAGCACCAATGAAGCCCAACACAGAGTGTTCTCTCTTTATAACACATTTTTCCTTTATTTTAATTATTTTTTATTTTTCCTAAGAAAGTGTTTCACTCACATCTTCAAGCTAGTCCCTGATGCCCAGTGTAGATTTTGCTTTCCAGCTAAGTATAACTTGGTATTTTGCTAGCAGCATAGTTATCTGTAAGTACCAGCTCTGACTTTTTAAAGAGGTGCTTTGGGATTGTGTTTATCAGATTTGGGGAAACCATACCTTAAGAAGTGTTCTTTTTTTCCCCTTCCTGAAGGTTGAAAATTTTTTTCTGAAGTGCATCAAAGATAGAATATGACAGGGCAATTACTTTTTTTTTTTAAATTTATTCAATAGTAATCATTAAACAGATACTGCCTCATATCCGTTCAGCATGTTTTGTATATGCAGTTTGGTTTTGTGGAGGCAGATTGCTGTCAAGTTAGAAACATCAACACCACGCCAGTCTGTTGACAGGAATGTGATCACATAGTATTAGCTGAATCTGGGTCTGAGTTTTGGCTCTGGCAATGTTATTAGTTGTGAGATAGTTGCTTTTCCCCCCCTCAGCTGATACTAACTGGCACATAGTTTGGCTGTGTATGATAAATAGCCAGTGGTAAAATGGTTTTGTATTTCTATTCCATAATTTCTAAGAATAATTGCATTATGTTTGCTTTTTCCCTTTGATCTGTGAATCCTGTGTCCTTTCTGTTCCACAGAGCAATTGTTGTACAGGGAATGAGGAGGCTGACAGCTCTCCAGGACAGGCACAGGCTGGAAGCTCTTCCTGGACAGTGGGAGATGCAGTTTGAAGCCTTTCAGGCTAATGAGGAATGGAATCCAGGTCTCCCACTACAGAGAAGAGTTTTCTGATCTCTGGGCTGTTATTCAAATCCACATATCAATGTAAGCACCCCTATCTTACAAAAAGTGTGGAAGTGAAGTGCCTGGGAAGCAGAGGCTCATCACTGCCTGGGAGGCAACTGTGGTTTGGTTGTAGTTTGAGATGTATATACAGAGACTGTTCCAAATAGTATAACCTTCTTTTATAGAAGTTGGGATATTACAGTATTGTCTCAAGGGTCATGGTAGAATTCGCATTTTTATGGTGTGAAATCAGGTGAAGACCAGGTAGTTTAGATGACAAGTGCTTTCAGCAGCCACTATCTCCACTGAGAGATAGACAGTGGAATGGCTCTCAACACTTTATTGAAATGTTTTTTCCTGTGCATCTCAGTCCATTCATAGTTACAGTACAGGTATTTTATTGCTGTGTCTGATAAAAGCATAACATAATTCAAATTATGCAGGTGGATTTTAGAACATCTGTGTGGTTTTCAGCAAGTTTGTTAACTTTTTATATTGTTGACTTAGATAGGATGGTGTCCTGAACAATCACTTGTCATGTGTCCACAGCCAAAAACCTCAGACAGGTTTTTGTATGAAAAATTCATGCTCTGTATGTTGGACCAGCAGTTAAATGGATAGGTATAAAAGCCTCTAAGGTGGGTTCTCTGTTGCAGGATGCAATACATTATTCATGACACCTACCTTCCTTGGCAAGCTGAAATGTATTTCTAGCATTTAACCTCAGATATGTATCCAAATCCTGAAATTATATGTGACACAGCATCTACCACTTTGATCAGAGCACATCTTACTAAGCCTCTCACATGCCCGTCTGTCACTAGAGAGGAAGGATGTGAATGGTTTGCCTGAATGTTACTGGATTTAAAGTTTAATACAGAAAAAAAAATAGTCTTTGGTTGTTGTTTTGCTAACTCATCTTCATTCCAAATGGTAAACAAGTTGGTAAATGTGAATGAAAAGCCTCCAGAGTATAAATAATAAATGCTTCTTCCAGCTGTACTGAGTGCTTTATGTTTTTGAAATGATGCCAGTATTTTTTATTTTGCTTTTAAATGGATTACATTGTTACACTGTACTATGCTCTCTGCTAAACTCTGTCAAGGTCTTTATCTGTGTTCCAAAGTGTTGATTTTATATATTACTAACATAAAACATCATATGCTGCAAATTAAACACAAACAAACAAAATGAATATTCAGGGAATTCCTGGCAATTTGTAGTATTTTGCGTGAACTCCGTGCAGATGTTTAGGAGTTTCTTAGTCCTTGACAAGTAATAGATGATTTTGTTTAAAACGTGTAAATTATGAATATATTTATGTGTTTTCTTACTAGGATAATGTTGTGAATTTATCTTACCCAAGTTATAATTATTACATTAAATCCACACTAATTATAATAGCAAGTGAAGACAAAATGCACCCCTTCCCTCCACCCCTTGCTCCCCAGCATTTCCAACCATAAAATAATTGAAGGTGTGTTGTAGCACTGACTTACATTCCTTTAGGAGCCCTTTATCCCCTGCAGTTTGGCTTCCTGAATGTGTAAGGTTCATGTAAGTATATCATGGGTACAAGACAAAAGGATAAATTAGCTATAAGTCTTCTGAAAATCACAGTATGAACATGAGTTTCTGGTGATCACTTATGGGACATTGATTTTCTAACAGTGAAAAAGGCAATGCCTATCAGAAAACCACAAAGTGAAATCCTAGGAGCAAACACTGAGTTACCCTTGGCAGCTGCTGTAGTATACTTGGTTTTCATAGATCTGAGGGTTGGTCAGACTCCTCTTTATATCTCATAGAAGTGGTATCAGTACGTAATATTGAACATACACACAGGGCATTCACGAAAGATGGTTTGGTGGGTCTGCAGTGTATGAAAATAAAATTATGGGCTCTGCACATTTTAATAATGGATGAAACCAGAATTGTTTTCCCAAAGTATTCAATTTGTGTGACTCGTCTTTTCAGAAGTAAGTTGCAGTTGGGGGCTAGAAAATAGTTTTTATTGTCTGTCAGCAGCCTGAGATAGAGTTCAAAACAAAGCATATAAAACCAATGGTAGTTTTCTGTGCTGAACTGCTGTTCATTCTTTAGATGAAGGGAAAAAGTGTAAGAGAAAAATGTTGTGTGTTGGAGAATATTTTGTAGGAGTCATAAAGCAACAAAGTCACACCACTCTTTCGATTTGCATGGTTTTCCTTTTTTTAATGTGAATAAATCTACTGCTAAACCACTGTCTACAATTTCTTTCCTCAATTGTCTCTGCTTTAACACATGGATGAAACTCCAGAGAAGTCGCCTTCATTTCCTGAATACATGTTCATATAGTATGGCTCTGTATTAAATAGTGTATGCAGACAGAAATTTGATAATGGCACATTAAATCTTATTGTCCCATGGAGGCAAATGGGTATTTGAGCCATCTGTGTCACAGGAAGTGTGATTAGGGTGAAAGTGCAAGAAGTTTTTTCAAAGAAGGCAAAACTTCAGTGACGAATGAAGAATCTTAGCTGTCCGAAGGCATTTGATGTGCAGCTGTACAGCGAATTCAGAGCAGAGATTTGATCACATCTCCTTTAAAAGGAAATTCTTCCTTCTCTCTTTTTTAGGTGAGGAAAATCTCATGAGGAATTGGTCATACTTAGACTGCAGAATGAGGTACTTAGCCATTGTTTTGCTGTATTTCCTGCTCTCTGGACATGTATTGCCTCAGGCTGTTCATTCTCAGCTCACCAAGGCATTGAAGCTCACCATTTCTTATGCTTCTTCTGAGGGCAAATGTATTTGATCTCTGCTTTGTGCAGTGCAGTGTTCTGGACCTGTTTCATCATCATGAGTTAAATCCTCTTCAGACTCCTTCAAAGCCTCAAAGAGGCTTGACACAGCAGAACTTTTGCAGCTGAACTGTATTGTGCACCAGGAGTGTGTCCCTGGCTCTCCACAGCAATTTTCTGTTTTCCAGCCTGGGGAGGTCTAAAGAAGGAGGCAGCTCCTGAGCTGTATCTGAAGAGAGCTCAGGAGTACGTGCAGGAATTACCGGAACAAAGTGGTAATTGGGGGATAAAACCACGCAGTCAGTAGACATAGACAGTAAACGAATGGTCACCAAACCTGTGAACTCATTTAGGATTTGGCTCGACAATAGCAGTAACTGGGAGCAGACGATAATCAGCTTCTGCACTGTTGGTGCAGAGGGTAATGACTGAACATTGACTGCTGCTGTTCTGAGGAGCCTGCTGAGGCAGCAGCAGCATTTGACCAGCTTGGCTTTGATTTCATTGCAAGTGTCAGGCGCTTGTGTCTAGACTGGTGCTTTGGCAGCTAATTGATCTCTAGCATTTTATATGCTAATTATTTCTTTCATAATATGCTAATAAGTGTACAGGGAAAAAACATCTTTTAAATGCTATAAGGATATCTCAGAGACATAGTTGGAATTGGAAAGTAAGGCTTGGAAATCTTGATTTATATCAGGACCATGTACAAGTGACTGAGGGCTTATAGTTGTGAGAATTCAGCTGAAAAATGGGAATGTAAAGGCAGAAATTGTTTAGTCATACAGTGATTGTACAGGGCATGTGTAACAGGTTCTTCTGCATAGCCCTGTGCAGAAAACTGGTGTGTATTAGGGAATATACTGCTCCGTTCAACACCCTTTTTTTTTCTGCTACTATATGGACAGATTTTTTGGCAGTAATCTGGATGTTGTCATTCTTATCATATTTCCTGCAGTTAGACAAGGAAAAACTAACAGCAGAGAAGTGTAGTTGAGTCACCTCTCAGTTCTCCTCCAGGGTAGCATATACATCTCTACATGAAGACAAAAAGAGTGGTTCAGCACTGGAATGGGCTGCCCAGGGGGGTGGTGGAGTCACCCTCCCTGGAGGTGTTTAAGAAAGGACTGGATGTGGCTCTGAGTTCCATGGCCTAGTGGACAGGGTGGTCTAAGCTTATACGTCGGACCCGATGAACTCAGAGGTCCTTTCCTCCCTAGTTGGTACTGTGATGCTGGGATACTCCTCTAGCCAACTGCATTACTTGCTGTCTCTCTCTGAATTTCTACCATTTAACTGCTTAAAAGCAGATGTTACCCCACTGCTTTCTGAGATGCACTTATAAGCCAGAATTTGTTCCCAAATTTTTTGTCCTTTCTGGTTTTGGATTTTCTTCATCCTCTGGGTACTTTTAAAATACAGTCTGATGAGTCTCAGCCATTACTTTTCTACAGCTTTGTGTGAAATTATAATTGTACACATTGCTCAGGTTTTGAAAGAAAGGTGCCATCAAGGAGAGTTTTCATGCACATTTTCTTTTGTCTGCCTCCACTTGGATATTTTGAAAAATACTTTTATTAAATATGTATTTGATAGTCTTGAAAGCTATCAAAGCAAGTCTACCGAAATATAAGTATTGAGGACCTAGGACAGAACTGGAATCACACACTAATAATGTAGTACAGAGCCAGAGGCAGAAGCACGATCCTCACTGACCTTTGGAGATCAGCCATGTTTGGCAACTGAACAATTTAATTCCATTAAATATTTTAAAATATTTCTAAAGGAGAACCTGTAGATTTTCTTCTATACAGACACCTTTTGCATAGATTAATAGTCTGCCCAGTGTCATTAAGTAGACAGTAATTAGACTACTGAGATGTACTTAAAGTTTTAATAATAGGAAAATGTCTGATCTACATTTGGCTTCAGTCCCTGGCAGTGGATTAGATGAACACCTATCAAGTGTTATACGTGCAGGGGCAGACTCCACAACCATTACTGGGAACAGATACCCTGTCTGATGTAATAAGCTTATCTGTATGCTCAAAGCCCTAATCACCTTCTTGTTGGCAAGAGGGAACTTCAATTTTTATTCAGGGGTGTATAAGAAACTGATTCTTTAACTCTGCAGACCGAACCAACCCAAATAAAACCATCCATTCATTTTAGACGGCAAAGTTAGTGAACTGATTGCTGAAAAAAAGTCAGTGAGCTGTGCTTACTGAAGTCCAAAGCAGCAAGTCAAAATGCTTTCTTTTGTCAAGACTTATTATGTATAGCTAAATTCATCCAAAAAAATCTTGCAAATTATGTGGAATCACAATAGTGTTTTAGGCAAAGATGACCATATTTTTATGCTGAAATTCAGTATGTTATGTTTAGTTTCATTTTGGGTTTCTTCAGAACTGATATGAAGCTGGTGACGAAGTAAAATTTCTCACCCCGATACAAGTGTAGGTGATAAAAGGACCTGGTCCCCCAACGGTGGCATACATTCCTTCTTGTTCTAGCTTACTTTTCAAACATGTGATTTTCTTCACTTGCAAAAATGATTTTGGGAAGCAACAAGTGTCTGACATCCTGAAGCTCCCTCTTAGGCTGGAGTTCTCAAGTGAGTAATTTTAATTTAAACTGAAGGGAAAAATGTACTTTTGCATTAAAACATGTACTCCTTAATAAATCTGATTTGTGACCCTTTACTTCTGGTTCAGAAAATGATTTCCTGGATCCACTTGAACCCTGCAGCAATAGAGCTGAGAATTAATACTTGGAATACATCATGGACTTTGACTTTTAGCCCAAAGAACTCCATCTGGTTGAGACCATGTGGTACTCATACAATGGCAACTGAGTCAAACAAGATTTTAAGAATATTCCCTTTGTTTTTCCCTTTATTTTTAGAATATTCCCTTTAGGGGCTGTAGGGAACCTTTTGGGTAAAAGTGTCTCTGAACTGGCTGCTAACAGTTTAGGGAAAGTTTTGGAAGTGCAGTTTGCATAACAAGACACAGCTGCAAGATGGTTTTGAGAAAGTTCTGTAGCTGAAGGCCAGTAGAGAAAAGTAGAGTTTAGAATAATAGGATGTTGTGGTTAGATAGGGTAGCTGAGAATTAGAGTTCTCATAATAAAAAGGCACCTGTTAGAGGAAAACATCTATAATAGTTTTGGGAAAATTGGGATGTTGTTGTTAGTGTAGAAAAATAAGGTTTTAGAATGAGCTAATTTCACTTCACCAATAGTAGGGTGTTTATATTAATGTACATCCAGTAGTTAGCGTGTGAAAAATTTCACTGTACCAATCACCTGTTGAGTTTTTCCTGTATAAAAGGCACTGCATCAAAACAAAGTTGTCTCTTCTTTAGCATCATATTGATGTGTGAATGAAGTTTCAGTTGGGTTCTCGCATGTGTAGGCCAAATGTAAACAACCTGATAGTTTACAAGGGGCTTTCATTCATAAGCAATATTTTATGTAAGTATGACAGGGTAACCTAAAAATTAAATGTGGATGCAGATTAGTAAATATTATTGCAGTCTAATATTCATGACACTTAAAAAACCTAGAAAATATTCTTGCAGAAAAATAAATATTTGCCACTTCTTCATATATTAGAGAAGAGATTCCAAAATCTCCTGGTTTTAAGAATTTCACTCATCTCTTCACAGCAAGGTGATGGGAAGTCAGGCCCATCTGTAACTTGCGTTACAAGTTACTGTGCCTGGTGCCTTTGACTTCCCAGCTCAAACAGCCTCATACTCTTTTCCTGTTGCTCTGACTGAGTGTGGGCTCTGGCACACAACCCAGGATCAGGATTTTAACTTACACATTTGGATTTGGAGCATTTCCTTGAGCAGTGCTGACACTAAGCCCATTATCAGATCAAACAACAGAAAAGAAATTCCTTGACTAATTGGGCTGTGTGGTAGCTCAGTGGCTCTGTATTGAATTATTTGCCATTGATCCAGACTAAAACAGCCCCATCCATCAGCTCACATGGGCTGGGTAACTTCAAGTCATAATTTTTGGCGGGTATGTAGGTGAAGTCATGTTACAAGCAGAAAGAGCTAAGGTGATTCGGTCCCACTCTCACAATTTTCACAGACTATAAAATATTGTTGTACTCCCATAATCACAAATAAAAATTAGTTTGGTATATACTTAATGATTCAGAGACTTAGGGGAAAAAATAGATGACTAAGGCCCTTAGCATTGTACGACCTGATTGGATTTTGATATATGGGCACCTAATAATTTTGAAAATTCAAATATAAGTGCTCTCCTTTACCTTTGCTCACCATTACAATTGACATCTTGAATAGTTTTATGAGAGCTTAGATTTTGCTCCTTTAATCCTCAGTTGTTTTTTAAGCATTTCATTTAGAAGGTGTTTCACGCTAAGAACTGCAGTGAAGTGATCTTTAGTTAAACCTGAGAAGGGCAAAAATCATCTGTCAAAGTAGATGTACAACATTTCTCCTGTTAATGTCTCTTTGGCCTTTAATCCTATTTTTCCGGTTTGTGTGGGCACTGACAGTTAACTCAAGTTTCAATCAAATCTAGACAAATAGGATTTTTTCCTGCCCTACAGTCAGCTACTCAGACAATCAGTGATATTTTTCACACTGCTCAGAGACTCATTAGACCTTTGTTCAGACTGGCTGAGGCACAGCACGGATGTAGAACATGCTCTTTCATAGTCCACCATATTTTTCACAGGCTGAAGATTAAGGATTTATAGACAAAACATTTTCCATTTTATTTGAAAATAAAATCTAATTTGCAACTGTGCATTTTTGACAAGAATTAAAACATTGAAATGGGATTTGTTTCACAAATGAATTAATTTAATACCATTTGTTTAATAATTCCTAAAATATTGCTAAGCCTTTAAATGCAAACGGCTGAAAATTTTGACACCACATTACTGCTGTTTTGGTATATGTTTTCTAATTAATATCCATCTGTCTTCAAAGAAAGAAATTTATTCTGTGAGATCATTTCATGATGGCATACCATGTAAAGGATACTTAACACAGCAATTAAATGTAAAATTACTAGTGAATTCAGATATTAGACAATGAAAATATAGATGAGAGTAATATCATTACAATACATTTGAATTTTATGTCAGTGGGGAGTTAGATAAGTACTACAAACACATAGAAAATAGCCAATTACTTCCCCCAAGATCTTGTCATCTTAAAGGGTGAAAAGATAACAGGCTAAATCACAGCGGAATTGGGCAAGCATCAAGAAGAGTAAGGTAAATCTGTTATGAGCATTAAAATCAAATAAGATTAGTTAGATCTACTCTGCTTAAAACATGATTGCAGCCCCTGGCCAAATAGAATTAGTACAATGACAAGTAAATACCTTTTTGACAATTAAAATCTAAAAAGATTTGGGCTGATTAACTCTCCTCACCCACAAGTGCCTCTTAGTGCAAATAACCGTACCAGAGCCAGGGGATAAAATACCCTATGGGGTCAATAGTGGAGCTGCTATTGGTTACAGTAAAGCCCAAACACTTCCCAATCTAACTGCTGGTGTAAATAAATTAATCTCCAGATTCTTTATTTGGTCATTTTCACGTCAGTCTTTTTCCATCTGTGTGTGTTCTGGTTTCTTGCAAAAACTACCTCCACAGGCAATGACTTTTTTTTCCCCTTGGCTTCCCAGCACCCTACGGAGCCTCTCCATGGACCGTTATGTTGCCACACTCATTAGAGCTTGAGATGAAACCCATTGAGGTGATTTTACATCATCCCAGAACACCTGGTGCTTCAACATTTCACATGTCATATGGGTCAAGACATAATAGCATTTCTAATTGTCAGTCACAGAGTGAGACACAAAAATAGTGAAAGGAGAAGGGAAATCCCTGGTGGGAGAACTCAAGGCCATCAGTCTGCTCCTGACAGAACTGAGAAACCAACTCACTGACATGAAAGACGGAGCTGCTTCTAGAATAATGTTCTGTAATGGAAAGGCACTGAAAGATGTTCTGCCTTTTGTCCTGGATTTCTAATTTCTCATGTATTCTTGTCTCTCCTTCTTTGTCACAAGGTGGGTACATAACATTCTATTCTGTAAATTCTACCCCTAGATCCAAGTGTGTATTTCTGCTGGGGTATCTTCAAAAATACAGGTGATTTATACATCTGTGAGTGTGAGTGTGCATCTCGTACAGACATGCAGAGGTATGAATGACTGATGCAAACATGTATTTGTGGTTCACGTAACTGTGTCATGGAAAGAAAAAAGAACTTTCCAACACCATCGTGACAGTGAACTATCTTGGCAAGGGACACAATTTCCTGTCCAGCAACAGGGAAATTATTCACCTGCTACTGGACTTCAAAGTTTATAGGACTGGAAGGATTTCAAGGGACCCCCAAAATCTTATTGACTCCATGAAAAGGCCAAGTGTGGACTGTAATAATTATCCATGCTTCAGTATTTGGAGATATAAGAGGAGGTACTTTATCCTGCTTCTGTGCAAAGCACTGTGACACCTGCAATGGAGTTTAGTGAGTTTCAGCTCCTGCACTGAGAACTTTAGTCCATGTGGGAAGTGGTGCTAATGGAGTCTGCAGAGAGGGAATGCATCTCACGTGCTACAGAAAGAAGTGCGATATTGGGTCTTTTCACAGTAGCATCTTACTTTTCAAAAAACACCAAATCTAAGTGGGCTAAGAAGTCTGAAAAGCAACTTGATCAATAAATATCCAGATGAAAACGTAAAAGCATTTGATACACTGCAATATATTTTGTATATATGCAGACTTTATAATACTTTTTGCATATCCCTAGACAAATTCTATGATTTGTCTTGCTCTTGGAACTGGCCAAAATTCACTCAGTTTCAGGGAGATATGTGTTAATAATAACTGAGTAATAAATGTGAAGCTCTCAGGGTTTGTTCTCCATACAAGTAACCTATTACACTTCTCAAATGCATTTCTAAGTCTGGCATTTTGGGCTAAATGTCTGTAGAATACCAGCAAGGGAACAGGTCCTGCAGTGGCTGCCCCGCTGTTTCTCTGGTTGGTGATTATTATCAGGGT
This sequence comes from Pachyramphus minor, assembly GCA_013397135.1. Lineage (NCBI taxonomy): Eukaryota > Metazoa > Chordata > Aves > Passeriformes > Tyrannidae > Pachyramphus > Pachyramphus minor. The sequence goes on from VYXB01003697.1 coordinate 91,078, forward strand.
GACAGGCAGCTTGTGTGTATTCCAAAAAAATCTCCTATTCCTGTCCATTAGTCACCAGCAGCAAATGGGAATGCTGGAGGCAGTGAGCTCTCTTTTAAGCATCTGATGTTCTTTGAAAGTTCCTGCAGTGAATCTCTCTGACAAAGTTAGTTTTTACAGTAAGTATCTCTACACTGTTCTGTCCTTCTTCTGCTGGAAGGAAGATCATCTGAATTAATGATTCTCAGAAAAGTAATGTATCATTTAAATGATCTAGTGAAATCCTGAATTTATTCAAATCAATGGCAGAATTCCTATTGACTTAAAAGGGAATACGTTTTTCATTTATGATTTTCATAGAGCAGCCTAGGATATGGAAAGAAAAAGGGAGTACATCTCTTAATGATTGGCTTCTTCAAGTATTCTATCTGTATTTTATCCATAAAAACTATATAAGATAGGAATATTAAGAAAACCTAAAGTATGTTGAACAAAATCCTCAATATCCCTGGATGCTGTTACTTTTACCTTCTGAAGGCAAACACAAGTTTCATATTTCTTTTCCTGTAACTGGTTAATTACTTCTCTTCCCCCCTAAATTTCCTGGTACTAACACTTACCACATACCGAGTTTCTTGGAACATGCTTTCAAATTTTGGACTTTAGTTATGTGGCGCATCTCTAATCAATAGCCAGGAGACTTTTATGCAGTCAGAAGTAGATATTAATAAATAAAGAGTCAGATCATATCTGATTACTTCAACAAACATATTAAGACAGCTACTAGACAAAGTTCATATTTTCAGGCTTCATTGCTGGTGAATAGTTTTATAATTAATAAAGTAAATGGTTAAATAGTTATATAGTAAATAGCTAAACTTGTTATGATGGAAGTGAAATTTGTGGTTTTTTGACAGTGATACTTAAGGATTTACTCAAATCATATATTTATTTTTTTAACTGCTGGATGTTGTAAATGACAGCCCAAGTAGCATTTTCTTGGAAGCAAATGGATTAAATAATCTAGTATAACCTAGGTAAAATACCTAGTCTATGTAAACACTGCTCTGATACAAATAAGTGCCATCAAGTAATAAGTACATCAAGTGCCATTGTGTGAGTTTATAATCTGAGAAATGCTAGAGAGGTGTAGCGAAAATAAATATTTTTTTTCAAATGTCCCTGCTTTCTGACAGTCGGACAGCTGGCACTTTTGGAAATTTCTCTAGGCAGTTAAATGCTTGACTTCCATTACAATAAGACCTGAATTTCTGAGTGACATATAAAAGGGATCTACACCTGTATTTGTAGGTCTAGGTTAAGCTGGGCCTAGACCAATATTTCACTGAATATCTGGACAATAATGAATGGAGCAAACCTGAAATATCAAGAAATAAGACACCGATCTTTCATCTAAAATCACTTCTACACTGCCTTTCATGTGCTTGAGCTGGATCTTAAAAATGAGACACAGTCTCCTAATTTATTTAGAAGTGTTTGCAAGATTGTGATAGTGATAGTGGCCAGTCAGATGTGTATTAGCAAACTTTAATGGCAGTTCTCCCTAATTCCAGGCCTTCATCCTAAACAAAAAACTTTTGTATTATCGAGAACCCAAATACATTTTACACAGACATTGAAGTTCCAGTGTTAGATACCACAGTTATGCATCAAAGACAGACAGCGGTGAGCATGCAAATGCTGTTTCCAAAGAGAATAAAGCCTTTTTGAAGGCAGCAGAAACTGTCAAAGCTAAATTAAAAATTAAAAATCCATTCTGTGGGCTGCTGACATACTAGGCTGCCTGACAGCCACAGAGCCAGGAAGTTTTAAAAACCTCTCAAATGCAATGGTAAGTTGTCTGTGCTTCCCCCTCTACACCTACTGACTTTTATGCTACAGTGAAATATCACAGTGCCTATGAACTGTCATCTTGGTCATAAGGAAAAAAACCCCTCCTATTTAAAACATCTTGAGTGATCAAGTATTCAGCTTGCTTATGCCTTAAGATATGACATGTTGATGTAAAAATGATAGACTTTCTCAAAATTTTAATGATTTATTATTTATGATAATGTACTGCCGCATGCCAGTCAGTCAAATGAAGAGTTATATGGCCTTCAACATGAAAAAACACTGCCTACGGTCACCAAAAGTCTCTCAATAAATTATTACATGAATTAAATTTAGATCTCAGAGTCTGCAAGTGGGGTAGAGTGGGGTAATTCATGTTGTTTGGGTTCATAGAATCATAGAATGCCCTGATTTGGAGGGCATCCAGAGGGATCATCAAAGTCGAACTCTTGGCACTGCACAGGGCAGCCCCAAGAATCCCAGCATGTGCTTGAGAGCACTGACCAAACACTTGAGCTCTGTCAGCCTTGGTGCTCTGATCACTGCCCTGGGGAGCCTGTTCAGTGCCCAACCACCCTATGGGGGAAGATCCTTTTTCTAATATCCAACCTAAATCTTTCCTGACACAACTTCAGGCCATTCCCTCAGTCCTGTCACTGGTCTGATCAGCGCTGCACCTCCTCTGCCCCTCCTGAGGAAGTTGTAACTGCAGTGAGGTCTCCCCTCGGTCTCCTGCAGCTGAACACACCAGGTGCCCTCAGTGTCCTCAGATGGCTTCCCCTCAAGGCCCATCACCATCTTCACAGTCCTACTTTGGACCCTTTCTACCACCTTAATGTCTTTCTTACATTGTGGTGTCCAAAACTGCACACAGCACTCGAGGTGAGGCCCCACCCGTGCAGAGCAGAGCAGGACAATAAACTCCTTTTAATTTTGAAAGCACTGAAGTACCATAGCAAAATATTGAGGATGTTAGGAAGCCTTTCTCCATGTCCTCCACGTTTATACCCCACTGTGTGACAACTGAGGTTTCTGAGTGTCTTTGTTGGGATTCTTTCCTGTTTTACTGACCTCTCCTGTCAAGAAGAAACAGTATAGTAATAAAGGACAATACTTTTGTTGTCATGAGCAATTTACCACCATATACATTACAGAACTCTGGAAGTCAGATGTTTATTGCTTGCTGCTGCTTGTATTGCTTCTCAGCTTGCCTGAATAACAGATCAGGACAAAAATCTATCTATAATTAAGCAAAACCTTCAAGCTATACATTGCTTGGATTTAAAAGGAAAGCAATGCCTTTATCACTGTCATGCATTGAGTCAAAATTGGTTTGGGAACAGCTCTGAATTGTTAAGTGGCCTTTAAAATCCAGATCAGAATTTTGAAGTAATGAGATGTTATTTTCACAGGGTACCATCACAATCCATATTAGAGAGGATGGAATCAAGCTGTATAAAAGCAATAGACTTCTGTTGTCCTACCGTAGGGTGAAGGGCCTTAATGACAGGCAAATGCAGCATTTTACAATTATTTTATTATTTTTTTCATACTGTTTCACATGGAATTTGGGAGAAATGAGCTGTAATGTGATAGCGATGGTTAATCTTACATGTACAGCAAAAATTCTGGTACATTATTCTATACAAGCTTTAATATTTCTTGCACTTCTGTGGACCTGTGTTGACAGGTGAGATGTTGCTCGTGTGCTTGCATGGTCCTCCTCATTGCAGCATCCAGGATCTTAATCAGCAAAGTGGTTAAGCCATGATCTGCTGCTGATTTCCATGGGAGTGAAATGTCTAACCAGGCATTAGTCACAGCCTTCATACCTGAGTGGGTATCTTTTCATTCAGCCAGGAAGCAGCAGAGTCTCCCGAGACCTGGTTTCCAGACAAAGGGAGTTCAGACAGAAATCGGAGCTTCCAGTCGCCTTTTGAACTCCGCCCACCCTCCGGGTTCTCTCCCTGAATAAGCAATGGGAGCTGCATCTCACTTGGGTGGCTTAACAGTGGCTGCAGGTGGCTTTGAGTAGTGTGACTTCAAACAGGACATTGCTGGAGGACTTGAACAAATAAACTGGACTCAGATTTAACTATCTCTGTAGTGCACACTTCTGGAAGCTTGCTAACTCCTTCTCTTATGAAACAATTCTCATGCTAACTGAAAAAAAAGCTAAAAATATCTTCAATTACATATTCTCTATTCCTTATTTTTATTCATAATTGTTTTAAAAGTTATGTTTCACTGTAGGAGCTACTCACCCTATGGTAAAATGTCACTTCCATATATAAACTTTCTAAAAATCTGAACTTCTACTGCAAGATTTGGGAGTCCTCTGCTGATTCATAAGGAAATTGTTTCTGTTTTTTTCCAGTGGAGANGAAGATTTGGGAGTCCTAAGAGCAGCCTCTGCTGATTCCTAAGGAAATAGTTTCTGTTTTTTTCCAGTGGAGATAAGAGTTTTCATTGCGCACCTAGGAAGAAATTCATATATAAGAAGTTTGCAAGAACTGTTCAGTTAATGTTTTTATGGCACTTGGGAAAATATACAAGCCTTCACAGATTATAAATTTAAAGTCATTCAAGTAAATAAAAGTAATTCAAGTAGATAATTTGATCAGCATTGAAAATATCAGATGCCACAAGCAATATAGCTAAACATCAATGGTCTCATGGTCCAACAGTAGTTTTATGGTACTCTACAAAATTTTCTGATGATGCCTCTTAAGATGTCCCTGTATCTTTCCCCTTCAGCATAAGTGTGAATGCCGATGCGTAGCTTGAACGGATCCCGTTTTTGTGACGGCGTTATCCTGGAGCTTAAAAAGATGCTCCGGGCCGTATCCCAGGCGAGTGCATCCAGCTGGTCCAGGGGAAGCGACGATTCCTCTGCTCGGGGGCCACACGGAGATTCCATGTCCAGCTTTGACCTCTTCGATACAAGAAAGACATCGACGAGCTGGAGCGGACCCAGCACAGACCATCGGTCGGTGCGTGGTGCGAGCACAAGGAATAACCGGTATCAGCAGGAGCCAGAGAGGTTCAGGCTGGGCACGGGGAAAGCTCCGGGACGGCGCTGGCCCCGCTAGGCCGGACATGGCCCATCCCGGCGCTCCCGGGTC
>VYXB01003697.1:96313-261637 GCA_013397135.1 Pachyramphus minor
AGCAAGAGAACCCCGCCGGCAGCCGCTTCGTGTGCACGTCGCTGCCGCTGGACGCGGCGGGCGCGGGCTGCCCGCTGCCCCCCGTGCCCATGCAGGGCGGCGCGCTGCCCCCCGAGGAGGAGCTCAAAGCCACGGTGCTGCAGCTGCGGGAGACCGTCCTGCAGCAGAAGGAGACCATCGGGAGCCAGCGGGAGGCCATCCGGGAGCTCACCGGCAAGCTCAGCCGCTGCGAGGGCGCCGACGGCAAGTCCGCGTGGAAGAACGAGGTGGGCAAGGGCAAGGACACGATGGGCGATCTGCCACGGGACCCGGCGCAGGTCATCGACCAGCTGAGCCGCACCATGCAGACCCTGAAGGACCGGCTGGAGAGCCTGGAGGTAGGGCCGGGCAAAACCTCTTCACGTCTGGCGGTGGCTCCGGGACATGGAGCCGAGGTGCCCCAGCCCCGGCAGCGAGCTGCTTGTCACGTTCTTCTGGTTATTTAACTGCTCGCTGTAGTAGTAAAGAACCTAAAGGACTCCTCTTGAATGTGCTCTCCCACTGCGTGGGGGGAGATTATGGTTTCCCTGCTTGTCACAGCTTAGTTTCTGTATTAATATGTCTAAATCTCTCTTTCTGGGGATGTGACTTCATTGGGGTTTGAGGTACAAAGCTGACGCCTTGGGCAATAAGACCTCGGCATATGGTGCTGAACAGAGCAGTGGTGATGAGGAGATTGTGTTGGGCAGATTGCAGATAAGACGATGTATTTAGAGCTGACATACAATAAAAAGAACCTGATTCTGTACACCCCTGGACAGAAAGGGGATTTGGTCCAAGCCCATTCATAAGTGATTTCCATGAGCCTTTGGACAGCGCCCATATTTTGAGTGGCACTCAGGGAAACGTTTTCTAGAGATGATTCCCACAGGATTTGTGCCGGATGTTGTTTTCACACCCTGAAAGCTACACTCATGTCCTCCTGCTGCCCTCCAGATAGTCAGTGGTGATATACAGATGGTAACTTCCTAAAGGCTGTTCTGTGAGGACTGGGCTGCTTTGCAAGTAGTTTTGAATGATCTGGTAGTATAACATCCTTTTGTTACTTTTGCTTTCTGAAGCATTCTTTTTAGGGTTGTAGAAGAGAAGCTCTGCTAGAATAACATGGTAGGTGGAACCATTGGTTTCTTCATGTCCTTAAAGATACCAGTGTTATGTGTTAGGTGCCTTTTTTTTACTTTTAATAAAAATAAAAAAATAAAAATTGGCTAATACTTACAGTTGCTCTAAAGAGCATCTGACTCTTTTGCTGTACAAACCAAACTGAGGAGACTTTCATTTTGCTTTTAAAGTAGATGATTTTTTTATTTAAAAAGAAGGGATAGTTTTTCTCTTTACTTGTATTGGCCATGTTACTTACAGTAAATAAAGAAAAAATTGAGTAATATGTCACGTGTACACGTACAAATGGAATTGCATCAGACCTGCTCCCTACATTGATTTTATTGAACTTAAATGTTTGAAGACTCCTTCATGTGAAGCGCTGGAAGCCTCTAACAAAAGTACCCTTTTGTTTCAGGACTTGCTTGACTATAGTGCTGATAAAAGCACTAAGCATGGCAAGGGCTAAAAAGCAATGCCTCTTTTGTGCTTGCTGGAGAGCTCCACGATCTTGCTTTCTTCCCTTTGAGTTGGGAGCATACCTGCATTTCACAGTTTCTCTTTCAGAAATGACAGTTTTTTTTTCTTCTCCTTTCCCCTAAAGCACCAACTCCGAGCCAACGTGTCCTATGCTGCACTGCCTAACGACATCCGGGAGATGCTCCAGCGGAGGCTTGGAGACCTGGAACGCCAACTCCTGAGCAAAGTGGCCGAGCTGGAGGATGAGAAGTCTTTGCTCCATAATGAGACATCAGCCCATAGGCAGAAGACAGAGACAGCCTTGAATGCGCTGCTAGAAAGAGTGTCTGAATTAGAAAAAGGTAATCTGCCCAGAATTTAAACACTCCCCCATGCTGATTAATTTTGTTTACTCTCTCCTTCCAGTGCAGTAGACTGAATGTGGGCCTTGAGGGAAAGACATTAAGGTGCTGGACAGAATAGTGGGTGACTGCAAATACTTGCATTCTCTTTTTTCTTTTGTCACAGGCTTCTTGCTTGACAGGCTGTTGCATGGCTTTGGCTTCCTGTCTCTTAATTTGGCATGTGTGGGTGGTTAGGATGAAATCTAGTGTTTGTGGGATGGAAAGATCTATAGGGAGGCAAGTGGAAATAAGAAGTATGACATGGGTGTAAATAGCTACGTAATGTCAAGCATCTAAATAGAGCTGCCTTTCTTTATTTGGACTGAAAATCGTATGGGCTCAATTTAATTAGCACAACTGCCTTTGAGGTAATGAATGGCAATTTATACCCTAATTGTTTCCTGCTGCTTTTGGAAGTATTGATGGTGCTCCTTCCTTTAGTTGCTGGTTATGACCTGGAGTAACTGCAGATACTTGAATTGTGCCCTATCCTAAGCTTGTAGCCTTTGGAGTTTGCAGTAGATTACACATGGTCCACTGGGGGACACTTGTGTAATCCTACTCATTCACTCTGGTACTTGGGTTAATTATTACAGAGATCTCTATGCTTGAGTAGAAGCTGTTTATTTGAATCACAAATGCCTGTGGAAGGGAACTGAAGCACAGAACTGTCCATATTGACTGTGTACACGAACAGAGTGGACTGTGCAGGACTAAAGTGCCAGTAAATATCCCTGCCCAATCCTTAAATGATTTTTTGAGGTAAATAGCTCTCTGGTTAAAAGCAGCCTAATGGATATCCTTTCAAAATGGTATAAACATACCTATCTTATGAATTTAAACATGCAGCCTGATGGAGCCATTTGTGTAATATTGTATCTATTCTTTTTTCATTTAAAAAGTGTGAAGGAGGGGAAAAGGGAAGGAGCAAGAAGAGACCTTCTACTGGCTCTGTCTTTTAGTATTTCCTGAGAGCCAAGATAAAGCCTAACCTGCAACTAAGGTTATGGAGAATTAGTGGCCTGTTAATGTCTTATGTGTCAAGTATATTCCCTGTCTCTGAAAGATGTGACTCATAGCAGCAAGTCATCAGAAAGAGAAAGGGAGTGGTGGGAGAACAAGAATGTGTAATTTAGTCAGGCTAAAAATAGCCTGTTCCCACCTTTATTTTTTGTGTGGGGGGTGACGGCTGTCTTAAGTCTCCAGGGAAGTGAAGAATTTGGGACAGGAACCAAGACAGTCTTTCTTCTAGTTGTGTAATTTGCTCTCTATTACTGTGTAGCTTAGCTGTTCTGGTTCATTTGTCAAATCAAAGTGAGGGTAATAATGATCTAAGAACTTACTTTTATTGTGGATTAAATACAGACAATATTTCATATGAGCTCTTTTGAAAATAGTATTTCTATTGTGCTTTTATTTAAAATGCAGTATTGTTTAGCATGTCTTCCTGACAACTAACTAGAGTGTCATAAGCTCCTCATTGTCCTGACACTAAATAAATTGAGAAAACAACTAACCTTATGAGCTGAAACTATGAACTTTGGATTTCTTTTTCTCTAGTTGTGACAGCTGTTTTAGTTACCGGTGGGGCAGAAGACTTTGAAGCTTGTACAACTATTGTGATTCCCAAAGTCTCCTTTGGTCACTCCTTCACCAGTTTTCTCCATTGAGAGCAGTAGGTGATGTAGGAGAAAAAATCCTGTAACTGGTAGTGCCTGGACTTCAGTGTGATTCCTGGCTTTGCTGGAGACATGAACAGGTCACTATGTCTAAACCTATTTTCTCCATCTCTAAAAGGGATTAACAGTATTTCTTGTCCATCTAGTCCAAAAATAGAGATTCTTTAGGAAAAGGCTTGTTTTCTCCTGTGCATGTGTCCATTGCCCAGAACATGAGTATCTTGTTATAATTTCAAGTTGTGGGTGCTTTCAAGTCATGAGAACAAACTGAAAAAAACACAAAAAAAGCTGAATATTGTTTGTTCTTTTTCAACACGTTATTGCTTTCTGAATTTTTTTTCACAGAGCAACTAATGCTCTTAATGGAGCCTGTTTCTATTTTTCTGTGTGAGATTGATGTACCAGCCTAGTGGAGGTTGCTCAACATTAGCCCTAAGACTCTGGGCTTTTTTTTGCTTAGAATTTAGAATATTTCAGGGTTTGCTCGGCAAGTTCTTCAAGACAGATGCAAGGAAAAGAGAAACTCATTCTTCTCCCACCCCCTCATCCTGTGAAAAATGCAGCCAAAACACTTCAGTTTCTTCTGAGAATGGGAACTGAGAGAATGCCAATGGTTTAAAAAATCCATTTGAGAATTGTGGAAAGCTCTTGTGACAACAGGTCTTCATTTGGATTGGAGTGTGAAGTTTGGCAAGGGGACTGAATTTGTTTCAGGAATGTGAGTGAAGGAAATGAGTGGGGCTCAGAAGAACAGGTTGCTAAAAAGTTAAGGGTGACATTACTACAGGACTGGTGCATTTTATTTCTTAATACTTCATTCTAGAAAATTATTTATAAGTGACTACATCAGAGGTATACACAAACTGCATGATACAGAGTATTGCAACTTCAGAAAGTTTAGGTCTCAAGAGTTCTCAATTTCATTAGCAGGTCTGAAATATCTCACTGCTCTTTTAGAAAAAGCTAAATGCTAATTTCTGCTTTTATGTTAAATCAAATGTCTAATCTTTTAATAGTTCATAACTTGATATTGCATCTTTAATTCAGGTCACTTTGAACAGATCAGGTCTTGTCCTGATTAATTTATGGGACAGAAATCAGTTCTACTGAATTTAGCTGCTTTCTGGACTGTCAGCTTTTTCAGATTGGCCACTCAAAATGAGTCAGTCTGAGATCTTAAAATGGGGATGCTGCTCCTTGCTGCCTGTGTAGAAGTAGTAGGAAAAGAAATTCTGGTTTTGAAGTACTGTGATGCTTTAATAATGAGCATAGAGGATCCATTTTAGTAACAGTAAATATCTTTTAATCCAGTTTGAATTGCTAGAAGTAGTCAGGCCTCCAGCCATGAATTAGGTGATGAAGAAAGGCTGACTGCCATATATTCTTTTGCTCTAAGTGAGCAGGAGAAATAAACTAAATAATTAACATGGTGTGGATAAAATCTAGTTGCATTTTTATGTGCTGCAAAATCAACATTCAGCAATACTACTTCAGTATATTTTGTTCTGTACCTCTCTAAGTGATTGAAGTTCCAAGGATTCTCAGTATAAATTGTGTCTTGAACTGAATTACAGATACATTGTTTAGCTCAATGTTACGTGTTTTTCTTCCTCAATGTGATTCCAGGTAACAGTGCATTTAAGTCACCTGATGAATTCAAGGTCTCCCTTCCTCTCCGCACAAACTACTTGTATGGAAAGATCAAGAAGACTCTGCCGGAGCTCTATGCTTTCACTGTGTGCTTGTGGCTGAGATCAAGTGCTTCTCCTGGAATTGGCACTCCATTCTCATATGCTGTTCCTGGGCAAGCTAATGAAATTGTCCTCATAGAATGGGGGAATAATCCAATTGAATTGCTCATTAATGATAAGGTGAGAATTAACTAAATCTTCTTTACTGTCCACATAACCGGAATAAGGTCTGACTCCTTGGTTCCTCTCTAACTCTTTCCTTCTCTCTGAGAGAACCATTTGAGATGGCAGTGTCTACCTGTCTGTTGATCATTTGCTCATTACAAGTTCATAAAACAGAGGTCAAATAGTACAAATATTTGTGTGGTGAGACAAAGCAGCATCACACCTAGGTATGCACACACTCAGGTGTGTTGTCTGAATTTACAAGCAGATCTTGGCTTCTTTTTTGGTTTTGTGAAGCAGAAACAATATTTGAAGCCACACTATTGCAAGACCTGTGGTATCTAAGCCAGTTTCGGTATTTCTAATACTAATTGTAGAATTTCTAATTGTAGAAGTTAGATATGTCAAGATGACTTTTGCAGAAGACAGAGTAAAAGGCATGTAATTGTGTCTGCTTTTGTTATACCTAGTGACCAAACATGAGTTTAAATACAATTTTTTCAGACTTTTTGTACAAAAAGCAACAATTGTTTCACTATTTCATATCACTGGTGGTTTTGACAAGGTTCAGAAGGAGGCTTGAAGAAAACAAGACCCATAGAAACTTGTAATTAAAGCAGATTATAGATCCTTACTTACTCCACGCCTTCAGTTAGGTTTCCTAGTAACTCCCTGCTCTCAGAGGGATCAGGTGTTTACAGCACAGCTCAGGTGGTTTGTCATGTGGGCAGTTAGGGGCTTTTAACAATCCCATCATCGTCACAAATCAATAAGCCAATTATTTTTAACGGCTTGTGGAATAGAAGGAAACTTGAGTCTGCTAATCTTTAGCAATAACTTCTTCTCTTCATTATTATATTGGTACTATTAATGCTCTGTGAGGCTTTTTTTTCCTCACACATCACAACTGCTCCACAGTCCATTGCATTTGTGTCTTTATGTTGATGAGTAAGTTTTCAGATCAGATTCCTAAAGGAGCGTAATTTCCTCCTGTTGTGAGCTGTATGTAACAGTTCCCACGAGTTTAACGGGAGCAGGCAGATCCCTTTGTCAGAGCTATTACAAATGGTGTTGGCAGCCTCCAGAATTTAAGAGAAAATTAACATAAGCACTGAATGGAAAGTAATGACTAAGCACTGAAATATAAACAAATGCCACAGATTAATATGTAGCATGGGGGTTGACCTCTTTTCCCAAGTAACAAGCAACAGGACAAGAGGAAATGGCTGAAGGTTTAGATTGAATATTCAGAGAAGTTTCTTCACCTAAAGGGTTGTGAAGCACTGGAACAGGCTGCCCAGGGCAGCGGTGGAGCCACCATCCCAGGAGGTATTTAAAAGATGTGTAGATGTGGCACTTGGGGATGTGGTTTAGTGGTGGCCTTGGCAGTGCTGGGTTAATGGTCAGACTTGATGATATTACAGGGATTTTCCAACCTAAATCATCTTATGATTATGTGGTAGCAGCTTAGACTCTGGTCTTGGTATCATTTAATTCTAGATGAATCACAGGCTCACATCTAAAACTGTGGCTGTATTCCTGAACACAGGAGAGCTNATGATATTACAGGGATTTTCCAACCTAAATCATCTTATGATTATGTGGTAGCAGCTTAGACTCTGGTCTTGGTATCATTTAATTCTAGATGAATCACAGGCTCACATCTAAAACTGTGGCACTTTTGCCCCTAAAGATTTTGCTTCTGAGGACAGAGTAAATACTGTCCCTTTTTTTAATGTTGGGCTTGAACTGGTAGACTTGGTTTGCCACATGTTTACTCTCTGTTTTTTGTAGGTTGCCCAGCTCCCACTCTTCATTAGTGATGGCAAATGGCATCATATCTGCATAACTTGGACAACCAGAGATGGAATGTGGGAGGCTTTTCAGGACGGAGAGAAGCTTGGCACCGGGGAGAATCTTGCTCCTTGGCATCCAATTAAACCTGGAGGTGTCTTGATCCTGGGTCAGGAACAGGTAAGTTAGTGACAGGGTGTTGCAGGTTTTGAAGAAAAATAAACTCAAAACTCCCCAAACAGAATTTCTCTGTTAAACACTTGGCCCTGTTGTAGACACAGTATCAGAAAGACTGAAACCAAAGGAAGTGTCACTATGAGTGACTTTCTCCACAGGCTTTCAGGTATGTAACAAATTTTTAGAGAAGTGGAGACTGTCAGCCATTCAGAACATGATGTTTACTTTAAAAATGAGCCTGCAGTCAGAGACAAACTCGAAATCAGATGTTTGGTTTCTTATTAAAGATGTAGGTAAATAACTCTCCTAATGCAAATGCTAATAAAGTCTGAATATTAGTACTGGCAACAGAAAGTATTATGAGGTTAAGTACTTTTGAGTATGGAAAAAACCCAAAGGATTTTGAATCTTGCTTTTCTAGTTAGCACTTTGTAAATGATTTTCTATGAATTTTGTGGCTCTTGGCTTCATGGTTTTTCTCTATCTATATTATGCATATACCAAAAAAAATATAATATTATGAGTAGCAAGAAATAGCCTTTCTTCAGGATTCCCAGGTTCACAATGGGGCAAAGAAAAATTAGTTTTGTCTTGATATTGATTTTAGTAGATACTTACCCATGGCATAAATGATGGAATGATAAGTTCAATCTCTGAAACCACTCCACACAGCAGATGCTCCAGCTCACACTAAGTGTCTGGCAGACTTTCTCTAACTCTCTGCTGCCATTTGCCTGCACTGTGCTCAGTTCTGTCCTGTGCTATCAGTTTCATGTTAGTGTGATCATAAAAAATCTGTGATTTCTGTCCTTGAGAGGTGGATGGAGCAAGCAAACACTTTTAGGCTTATGCAGTGGTAGTTGGAGTTACTCATTTGGTACAACCAGACCGAGCCTGTGTATTTAGATCCAAAAATCCCATCTCACAGGCCCTGCAGACAATTGGTCAAGGGCTGCAATTACATATATAGCCATAAAGTTTTTAGTGTAATCTGACATTTGTATGTAGTTCTTACTGAAGTTGTCCTGTTGACAAGCTTGCAAAATGTCTCCTAAATCAGCCTCAATATTTAAAGCTGCCTTCCAGCTCTACTGCCCAGAGGCAGGGTTGGTTATGTGTAGCCCTTCTGGGATGTTGTGCAGTCACCACTGTTTGCCTTCAGTTGTTTTGACACAATTCAGATAGGAGCTTGTAACTGTTCCATAGAACGTCTTGTTCAATGTAACACTTCTGGAACCTTGGTTTTGTTCATCAATGTGACCTAACTCTGCACCTCCTTCTAGCAGTGTGTCTGGGTGGGGAGGGACTTCAAGTTTGAAGAGGAAAATGCTGAAATAGCCTTCTCACCTAATCCTAACTCTTGTGTGCCTAAAGGACACAGTGGGAGGACGATTTGATGCAACTCAAGCCTTCGTTGGGGAGATGAGCCAGTTCAATATATGGGACAGGGTCTTAAAAGCTGAAGACATCATGAATATTGCTAACTGCTCCATCAATATGCCTGGCAACATCATCCCCTGGGTCGATAACAACGTTGATGTGTTTGGAGGTGCTACTAAATGGCCTGTGGAGACTTGTGAAGAGCGTCTGCTAGATTTATAGCTGTGATTGTTTCCCATTCAAGTGCCCCGTTTAGTAGGACAATCTTCTGTGCAATCTAAAGCACTTGTTTTAATCTCTGCCCTTCCCCGATCTTAACTCCTTGAAAGAATAAAACATTGAGTAAACTGCCTCAGTGCAAAGAGCTGCTAGTTCAGGGTCGAGCCTGACTATGAAAGGAGCACTTCTTGACTAGAGCAGCCCTGGCTTTCCTATGGCCTGATCCAAAAATATGCTTTGGCCTGCACAGCCTTTGGGTTGGGCCCAAGCTTTGTCCATGAGTTCTGCAGGGAGGGAGAACAGCCCTGCACGTGTTCACTGTAGTACTCCTGAGAATGGGAGATGCTGTCAGAGCACCAGGATTAACAGGCTAAATGTGAATCCTTCCTTCCAGTCTGTTGTCTCCCCTTTGAATCAAAGCCATTCTTTTTAGCCCTTTTTAAAAGAAATCACTTAATCCTTACACTGCAGTGGTTATGGTGCAACTGTGGTTAGAGCAGAACAGCCACTGTCCGAGTGCAAGGCTCTTGCTTTTTAATTTGCAGATTAGAAATCCTTATTTTATGACAAAGAGGGAATGTATTGGAAACATGTTGTACCAGTCCAGTGTGAAGAAAGGGCTGTTTAATCAGCACAGCTCCATTGAAGTAGAGATGCTTCAGGTGAAGTTCTGTCCCAAAGCCTGTCCTTTGCTAGCCAGGATCCCAGTGTAGACGGATGGATGAAAGATTGTACTTGTATTTTTCTGTAGGTTGAATGTACTGAATTCCTAGTGACATGGCTTGTAAACTTTTCTCTATTGTTTCTCTTGCTTTAGTCAATGTCTTTATTTTTTTAAATATACAAGCTGTGATTAAGTGAATTTCTGTTTCGTTTAGCTATGAAAGGCCTTTTTATGAGCAAGTGCCAAAGTTCAGTTTCTGCTTGCTGAGAATTGCTACATATTTTTCCAGCATAAGTCTTCTGCACTGGTTTATATGTTATTATGATGGTCCTATGTAATATGAAAATGTGCTGCTTTTTCAATTCTTGTTGACTGTCTCTTCTGTAAACACTGGGTTGACTACTATATTTTTTTATCATTTTCTCTCAATATTTTGCAAACAATGTTGCTGTTTCCTTGGCATTGATGTGACTACTTGGTTTGTGGCTCGCAGATAGCAAATGCACTGTACTGGGAAAGAGTTAATACTTTTGTTATTTCAAAGAAAAAGGATTTAAATGGGGGGGAGGGGGAATTTATAAAGCTAAATATCATATTTTATTTTTCATATGTTTGAATTGTAAGAATAATATGGTGACAGTCCCATTTGTAGGGTAAAGTTACATATTTCCATGAATATGTAGTATGCTGTTCTTAAAAGAAAATTCTTATAATGAAATTTTAATTAAATGCACTGTAAAATGAGTCTCTTAATTCCTTTATAGTCGCATAAGACACTGAATATTCTCTTTCATAGCTGTTCTGAGTTCAGCTACTGTCTCCCTGGACTGGTAGAAGTACAGACTTCTAAGAAGTTTTCTTTATTCCCTGAATTCCTTAAATCACAATCTTCAACCAAAGAAGGGGGGACTCAATCGTGTGGAACCTTAGCTGGGGAGAAGGTCTCTCCATTTGGATGTGGTGGGTGCCTGAAGTTCCAGCTGAGCTCTGCCTCCTGCTGCTGCCCTCTCCTAGGCCCTGGCCTCTGCCCTGGGATCCAACAGTTCCACTGGAGTGGGATGGGATATAGGATGCAGGTTCATATTTATTTTTACAGTTGTGAGAAACTGGAAGTGATCCCTTCTGGGTAAAAAGCAACACAAGTGTCCCAAACCAGTGAGAAAAGATCTGTTCACCACAGATGACTTGTTGCAGGGTGAGAGCAGAGGCCCTAAACCTGCGCTGGCTGTAAAGGGTTGTGTCCATGGTCTGGCAACAAACCCAGTTATTTGCCTGGTAAACTAACAAGTTGGAGGTGTTCTCTGTAAGAGAACAATCACGTAGGACAGCAATGTTTATCCAGCTCTGATCTCTTTCTCTGGCCAGGGAGAGTTTTTGAGATTTTTATGAACCATTATACAACTTAGTTTCAAATGTTCCCATTCTGACTGGATTTAAAATAGACACATACACTGCACCCCCAACCTACAACATGCTTTCCTTGCCCTAAGGAAATACAAAACCCAGAAAAACCACTTGATATCAAAAGACTGTCATAATAGCTGTATGTCAATGAGCCTGTGTGTGGATGGGGTCAGTCATTTTAAACACTAACTCAGTGTTTGGATTCATTGGTTGGTTGAGGGAAGCAGCAGATCTTTGTATTTGGATTAGCCATGTTATTCTTTATTTAGACAGTTATTTAAACACACTTGCCCCAGTCTTAGGTCTGTTTTTAGCACTCACTTTAACAATGAGCACCTGAGTCAGGAGTCCCACCTGCATGGGAAGGTGTTAATGATGGGGGCTGTACTTGCTTTGTGTTGTGCACAGTGAGAACACCTGAGCTGGGGCTGTTGAGGGCTGGCTCCTTTCTACCTCGAGTTCTCATCAGGCTGCATGAAGGAGAAACACCAGAACTCTTCAATGTGGAAATAACGCTAAAAGTTGGTTTTTTTCTGAGATATGTCAGGGTGCTCAGGTGGAAGGGTCTTTGGGGATATTTGTCCTGTTGCAACCTGATCTAGAGCTGGGATGTTTCTTCTAAAGATCAACAATTTAGCCCACTGGTTTGGTTTTTACTCATTAAATAATCCAGATGGTAGAGACTCTGGGGGAGGGTCTTGGTTTGGTTTTTTTTTTCAGTAAAAGTCAAAGCTAAGGAGTATGTATTCCACTGAAAAGGGAATTAATTTCATTACTTTTTACTACACACATATATTCTTTCTTTTGTGCTGTAGCACCTTTTTCATTAAGAAGAAAAGATGTGTATTGATGTATGTACCTTCATCTTGCAATGAAAAGGCTGTTACTCTACTGCTCCATGCTCTGGGAGTCACACGTTTTATGTGCATATATAAGCAGATGGCAAAACAGGAGTAAATATTACCACGTTCCAGCATCTATACTGTTTATGAAGTGTGGAAGTGACAACACAACCTTCAGTTCCCAAACTGTTCTGAATACACAGAAGTAATAACTTCTGGAAAGCTGAGTGACAGCTCCAGCACTTGGAACACGCGGTAGTGCAGATTTCTAGGAAGTGTGTTTCTGTTTAAAACCAGGCAGAGCTGGGACTCCTAAAAGCAGGATCAGTGATCCCAACAAGCCTTGGGAGCTGTGACTGGGCAGGTGTCCAGGGCACTTGGCTTGGCTGGGAGTGCTGTTCAGGCAGTTTCTGTATTGCACCATTCTCTTTGTATGTACTTGATGCATTGGCTGTTGGGCAGCAACAAATGGAGTGTTCAGTGTGTTTAAATCCAGGTTACATTTCTTCAAAGACAAGGGTTTTTTTGACTAACTGGCTGGTCACTAGAATATGTAGATAATCTCATGTATTTGATATTTGTTTGAAGGCTCCAGCTACACACTTGCTGTCTAACTAGAGCCAAGTGCTGGTGAGGAGAAGGACCATCTCTGCCTTTGGGATCCCCTGGTAAGGGGAGACTGACTCTCTGATCCAGGTGGCTTTTGGCTGGGCAGTGCTTGCTGGTTAAACTGCGAGTTTAGCTCTCAGAAATGCAAAGAAGGCGACAGAAATTCCTACCAGCAAAGCTCTACCCTCATTTTTATACATACTTTGGTGTTTCAGTATATGAGTCTGCTAGGGAAAGGTCGATTCTGTTTTGCTTCAGAGACCTGATTTCCCTCAGGCCTTCCCCAAAGGTGAAATGCAGGCCAGTGGTGAAGCTGCTGTGTTGTATTAGGTGTTTAAAGCTGGCACTTTCTCAATCAGAGTAATGTTTGCTCTAAAAAAATGTTTATGTAACTACAGATTACATTTATTTCTTATTTGCTACTGGCATCTGACTCTATGTGTAAGGATTCTTCATCCAGCTGATTTCAGTTATCCAGATTGGGAGGGAAGATGAGCCTTCTATAGCATCATCCTTGAGGGGACCTGAATCCTGCAGGTATAGGAAAAAATATAGGAAAATATCCTGGCTGAGGTTTCTGCCAGAGATGATGATCCCTTGATGCTGCTGTAGGTATCTGAAGCTGGGCACAACAAGGGCCCTGCTGCTGGAGAGATCAGGTACTGCCAAACTCACTCCAGAAAAGAAAGGTCTCTGTTGGTAGTCAGGGAATCTGGGGGGTTTGAAGGTGTTGTAGGATTTTTTCAGAGATCTTTCACCCAAATATTTTGGGTTTTTTTTTTTTTTTCCCTTCACAAAGAAGAAGTTGGACCTTGATAATGTTCATGGTTTAGCTGTGATGCTTAAATAATACATGAGTTTTACAGAGCTAAAAATCTTCTGGAAAGAATTGAATTAATTGCACCCCTGGCTATAGCTGTTTCTAAAAGGTTGTGCTTAGAAAAGCAGAAATTTGCACAAGGAGTTCAAAGGTCCATTTCTTTCTCCACAGGAGGGCTGGGCTGATGTTTTGGCAAAGCTTCAAATACAGAAGTTCCCTGATGGCTTGGTGCCACTGAGAGAAATGGTTTTATTTATTAGAGATGCTCTGGTGTTTCACCTGGGCTGGCTCCCAGCACACGTGTGTCTGAGCTGTTTAGCTCCTGGCACAGCTGTTCCCAGGGGCTTCTGCCACGTGAAGGATGCAGAGCAATTGTGTCTGTGGTACCCACTCCTTCCCTCACTCCCAGTCAGCTTTTAGTGACTCCCAGGGGCAGAGCTCACCTCGCCCAGGGCAGTCTGGAGCCTCTGTGGCACTGTGTGTGCTGCTCTTCTGTGCTGGAAGACGTTTTCAAGAGGTCTGCCCTATTTTTCAGGTCGCCAAGCTGTTCCCAGCAGCAGTCCTGGAGTACTTTTTAAGAATAAGTATTCAGAAAAATAACTGAAGGACTGTTTCTTAGGAGGATTTAGGTGCTTTTTAAGGTACTAGGTGCTCTTTTACTTTATATCTTTCAAAACACTTAAACCAGCTTATGAATAACTTAAAATCCTTATGCTACTGTAACAGAGTTTGTCACCCAGGCTTATCTCAGCCACAAGAAATTGCTCTCCTGACCTCACTGCATAAAAGGAAACCTCTTTAAAGGACAATTTCATGTATTAAAACAGTATGTTAAGACCTCTGGGTAACAACTGGCTAAGCAGGTGATTCATAACTTTCCTTTTAAAAAAATTTCATATTTTACTGGGTGTTCACTGTTTATTTACAGTGGAAAACCTGATGTGCCATCCTGCTGTGGTACCAGACAAAGCTGTTTTTTCTCCATGAAGCAGCAATTGGTTTTCCTCTCATTTCAGAGGGCACAGAGCAGGCAGTTGCCTCCTCCCTGATGTAGAGCTGTGCAGCTTTATTCTGTCTCTGCAATGACAAAAGGGTCTGAGAGAAGTGATCTACACTGACTTTTAATTTCATATGAGATTTCCCTGCAGGAGATATTTATGTCTGACAAAACAGGGCAGACCTAGATTTGCTTTCCAGGGAAGGTGTAGCTTACAGGAATGTGCTATGTTTTAAGCCAAGATTTCCCTTTTTTTCACTTTTCTGCTTCCTTTATGGCAAATTATAAATGGTTGATAAACACCCATAGTAAAATACAGATATGCATTGGCAAATAATCCTTTTTTTTTTCCCATTAAAGAAAGCTATTACTTGCTGTGTAGAGAGTATGTATTCTCCCAAGAGATCAAATTATTTATTGCAGTGCACTAATTAGCTTTTTCAAGGCTTCTAAGGTCTTGGAGATACTTCCAGCTCCACAGATAATTGCAGTAGGTAAACACTTCTCTGCATCAAGTATAATTTGATTTAACTGGAAAACAGCTGTCAGGACGTGCTTTGGACTTCTGGCCTGATGGGGGCTCTTGTCAAGTGGAAAACTGGCACCTACAAGGCTTTTCAGAGGTGGCTGGTGGGGTAACTATGGTGGCCACAGGTATCCAGACAATGCAGGAGGCTTCCAGAGCTGGTTTGGTCCCAGTTTTTCTTGTATATACCTGTGCTGTCACATTAATTCTGAGGCTGTAGCAGCACTCTCTCTTGCCCATCATTACTCTTGTTTTGGTCTTGGTGAGCAGCAAATCCATCTCCTCTCTCACGTCCATCAGCAGCTCCAGTGTCTGTTCAAAAGTATTTGGCATTGTTCAAATATGCTGCTATGGTTACTCAGGCACCACTGACTGCACAGGTCAGCTTGGAAGAGCTTTACACAAAGTATTTGGGACAGAATGCAGCTCTTGCTTGTTAATTTAAGACCTGGCACATCAGTTTGAACAAATTACATAGAGGATAATGTCTTTCTTTTTTTCCCTACGCTCGGGATTTGGAAAAAACATAAGAAAAATATTGCCTTGACGTGAGTCCAAGCAATGACAGTGGCTCCTGCTGAAAATAGAAACCAGCCTATTTGTTCTGGGAATTGCCTGGAGGCTGGAGGGGCTTTGTGGAGGGAGGATGCACAAAGCAGAGCAGCCTGTTGAGGAGCACAGGCTTCCTCAGTTGCGTCACCAGCATCGAGTACAGCCCCCGTGAGGGCTGGCTGCAGGTCACTGCCACAGCAGGACACCCCTGCAAACAGCCAAGGGCCACATTTGACAACCCTTGGGAAGGGGAAGGGACTGACATGTGATTCTTAGACCTTGGGCTGCCATCTGATGGTTCAGGGATAAGGTGTCAGCTGCTCACTGCTGGAGACAGGCTGGCATTTTCAGCAGGGTGAAGGTGCTGCAAGGATGACCTGTTGAGGGTGTGATATTAATCTTCCAATGCTGTTCAAATCTGAGCTGAATTGGCAAGTGGGGTTGTTTAGGTCCCAGAAATTCAATGGGATCTGTTCTATACTGCACCACAGGCAGAGTCTGAGAAAGGATGACTGTAAAGTGACTTTAGAGATGTGTAGTGGTGCCTGCACTAGGCTGTGCCTTTGTGGTTACTTTACACTGGAGAAATTAATATGACTGAATTTCCTTCTCTAATTACACTGAAGGCAAAATTTCCATAGACTTGAATGGGAGAAGAACAGGAAACTGAGACAAGTCTGAGCAGGCTGGCAAAAATGGTAAAAATGAAACAAAAAAATCTGGTGTGACTTTAAAGCTATTTTTAAAAACACAAGCTGGAGCGGGTTACTGTGAATCACTGGAGTCTGTTATGTATTTATTTATTTATTTTATTTTTTTTGTATTTTCCCTCAGTAATTTTGAGGACACGGTGAGAAGACAAGTTTTTAGAGATGGGTTAAATGTGTTAAAGGTGGGAATGTGTAACATTTGCTGAGCACAATAAATATCACTGCCAAAAGAGCAGGTCCCTTTTCTGATACTGCAAAAATACTGTAGATGAGAATTTATATCAAGCCGTTTCAGAAAACAAAAGAAGCTAGAGGGTTTATTGTTTTAATTGAAATATTAGCTTTACTACCTTCCTTGATGGTTTCTGTGGGAAACTGGGTGTTGTTTGACATTTGCCGAGTGAATCTTGGAGCAACATCTTTAGTGAGTGGCTTGTGTTGGGGGTTGGTTTGTCTCCTCATTCTCTCCCCTCCTCACCAGCCCTTGGGGCAAGTTTCTGGCAGCTGAGGGTGAGGACTAAAAATAAAAATAATCTATCTTCATTGTAATAGGTAATAGCAGAATCTTACTAATATCTCTTGGAGTGTGTGCTGGTTTTCCACTCAGTGCCTAAATTTAAAGGCTGATCATTCATATATTTGTTTTTCCATTGAAGGATGCAAATTTCAACCATATTCATTGGGCTAAGAAGCAGCAGTTCTCTTTCTGTAGCCATTTTTCCCTGTTCCTGCACTTGAAGAAAGACAGGGAGGAGGGTGAAACAGCATAAACCACTTGAGGGGAGAAGGGAAAGGAAACCGTGACCATTGCCATAAGTGGTAAGGGGAAAGTTGTCTCTGAATTCAGCAGCAGACACTGGAAACAATGTCTGTGTGTTGTGATTATTGTAGAGGTGTAAAAAAACACCTTCCCCTTAGACTTTAGCTAAAAGTCAGTTTTGTATTTTGGAAGGGTGGACTGTATCAACTGGCTTCAGATATGCTTGTTTTTGTTCTCCTGTCCCCTCAGGGGTGTGTGTATCAAATCCCTTTCTGTTACCAGAAAGACAATCATTAGTTTTTCCAGATGCAGACAGGAGGGCTCTAGAGCAGTCAGAACTAAATGCCAAGGTGAAAAGTGTGTTGCTGTAGAAACCCATGTCTGATTTGCAAATGGTTCTTTTGCACTTCTGGGGATATGTTCCCAATAAAGACTCTTCAGCTCTCTCTGAGTTTTTAGTGGTCTTGGGAAATGATTCTTCACTGCTAGTTCCTGCTGCTTTTTAATGGGTGTATGCTACAGTTCAGAAAGGCAGCGAACTGACTGTGTGATGAGATGATCAGCAATCTGCTAAAGCTTTGGGAACCATCCACTGGCTTTAAAGAACTTTGGATATAGTGCCCCTGTTCACTGGAGCCTGTGCAATATGCAAAGTATTGCATCCCAGGTTTTTTTAACTTCCATTAGGAACTTGTTAATGTGGGAAGAACTCACAGAAAACTGTTCCACTGCCTTCTCCTTTCCCTGCTAAGCATAAAAGGCTGTTGATGACAATTGTTTATAAATTGTGTGTCTTGAAGAGCTGACAGAGACTACTTGATCCTGAAACATTGCTATGGCACTTCCTTGGCATCCCTTTGATACCTCTGCATCTTCTTGGATTAGCAATGCTGTTGTAAAAGCACGTGGCACAAATCTAGTTACATGAGCTCCTTGTTATTTGACTGCATTCTGAGCAGCATTTCAGACATTATTAAAACATTTCTTTTTGCTCTTTGGCTTTGAAAAATTCTATTCAAAACAAAAGCTCATAAATCTTTGTTTAATCGAAGTATACCTCTTAAGAACAGTCTACATGGATATTGTATAACAAAGAGGGTGAATTCCAAACAGGACTTTGAAAATCCAGCTGGAGCAGAAAATCAAGACTGGTGGGAGATTTTTAGAAATCCTTGCTTATTTCCTAGAAAAATCACTGTAGTGTGTTGAATTATCAATGCTTAAGTGACAACTGGAAGTTGATTTAATTAAGGGCTATGCTGAGTATATTGTATTTGCTAATGCATAGTTTGTCTGAAAATGAACTATTCCTGGCTCACTGAATCTACATTGGTTTCACTGACTGAGACTTGTCTGTTGACAGCCTTGTCAGTTGAAAGCATTAGAAGAGAATGAAATTACATTCTGGGTCTTGCCCCAGATGGGAATTGCTGTAATGTTTTAAACCTCAAAAAGGATGAAAGTGTAACAGAGCAACATGACCACAGTAAGATTTATTAGTGCTGCTTTCATCTTGGCTTTGGGCCATCCCCTGTCTGCAGAATTCCTGTTGATGCCCCATTTGGATTTATGTAGAAATTGATGGTAGGGTAAAGCTCTCTGATCCCATCAGTTCACATTTGCATCACTTTCTGTTCTGGATGAGCTATGAAGGGCTGCAAGCACCACTTGTTAAACTCTAATTAGCAGGCAAGCAGAGGAGAATGCAAGGTCAATTTGGCACTTGTGGAATTTAAATTATTTTCTGAATTTGGAAGGGTGGGAGAAAGAAATCAAAGCCCATGTCTCTGAGTTCAGCTGTGTTTCTGAAACGGTCCCTTAAGAGATGAAAAGTACTTGAATAGAGCCATTGAACTCCAGTTTGCTCTATATTTTGCTGCTGTAATTGTTATAGAGGTCATACTTTAATGCACACAGTTTGGGTTTGATGCCTGTCCTGCTCTACAGAGTTGCTGAGAAAAAGCAAACTTCATTGTAACTGTTGATTTCTATTGAGAGCAAGTGGGTGAAGTTTCCAAACCTTAGTCTAACAGTTCCTTTGGATTTGTCTGTCCAAAGGTTTTGTGCCTCTTGAAAGACTTTGTTACCCCAACTCTTCCTACTGGTATAACAATGAGAATAGTTGTACTTGTTACAGCTTTTTCCATCCCCCCGTGTATAAGCTGGTTGTGTCATTATGGTCTTTAACCACTGCAGGTGGTAAGAACTTAAATTATGAGGAAGCAACACACAGCCTAAGAGCAGGAAGGAGGAAGTCAGCAAGAGTCCTTGAGCAGGACATGCTCAAGACCTGCGTATGCAGTCCAACCTGAAATTGAGATTTTTGGGGCAGGTCACAAAAGTTAACTTCCAAACAGGAAGGATGTGTACTTTGGGCATCCTCTGCACCTGGTGAGTCTGCTGGCTGCCTTGCTCAGGTGTCCTTTAGAGGGTGCTCCCCCTCTGCCCTCTGACTATTCATGGGACAAACAGGCTCATGCAGCTAAAGGAAGTTCTTACTCCCTTTAATCAGATGCTCCACCAAAAAACCTTGTTAATTCATTCATGTAGTGCACTACTTCCTTCAGCTTCAAGCTGAATTGGTTTGCATTATCACCCATTATTTTTGGACTTAGACAAAGTGTTTATGTGTATTCTGGGTCACTGATGCACACAGACTGTTATTATGGGGCTGAATCAGCACTGTGGGACAACTGACAGCAGTCCTGGTCTCCTGGTGGGTATCCATTTATGCTCGAGATGAAGCTGTAGTGAGTGAAGGCTCATTCTTCAAGAAAGGTGATTGAATGCAACTGCAGATGGTTGATGAAGCTGGACAAAGAGAAACACTCGTGTCACTCAGCATGCTCTGCTACATAGAACAAGGGGATTAGATATGGTGAATTTCTAGTAATGAAAGCAGGCAATCGGGTTTGTCATAAAATCAGCTTAAAAGAGCTTTCTAGATTCCAGAGAGAGCTAAAATAACTTGACCTACCTTAGTCCTGTAATCTTTAAATGCTGCTTAACATCTGCTCATCAGCACTTGGCAATAATATTTATTATGGAATTTTTAATAGCAGAAATTGTCTTGTGACAAAATTAATAGTGCAGAGGGGTGCGCTGTGGAGGGAAAAACCCCATCATTACAAAGGGGTTAAAACCAAAAAGGCAGTATTGGACTTCAGTTTAAAAAATCTTTAGGAGAAACTTGGAGCTACAAAAATTTCACTTAGGTCATCAGCCTGGGCCAAGTGTGGCCCAGTGGCCTAGGGCAGGGTGAAGCACCCTTGCAGTCCCCTGCAGATGGTTAACATTAGTTCTGCTTAAGAGGTCTAACTTAATAATGGAGAATTGTAGAAACTCTCCTCAAGCAGTAGAAAAGGGAGATGTGCTGAAGATGCCTTTAAGATTTGAGCTGTTATTTGAAGACAGCTTTCTTTTCCTGAGACTGGCAGTTATGAGCATGTTCTTAAATTGGTGATATAGAAAGTACCTAATATTAGGTGGGCTGGATTTGAGCCATTATAGGCAGAGGAAAGAGTCTGAAGTTCCTTATTGCACACTGTATTCCTGAAAACAGTAGCACGAGAATTTAAGGACTCTCTATTCCCAGCAGTTACCAAAGAAAAGTAAATTGCAATTCTCAACTTGAAACCTCTTCCAAGTAACAAGCTCTGTAGACTCTCAGAGGTCCCACTTATTTCTCTGCTGAGCCTGTAATCTGCTCCATTAAATGATTCCTTAGAAAGTGGTCTGAAGATGTCAGCAGGTGCTGAATCCACATTTTCCTTTGCAGTGTGTTCCAGTCAGTTCTCTCAGGCTTCAGACAATGGGCCTTTTTTTCCTAATTTGGATTTGTCTGGCTTCAGGGTTCACTCCTTGGTCCTAGTTGTCCTTACCTTCCTTCCCTGCAAGTCAACTGTGGCCATTTTCTGCCTGTGGTGTAAATGACTGGGAACAAGTTTGGGTATTTCCTGCACTTAACCCTTTTGTGGTTTTTTCCTCTGCTATCATGAGTCTTTTGTCAACATCAGATCTCAAGCAGAAATTGGTTATTGCCAATTCCCTATACAGAAGTCAAATATCATCTCCACTCCCAGACGCTGTTCTTGGATTCATGTATTCAGCAATGATATTAGATAGCTTTGCCACTGGGAATGCCTCACAAATTGCTTGTTCTTTCTGTTGTCCAAATCCCTTATTCAACTGCTTTCTATGATGCAGTTTCTCATGCTGAATGCTTGTTGTTCCTAGACATGGAGCTTTGTGTCTTGGCTCTGTGGGAGCCTATTCTGTTGGAAAGAGACCAAATTATTAGGCCATCCAGGCCACTCTATTGGCCTCCTTCCATCCTGATTTACTACTGTGTTGTCCTTTGTGTAGGCTGTACATTCTCTGCTAGTAGAATATATATTTATTTCAATATTATAATTGACAGTGGTGAGTATGCCAGGCCTGGTATGAATCCATGTGGAACACCCAGTCGCTTGCTGATACTTCCCTGTAGACATCTACTTCTGAAGATCTGTCACTTACCCCACTCTTAATTCACTTAACATTGTCTTTAATTGAAAATACAAAATGGTACAATAAATATCTCAAAATTGAAATCTCAGTAGCCTTCAGCTGTCTAATATGTGTGTGAGGTCTTTCCTCCCAGCATTTCCCCTAGAACTGATCAATTTCTGTTCACTTTTACTCTCTCTCTTTTTTTTCGTCCCCCCTTTATTTAGGGGTTGGATCTCAGACTGTTCAATGGAGAGTATATGGTTTCCCTACAAATGGGTAGTTCTTGACATTAACATTCTGCTGAGATTTCTGCAGCAAGCTCAGGTTTTAGCACTGAATCCTCTTTAATATGTCTCTGAACTTTTCTACCCATGTTTTTAAACTTTCGTGATGTCCATGTTAACTTTGTCTTTCATGGGGGCTGCAACGAGGGACTGCTTTGCATCAATAGTAAAGGGCCACAGCTTAAGTCAGAGAAACTATTCAGCATGTCCTGAATTGTAAAACTGGACTGGTGACTGGTATTTTGTTATGATAAATGGATACTTTTCAATGCTGTTGGTGGGGTTTTTTTGTGTTCTCATTTTTTGTTTATTTGTTTTTGATTTTTTCTTTCTCCAAGAGTTGCAGTAGTGTGAGGGTCAGAAGAACACTTTTTTCCTTGAAGAACTGGTCTGAATTTTTGCTCTGCAAAACAAGGCAAGTTCTATATAGAGTAACTATTCCACTAAGCATCTCCACTGAGGACAACTTGTGCTTTTCTGCTGCATTTCCTACCCCCGCAATGTGTATTATCTGGTTCTCCCTTCTCCAGAGGCAGTTCTGGTAATGTGCTGTTCTGTGTAATTATTTAAAAAATAAAAATCCAGGGGTCAACAATAATGTTGGCTGCTAAATCTGGGCATGCTTTTCTTACATGTGCCTTTATTTGTGACGTCTCAGATTTTCTACAAATCCCATCTACTGCTTAAAATAAGGCCCTCACCTTTAGTCCACAGGTAGTTCTTGCATCCTTCCTCCCTGCCAGGCCTCTCTCCAGGGCTGCAACTAACCAGGAATAACCACCCATCCTGGGGGAAGACAGAAGCATGTTCAGGGAGGGAGGTGCTGCTGCATCAGATGAGAGCTCCTGTCTGTCCTTTTTACACCAACAAGTATATGCATCCCTGGGTTGCATATGATATGCTCAGAGAAGTATTATTTTGACCTCCTTGTCAAAAGTGAACATTTCTTTCTTTGCTTTCTCTGTGCACAGCACTATGTCTTGTTACATTTAAGTTGCAACAAACTCTAAATCAATAATCCCATTAAGAAGAAAAAGGGGGTCTAGTAGCAATAAGTACAATTGCAGAGTTAATCAGATCATCTCTATTCAAGTTGTAGACTCTGTTTCCCCAAGATGCTGTAGCTCTACAAAATCAATAAGGGAACAATAAGTAGGTTTATTTTCTGGGTATCAGTGGTACAAGAGTGGGGGCTGGATGCCTGGAAGGAACCAAGGGATTTTGCTGCCTCTGAACACAGTAGGTGTGGAAAAGCAACTGTTGCTGTCATGGACTCAAATAACAGAAAGTAGTGTATATTTTGGGCACTCAAATGTCTGGGAAATGTCTGGGGGAGGTACAGATTCAGGAATTTTTCTCTTCTTAGTCCATGCCCACCAATTTCACAAACACAATATGTCTAAAATAACACTGCATTTTAAGTATAACATTTTGAGTTGGTAGCTACTTGTTTTACAGTGTAAAACCCACCTGATTTTACAAACATTCTTTGGAAGAGATGGATGATGTTTTTCTTACCTCCTCTTTCCATCTTAATTTCTAAATCTGGTCCTTACTGCTGATCTCTTCTAGTTTTATGCTATATACCTATAAAGGCTTCAGTGGAGTTCACCTGGCTGGTCTGGGGAGATTACAGTGAGATTTAATCTTTCCTAAACTAGGCTTTGCACAACTTCTTTTGAGTAGAGCTGAGCCCTCTTCTCCACAACCATTACCCTTTAAATAGCTATTGAAGAAACTAAAATTGAAGCCACTAAAATTATGGACCTCCTTGTTATTTCATTATTGTTAAATATGATCCCTGCTGTGCTCTGGGGTAACCAGTGCCCAACACTGCTGTATCTTGATTGTTACTAAATGATCCTTTAAATTAATCCTTTAAGCTGTATGTGCAACAGATCAGTGTATTACTTTCTCCTCTCACTGTACATTAAACAATAGATCATGTAACTCTGCCTTAAATATTTAGTATGCTTATGTTTGCTAATAAAGACTTTTTAGGGGAAATAATGTTTCACATTGGCACTCAGGCTAATACTCAAGTGCAGCAGGCTGAAAATGCATTTCACTGTGGCTCAGGGTGGCCTGTCCTATTTGGAAATGATGTGGCTGTAGCAAAGACTCAAACTGGGAGAGCTGGGAGTGTGGTCAGAGCCAAAGAGCTGTTGAGCACATGTAGACACTGCCCAGTGAGTGCAGCAGAGTGAGAGGGGCTTCATGCATATGGAAGAAGATTAGCAAAGCTTTCAAAGAGCAGGATTAATTCAGATGGAGTTGCTGTCATGCTTTGGGTACCTAAGCATCTGTCCAAGGTGGGTTGTCAGCATCTGGGAAGAGCTGACCTGTGTTCTACATTCTCAGCTGCACAGTCTTCATTTGTGCTGTGGGAAACTCAAGGACATTCCTGCAGTGAGAACTCAGCTTCCTTTTAGTTGGTTTAGGTCCTAAAATTGCCTCTTGATTTCATCAAGACTTGACTTGAGTGAGGTCTTCATTGTCGTGATTCTGAAAGCCCATTTTGTATTGGGCTGTCACACTGAGTTTTTTAATATAACTAATTTCTTCTTGAACTTTATCAAAGTTTAAATAATCATTAAGGCATTCACATGCTGTTCTTACCAGCTGATCTTTCTGGACTAACTCCTAAATAGTTAAAAACCTACTGTGTTTAAAATGAACAGGTTGAACCCAGGCTCGAGGGTGCACAAATAAAGTTTGCAGCTCCTAAGATTCAGTAAGGTGAAGTTTTAATGGCTTAACCCTATTACTGCATAAAATTACCATAAATTTTTCAAAATATTAAGGTTCCTCCTCAGCAGAGGAGAGGCTGCATGTGGTCAGATAATAATATCATATTACATAATAACATAATAAAGATATTTTAGATAATAATATCATACAGGTAGAAAATAAAAATGGAAAATGAGCCAGGCTGTAAATGCCACTGATCACAATGGTCATTATCTCACAAGTTGGTGCTGTTTTGAGGAAGGATAAACTGACTGCTTTGGCCTCATGACTCGTATGGTTTGTTTTCGTTTTTTTTAATCTTTCTGATTCCTCACATTTTTTCCTCCAGGGAAAATTACTTTAATGCATATGCAAACATTGTGTGCGTGTTTTTTTCTTGTATGAACATATTTGATACATATATAAAATGGTTTCTATACACACAAATATGCACATGGTTCCCCACATGTGTGGCAAGAGGGAGCTACTGAAACTGAGATTCAATACCTGCTTTAAACCACTCTGGCAGTGAAAGCCCACCACTGAGCTGTGCCCAAACTTTACAGGAATGTTTCCAAGTAACCACAGGAGCTCTGTGGTTTAGTGGAGTGGGTTATCCTGTCCTGGCATGTACTTTGGGTCTGTGCACGTGTAAATCCTCCATGTGTACAGCACAGAATCTTTCAGCTTATTCCAGACGTATGGCTGCAGCTGTATTGATTGTGTAGAGGTGTCTGTGCACTGCTTGATCAGCACCATAATATGTAGAATGAATAATGTATATTCCTGAAGAAAGAGCACTGACTGGCAGAAGCAGCAAGCTGAATCTTGGGAGCAGGGGAGTGAATCCTGGGCTGGATCGTATTTTTTCTGAAGCTCTTTGAGGCAGTCAGGTGGTAGAGCAGAGCTAGGATTGTGCCCAAATGTTGTATCAGGTGGTGGAACAGAGCTAGGAATGTGTACAAGTGTATTTTAGAGAAATATTTAATGTGGAACTTGCCCCCAGTCACTTCAAGCACATGGACATGTGGAGGGAAAGGAGAGTTAATCTTGTGTGGCATAAATCAGTAAGAGCTGTGCAAAAGAACTTTTCAAAGACTTGCTTGCTAAATAAATTACTGGTCATGTTTTATTTAAAATGCTCGTTCTGCCAGCAGAGAACATAGCAAACAGGCCCACTTACAATTAAAGTAACAGCCAGGATTTTCCTTCTGGCACTGCTGTGACTTCTTGCACTTGTTCAGCTTTACTGCATGTCACCAGCAGCTGAGCAGAATCACATGTACACGCCTGGTTCACGTGGTATCTTCTGATCAACCAGTTTATCTCCTTTTGCTTGCAAACGTCCTTTTGGCGAGCACAGCTGGGACACCCTGCTCACCCCACTCTGTTTGCTTGGTTCTGTAACAGGGATGGCAGCCGGGGTGTGCATTAGCAACCTCGGACTGTGCCTAATGCTGTGCGGCCCCCACAAGCCGGTGCGGAGCTGATTGCTGAGACATGGGGATCGGGCTGTTCCCTGTGTCTGCCCACGTGCTGTGGGAGTTGAGGTGGATTGGTGCCAAGCTGCAGAGTGGCAGAGGGTGGGTATAGAGGATTTACATTTCTAGCAGGACAGATGTTTGCTTTCTTTGCTCCTAAACATCTGCTCACATGCTCTATTTTGGGAAGTGGTGAACACTACTTTAAGTTCAAGACTGAGGTTACAGGAGGTTGTCAGCCTTATCCCATCTGAGGCTGTTCTTGATTTAAGGCTAATGGAAGAAATGTGTGGAGAAAATGTTTTCTACCTCAAGGGTGAACATTCCTGGAAAATCTGTCCCTTGCAGCACAGCCTACAGCACGCTCTGTAACCCTGGTGATACAAAACCTTTCCTTTCCTTGCCCTGATGACCAGGCTGCAGGTTCAGAGATGAGCCTTGTCATGGGACAGTGTTTGTTCATTTCTGTGTTGGTTTTTTTCCCCTCAGCTAATCTCAGTTGACATCCAAACAGCTCACTGCCATCAGCACTGGGAAGTGTCTGTGCTGTTTTCAGTAGGTTATATAGATTAGGTCTCTGCTGCTTTTACCTTGAGCATAACATCGATCAGTTCACATCCCAACTTCCTCTGAAATATCAAATAAAAGGGCTTTTGAAATGGCTGGCAGGCAAGGGATGGTGTACAGGCATTTCTTAGGAGCTGGGTGGTATAGCTAGATGGTGTGTTTCTTTGTGCCTAAGATGCTTTTTTTTTAAAGAAGTATCTCCTAAGGGAAGGACAGGAGCCTGAGAAATGATCCTGGGCTAAAGGAGCAGCATTTTCAAAGTTTGTAATACTTCATTAGGCACAGCTAACACCTGAGCAAGCAAAAGATGAATATTTGGGGCAAAGAGTTTAGCCTGCCAACTGTTAATATAATCCAGAAGAATAATGAAGTGTTGATCTTTTTCCCATGGAAAGAATCCGAGACTATTGCAGCAGCTCTGGGACTTCCGAAGCACAGTAGCACCTAAAGCATATTCCTGTTCCTCTCTGCTGTGACAGAAGTCCTGTGCTTGGGGTGTTTCAAGGCAGAGAATTCTAGTTGCCTTTTTGCCTCTTGTTTTTGGAAGTTGTTTCCTCGTGGTCAAATTCAGCCCCTCTGTTGTCTTAGTGATAAAAGAACCCAAGTTCAGGGTGTCTTGATGGAGGTCATTTCCCTGTAGAACAGTTCTCTGACTGGAAATCCTTCCGAAGTTGTTTCCAAATTCAGGCTCTACCAATTGGGCTGTCATTGGAAAGTAGGGTCCTTGATGCAATGCAATCACGTGGTAACACAAGTGGAACGTGCATTCTTCAAAAGCTTCATTATGAATATGACTAAAACATTTTCTGGTGTTATTAAAACAACCTGGACTCCAGCAATGAGAATGACAGAATTCTGAGTTGATGTCTGTGTCAGTCTGGCTGCTCAAAAATAGCATTGTAATAGTGGCAGTGTGGCTATTGTGCCTTTTCTTTAATGCTCTAAAAGTTGGAGTTCTCTTTGGGAA
Source organism: Pachyramphus minor (assembly GCA_013397135.1). NCBI lineage: Eukaryota > Metazoa > Chordata > Aves > Passeriformes > Tyrannidae > Pachyramphus > Pachyramphus minor. The sequence goes on from VYXB01003697.1 coordinate 123,826, forward strand.
GCCCAGTGAGATAATTAGATTTACAGAGAGATAGGACATTGTTTTTTGTGCAGGATCTAACATATGATAGTCCCTTTCTGTGCTCTGTATGCTAATATCTAATACAAAGGGCTATATCAGAGGAGGCATATGCACAACAAAAAAATCTGTGTCCAGCAGTCTGTGGCCCTGGCACACATCCTTCAGCAACATCTCTAGTGTATGTTGAGAAAGTAATTCAAAATTGTTGGATGCTTTTGGATTATATAAGATTTTTGTTTTCTCAACATTAGGTACTATAAGGAAATCACAAGTTTGGTTTAAAATGCAAAGATGCACAATATGTATATAGTGATTTTACAGGGGTTCTGCCTTCAGATTTTTCAACATTTGGCCATTATTTGAAGTCTCTTCCCAGCTAGAAATTTATTTGTCTTTCAAGGAAATTTAAAAAGCAATTTTGATATAACCACATGTGCCTGTTGAGCTCGAGTCCTGGTTAAATATTTTGGGATTAGCCTTGATAGTAACTGAAAGAACCATACTCAGTACTGAAGACGTCTCATATTTACAAAGTTTAACAAACAAATAGCTAGTAGTCTACTAATTAATTCAGACAAATTAACTTTAATTAGATGGTACCTAAGTTGCTGTAGTTTGTGGTCTTGTTTTTATGGGGCACAGCTTATGTTAAATGCTCCCAGAACCATTTTAAGATCATGAAGTTATTTGGAGGACAACATATTTTTAATTACATTTCAAAAGCTTCAGTGCTTTGCTCCCTCCATCCCCCCAGCAGTAAGGAGATTAGGGTCAGTGCCAAGTGACTTGCATCACCCTCTATCATGGGATGTGGCTGCCTAGGTTTTAGCAGTTTGATGGAATGATTCACCAGCACAGTGTGGTTTCATGGGGATACAAATGCATAATGAGCAACCTTGCATAGGTAGAGGTGAAAGAGCCTTTCAAAAGAATCTTGCCAAAGAGTTTGGACATGCAAGGTAGAACAAATCTCTAGCTCAGGCCACTGAGGCTGAGCATCTGACCTTCAAAATACTACAAAGGGATGGAGGCTGCAATCTAGGTCGAGTTGATTGTGGAATAGCTCCACGTGTTTACCAACATCCTTTCCAGCCTGTTTTAACACCTCTAGAAATTTTTCTACTTATCAAATATTTGAAGAGTTTGGTTGTATTGTACAGACAAGATTTGATCCTTTAATTCAGCCAAAAATTGGTAAATATTCATGGCAATTCCTAAGCCTCGTTGCTTGATAATGTGTGTCTGACAGACACAGGTTTGCTAAAGAAAGTCTTGACAGTGAACCCACCCTGCTTCCTAGTACATATTTCAGTCTGATACTCAGATTTCTTTTTTTTCCATATTCAAATCCAGTCCCCTGAAGCTTTGGTTTTCCTTCTACGTATTTTTGTATTGCAAGGCCACGTGTAGGTAGGAGCACTTTATCAAATTGGGAATGCTTTGCTACTATTTCAACCGTGTTGCCAGGAATAGCTCTTTACCTGCAAAGCTGCACACTGAATTCACTTGAACACAATGCACAGATGACTTTTGTTGCACTGGCTTTGGCTGGTGCACCTGTGCTTGTCAAGGATTTGGGAACTTTCTTATTAAATCAACCTGTACCAGCTGCAGGAGTTAAGATGATTCAAGAAAAAAAAAAGGAAAACCACAAGAAACAAAGTAGTAGAGTGCACTAAATATTTGCAAGGGAAAACATGCTGATCAGGGCAGTAACTCCAGTTTTAACTAATAAATAAAGATAAATCTTTGAAGCACCTCTAGCATACAGCAATACAGCAGTTACCACTAGCACAAGAACGAACCCCATTTGGACAGGCAAATGGCAGATATCTCTCAAATCCTACTGTGCACAGACTTTGGTTAGAGAACAAGTAGAGGAGAGCATTTCAAACTTTTCTTTCATGTAATGCTGATTGTAATGCTAGTTCTAATGCTGCAGCTGTCTGGCATCTACAGGAGATGGAGGTGATTTGGAAGGTGTGATTGTTATTTGTGTAATGAAATCCATCTGACAGGTAACCACATGTTCCAGTTAATCTTAGCTGGGCTATAAGTAGATCTTGTATCAAATGTAATGACTCAGTTACTGAGCCTCATGCTAATGTCAGTGACATCTACTTCAGCCTCTGTGTTCCTTAAAAATGGTTTGAAATCAGGCTTATGAGTGAGTTTGTATTAGGGTAACCCCCACTTAAATACTATAGGTCACACTGATATCTGATGCCAGTAGAGGTGCAGTAGGAGAGATTTGTCCCAGCGTATTTTTTGTTTGTCCATATCCAAGGACACAGCTGCAAAAGATTGGAAAGGGTTTTCTAATGCGTTAAGAGACTAATTTATTATTTACTCTGGGAAAAGCAGTCTTGTTTAATATTAAATTCCAAATTTCCTTTAGGAGTTTACCAACTGCCCAGAAGATTAGGGGCATTAAATTAATGAACGTCCCTTTTCATGAGTTATCTTCTGCCTCCCTTAGTTTGTGAATAATGGAACCAACACTCCTGTCCCTGCTGTTGCACTTACCCAGGACTAGCATACTCTGTTTTTTCAAACAACAGTGAGTCAAGAGGTAATTTCAGCTGCTTTCACTCACAGGGAGGGTGGAATCTTTGCTGTGTTAACCAAATTCATGTCCCATTTGCTCTGTCTCACACCTCCCTTTGGACTGTAGTCTCGACTACTGGGCTTAGTCTGTATATGACCTGAAATCTCTCAAGAAAAAACTAAGGAGAAGTGTAGATCAGGAGGTTACACATTCAGGGCTTTGGGGTGACCTAAGTGAGGCACTAAAACCAGGCCACTCTCCTGGCTCCTCTCTAGTAGTAACCCAGATTTTGCTTGGAGACTGTCAGCTGGCACTTGCACTGTAGCTGCACAGCAATGATATGTCATTGTAACTTGGTTGAAACTGGCTTCCAAAGGCTTGGAACAGAAAGGGAGCAAGCCAAATGCAAGCCTCTGGTGCCTGGAAATCTCCTGACACCAGAGCTCTTTGTCCAAGTTTTCTGTAGCTTTCAAGTCCCCTGCCAGACTTGTGACTAATCATACAAGTGATGCAAACTATTCTTATCTCTAAAATCATGCAGATAAGATATACATATATTTATATATATAGCTATACTACTATAGGCTATGTGCTATGTGTCTAACACCATCTGCCAAGTACATGTGTGGGTTTTGTTTAAGGGAAGATCTTTAAAATCTGAATCATTCTTATCTGAAACCAACTCAAAATTTTAAAATAATTTCGAAAGTGGACTTTGACTAATGATTCAGTACTTTAGGGGAAAATACAACTTTGCACACAGAATTTCAATTGCGGACAATGGAATTTGATTGGCATCAACATTAAGTATAAAAACACACCTTGTCAAGTCTCAGGAAGGGCTATATAGCTTTAAGAGCTCAAGGAAGAGCTCAAGATTCCCTTGTGCTTTTGCCAACATCCTATTACAGATTTCTCTGCTCCCCTCATTCTTAATGATTTTGGTGGGAAATATGATGGATAACTGAAATAAGATAATTCTATTTCTAGTGAAAGCTTTACTACATTGATTTCTTTTTTCCTGTGCTGCTGTTTGTCAAAAGCAGATGACACACAAAATTCTGTTTGTCAAAAGCAGCTGATGTACAAAATTCAGGTGTCACTGGGAATTCAACCTGTCGCTTCTGTTAAATTTTGACTACTGCTTATACCATGAAAAACTTAACTGCTGTGAAAGGTAATTTATTGTTACTGTCAATGGCTGATCATTAATGGAGTCAGTGGAAAACTGCACAGCATTAAACTAGAACTCCTGTGTATAACTCTCATAACACTTATTATTTCTATATCATAATGCTATGTTGATATAGCAACACTTTGTGCTTATATCACTTTTATTGTGGGATCTGAAGTGTTAAACAGTTTTATTCACGCTTCATAACAGCCCAGTAAGTGCTATCATCCTGGGTTATTAGACAGGTAAGCTGGAACAAGGACAAGCAGAGATTTGCCCAGGGATGTAACACTCAGCCTTGCAAGGCCCTATCTGTACAGGCTGAAGCACGTGCTTAATTCTAGCCCTGTTCAATGACTCAAATGTTTTACCAAATCTGGATCTATGTAACCAAAATTCCTGGTCAACTTGATTAACTTTCAGATCATCTCTCCTAAAACTCACAAGAAATCAGCAGGATTTACATCCCTACCTGTTGTTCAGCTCCAGGTTGGCTGGGGGGAGTGATCAGTGCACAGAGAAGGGCATGTCCTTAAAAGCAGCTTATGGTGCAGAATACCTGGCTACGACCGTTCTCATTCTGTCCTTTCAGACAGAGGCTTTCATGAGCTTTAAACTCACCTATTAACAGGGAAATAGCTATTTTTGGACTACCTAGTGCAGCTGCTGTAGCAATTTGGCTGCTGCAGCTCCAACCTTGCAAACAAAGTAAATATTTACCTGTAGGCTGTTGTTAATAAAAGAACCCTTCCATCCATGTTTACCCTGGCAATGCTTGCAGTAATTTGGTTGACAGGGTTTGAATGCTTTTCATTCATATTACTATGGGAACCTTTGAGTGTGTGGCAGCCAAGGCAGTGGGAAACATGGTCATTCAGAAAAATGTTGTTAATTTATTTACCTGCCTTCCTGGAGTTTTGGTTTGATTGTTTTGTTCTTAAAAAGTACTGGAGATCTAGACAATATAAATAATTCATTGCACAAGCATCGCATTTCTGGGAATGCTGGCATGAAAATTGCTAAATATGCATTTAATTTCAGCTTGATTAGGTGACTTATTCTGTTCTAACATAGTCATAATTAAAATGTAGTCCTGTGAGGTTTAAGCCATTACAGGTACCCTGTGTTTGATGAGCAGCAGGGCTAATTAAAGGGGATCCTCTTTGGGTTGCCAGGCTGGATGTTTAGTTATGTGGGGCAGCAACCAGGATTCCAAATATGGGGCTTGGAAGGCTTATAGGAGACTGGTTCATCACAATGGGACAGTTGAAATATTTCAGAGGCAAGTGAAGCAACCCCTCTGGTTCAGCTTGTTACCCTGCAAGGGAGGCCTCAGCCTCCCTATGGGTAGTGGGGGGAGTGCCGCATGTCTCCATGTGTCACTTCCCTGCCCTCATGGGAATTTCAGACCAGGAGGATGTTGGAAAGCAGACTGGAAAGCAGCTGAGATGAATCTTGGGATGGATAAGTCTGGTGGGAACTCCAGGCTAGATCCTCTGCAATGGCTTCAGCAGGAGCTGGGCTGTGGACCTCACTATGAAACCCATCAGTGTTATAAATGAAGTGCTGTTGGGAGTAGGTTAAAGGAAAGCAGTTTCCTGAAAACTGCTTGGGCAGAGTCATGGGCTCAGTGTTGAGTTTCTCCTGTATTCAAGGCTGTTCTTGCTCTGGAGCTCAGCTTACCTCTGGGAAATTGTCAGTGGTATTATTTTTGACGTGAAGCTGAACTGAAGGCCATGTCCTGCAATCCATCCTCACCTGAGACAGGAGATATGCCCTGGAAATGCAGATAATGTCACAAAGCTGGATTACTGAGCTGTTTTTCTGGTTGGCAGAAAGGTGAGACCTGCAACCAGAGATGGCTGTGGGTGAAATCCACACATGCCCCTTTTGCTTTGGCAGTATCTTGGTGGCTCTGTCACTGAGACCTGGCAAAAGGGGCCCTTAGTGGGTCTGGCTGGCCAAAGTGGGGACAGGTGTCGTGTGCTGTGTGACCCAGCTCATTATGAGTAACCATCAACATCAGGCTGTTGCTTTCCCAGCTCCTGCTTGGTTTTTGTTTTCTTGTTCTTTTTTTTTGACCCCCTCTTCCCTTTGTCTAATCACCAGAGCTACCTGCTGCTGTCTGGGCAGCTCTCCCAGCCACTGTGAGCATGTCCGACAAAGCTTAAATCTTGATCTGAGCAAATCTCTTTTAGGCTTTCTCATTTCAACAAAGCCCTTGTTCAGCTGCATTAGTTCCAAGGAGCGCCAGGCCACTGCTCAGTCAATTGTCTGGAAGCCTGGTTGCCTTTAGCATGCACAGAGAGTTCTGACATCCCTAATTCGTAATGTGCAAGCAAACTCTCTTGGGATGGGGTGGGAAATTCAGGTGAAAATGATCAACAAATCCCTGGTCCCAGGACCAGCTCCACAAATTTTGCAGGGTCTCCTCTGTGCTTGCAGTTTAGCTGCACTGAATCTCACCCCATTCTTTGTAGGTGTCTTGTACAACTGGGACCTGGTTGCTCCCTTCTGGTGAGTCCTGCTTTAGTTGGGACAGACGGTAATGGGACATCTTCTCTTGGCTGTTGTAGACCAGCCTGACTGTAGCATGACCACGACAGCACTTAACTCTTTTCTCTGTGACTGACACCACCCCAGTCAGGGCAGTGCTGTTTTCCAAACAGCCTCGCTGAGCTCAGCAGGTTTCCAGAGCAGGAGATGGAGTCTGCTCCTGCTGCTTTCAGGGAAGGATGAAATGAGGCAGGCTTTAGGAAATTGTGTTTATTTCTCCACATTCCAGTTGCTGGGTTTTTTTTGTTTGTTTTTTGTTCCATGGCCTGAAATATTGTTTTATGAGGGCTTGTATATTTAATAACAGGTTTTGCATGTCAGTTTACTATGAGGCTTTCATGTGTATATATACAAACATCAGATGAAATGCTGAAAATGATATTTGTAATTTGAGTTTATTGGTGAAGTGGGTTGCTTTTCTCTCCCAGTGGTTACTCTGCTTCTGCTACATCTTCTACAATTGGGAAGTGATCTCTTAAAGCAAAGATGTTTTTCTTTGCAGACTGCTTATTGTAGCACATTATGTACTATAAAATCGTTCTGTTCAGCAACATTCTTCTGTTGTGCAAACAGCACCAAAAGAAAGGAGGGGGGAAGGGGAATAAATAAGCAGACACACCAACAGAAATTTTCTTTTGCTGGTACCTGAACTGCTCTCAGGGAAGCGGACACATTTGTATTCTGTCACTGCTACCATGACCAAAGAGATCTCCTAGTCCCAGAGCTCCAATTTAGAAAATCTTGCTGTACAGTGCTTTGAAGAAAAAGTGTTTCTGAAATGAAAAAAACAGTGACTGTGGAAGTGAAGGGCTGATACCACTGTGGGGTATCTCTGACACTGCCCTCTGAAGTGGGGTCCATCCTTGCCTGAGTGGGAGCCCTCGGGCCAGCCCTGTGGGCAGTGCAGCTGCAAGTGGGTGGCATTTCTGATTGATGGCAGTGAGCATGTGAGGAATGGGCTGAGTTTGGAGCAGGGGAGTGCCAGTCTTCCTGACCTGGTGGGTGCAGGCTCCAGGCTGTGCAGCTCCAGGGATGCTTCCCTGGGATGTATCTTCCTCTCTGCATCCATGTCCATCTGAACAGAAAAATAGCAGCAGGAAGGAGGGCAGTGGATGCTCTCTGTGCTATAATCCTGCAGCCCCTCAGACATGAGCTTCTGCCCAGTGCAGAACCTGCTCACTGATACTGAGCTGGGTGTTTGTACCTGTGCCCTTGTGATCCCATATCATCTATTTGGGGATAAGTTCTCCACTTCTCCCCTATTCAGCGTTGAAGAATCATACCTTGCTTTAAACTCGGGTTAACCTCCATTCCCAAGTCTTGTGTTTCAGGCTTATTATAAATTATTTAAACAAAAAGGCAGCCTGACTGTAATGCTCTTTATGCTAAAGACATAGATGCCAGTCACACAGCCTGTAGAACTTACAGATGTATTTACATTGCTCCATTGTATTTTTTTTTCTCTGAAAAGATGGCATAATTGTGAGTCAGCAGTGTGATATGTGTGATCCCAAGGACCTCACATGATGTGCTCTGCGAAGAGGACACTCCAGGTTCATATTTTGCCAGTGTTTCTGGGAGTTTTTTAAAGCACACTCCTGGCAAACAAATTATCAGCTGGTTCCTTGGCACTGTAGAAATCACTTCCCATACTTGCCCCAAAGAACTTGCCCCTGCCATGTACCATTGTCAGGGCTGAGATTAGAGCTCAGGTGTCCTCATTTCCAGCCCTTACTAATTACCAGCAGCTCCCTGATGTGTGTGTGCTAGCACACATTTCTGCAGTGATGAATGAATAAGAATTCAAGAAACTTAGCAAAACCTAAGCTATTTCCCTGAACTTTCTGTTGAATAATGGTAAAAATGGGTGCTAGATTCAGTGATGTCAGAAAACGTGAAGCCAGCTAACAGCTGCCAGGAAGCCTGAGAATAAGCAATCTCCAATGGGTTGCAGCATAGCCAGCTCTTTTTTTTTTGATGGCAAAGAAAGATGAAACACTACAAAGATATTCCCAGGGAGAAAATAGATGTCATACAACATTTAAATAGATCCTTTCAAGAAAGAGAGCTGCAGAAACCCTTATAACTAGCTCACAAATTTGAACCTGCTGTTTTTTTTTTTTAAAGACTGGTAGGACAGATACCAAGCTTAAAATATACAGCTCTGTTGTCTTGATATCTTAATTCTATTGTCCAGCTTTTGCCTGAATGTACCAGGTAATAATAAAAGCAATACAGAAAGCAGGTCCATAACTACAAAATGAATGTTTAAAAGAGCTTTGTACTCTACAAAGCAAGACATTTTGAAATAGAGAACAGGGTAAAATGGAAGTTTTAAAGACTGCATAGGGATTCATGGCAATAGAGGGAACACAAGTGACAAGGAAACTTCTCATACAGAGGAACTGAAATACTGGTAACAGGGAGATCGGAGGGAAATTCAAGACATGGAGAGAGCCTAGAAATGGCGATTGCTTTCTCAGAAAGCTCTGTGCACTACGGAATGAGGGAAGCTGTCAACTTCTAAATCAGGAAACATTTAAATCTGATCTGTTTGTATCAAAAGGCAGATCAGTAGCTCTCCATTAATTATCAGAAAGATATAACAACTGAAAGGACCCCCTGATCCTCAAACAACCCACTCCCCTGCTTCACTCTCATCTTCCTCCCCTCCTCCCTCCACTGCTCCTTGTGTTCATTCCTCAGGGGCTGCTGGTGCGTGGACAGATATTGCAGGACACCACTGAGCAAACTCCTTGCCAGAAAGGAAAAATCCAGCTGGATACCAGCTTGATATGAAGCAGTTCCACTGGATTTATTGTGGTCTTAGTGTTGAACCATAATTCATTTTTATATGCTAATGAATTTGATTAGACCTGGCCTATGTACTAGAAAATATGAATATTTTTGAGCTTCAGTATTTCTGTGAGTTACAAGGTGATCTGTATTTATTTATTTATTTACTGCATTCATCTTGGGAAAAGAAGGGCCACGTTTGAATGAGACAGATAACAGCTCTGTGTGTCTTGGAGCAGTGGATGCAGGTGGCCATGACGGTACAAATGACTCATCCCCAGAGGTGCTGTCAAAGACTGACTTCCTTCAAGTTCATACACAAATATCATTTATATTCCTCTGTCAAGGTGATTTCAAAGTGTCTGTGGTCTGTGACAGAAGTAAAGATTTTGTGAATTTTGAATTTTTCTGCTGGTTGTAAGGAGGAAAAAGAAAGAGCTACAGAGGTTTTTATACCATTGTATAAAATGTTTACTGTGCTCATAATGCAGATTTAAAAGAAAGATATAAAACAAAATATGCAAAGGAGCTATTTCCTATTAATTGTTGAATTCTGTACCTCTGCCTTTACTGTTCCAGTCACTAAATATGAATCCTAAGTAATAATTCTTTAAAGCAGAATATTAATTAATGCAACACCTTTTTTGGACCCTGTTTGACACAGGCAATGCCAAGCCTGTGTCTGGGGCTCACAGCTGCCTTCTTTTCCCATTTAATGTTTCCCAATGATTCATTTTTCTTCAAAGCTTGCGCTGATGCTGGTGCAGAGTCATGCACTGATACTGGTGCAGAGTCAGGACTGGCTGATCCTGCATAAATATAAGGTGGGATTAAGAAGGTTGTTACCGAGTTTAGGGGGGTTTAGTTACAAGAGATTTTGTTACTGGCAAGCATGGAAAGAGGCAGCCCATGGATGACCCACCTGTGGTGTGTGTCCTTTTCCTGCACAGAGATCTTGTTTGCCATGAAATACCCACAGGAGAGGATATGGAGCAAAACTTGTGCTGAGCTGGTGATCTTGGAGCTGGCTGCAAACTGGGCTTGCACTGGGAGGGCTGTGCTGCTCAAGGTCTCTGCTTCAACCCACCCCTCTGCTGTACAGATTTTAGGGACATGGCTGGTGGGGAAAGTTGTCAGTGCCTTTGTAAATCAGCCCCTGAGGATCCAGAAGTTGCCTTTAAAAAAATCTGCAGTGGGTTTTAGAAGCAAAAAGCACATCTGTCCTGTGAATGTAAACACAGCTCTGCTGCAGTGGGGCAAACTGACTGTGGATGGAGGGACCTGGAGGACAGAGAGCGACCACTCGCTTGTTCTGATCGTACTTAAAATACATCTCTTCTTATTGTAAAGCTGATAAAATTTTGAGAGGTTTCTTGTACTTACAGCCTCAGCTGAGCAGATTAAACATTACATAATGTGCCTCTCAGGGGCACTGCATGATTAATGAATGCTTACAAAGTGCTTTGTTAAATATGACATAGTACTAATGTCTCCCTTGTAAAAGAAAAACTGAGGAGGCGTTGGTAGAAATTGTCTTCCATGAAAAGGCATCCCCGAAGTTTTTTTCCTATAGTAATCTACTGAATGAAGAAAAATAAACTTTGAATTACATGCACAATAAAGCAAAACACCAGATTTCTCTTCTCGTACTGGGAGAGTAACTTGGCTGCTCAGGAAATCGGCCATAAAATCATACAAACTTTAGAGAAGGCAATGTGAGGGCCAGTTATTTAACTGAGAACTTTCCTCTGCCATCATGCATGAAGAAGGAATATAACCTGAAGCTAAAAGGAGCCATTTTTGAAATGAATACTGCTATGATCGCTGAACTTTGCTTTATTTTTATTATTTTGCATTGACAAATGTAGACAAAGTGGAGCTTTGACTTTCAGATTTCTCTTCCATAAAAAAATATTTTGCTTGTAATAATTCTAAGAACTCCATTTTGGAAAAGTGGGAACAGTTGAACAAACATATTTGAAGGCATATGTATGTCTATATATGAAGCTGGAACCCCAATTACAGGTCTATTCAATTAAAAACTAATATTTATAATGACCCTGCTGGAACTAATTACATAGGGCTAGGCTGATGGCTGCTGCAAATCAGCATGGATATATTGGCTTTCACTTTTGACAGCTGAAGATCTGGCCTTCAGTTTTGGTGTCTCTCAGTTAAATTCTGGATAACCTAATATTGGTGCTACATGTGTCTTTCTATACCTTCTCCCAGAGAAAACACTCTCAGTATTGAGAGGAAAAATCAATATAGATTTATATTTTGAATCTTCATGACACTTGCAGTGGCTGTCACTGAGAGTAACGAGGGACTGAGATCAGAGGTGGAGGGATGGCAGATGAAGCTTCGTTCTGTCAAGGATTTTAAATATTGACCCTGTCCATGAGTATTTCCAGACCTTCCCTACTTTATTCCGAGGAGATCCTAACACCACTCCAGCTGCTTTGTTTTTCAATTGTGTTACAGATTTTTTTTTTTTTGTTGCGTTTTTAAATACATTTCCTTTTTCTTTCTTAGAAAAGGGAAAATAGAAGTGGCTGTATTTGTGAAAGCAAAAGATTTAAAATGCTGAATTTTTTCTTTGCTTGGTAATTTTACACCGAGGGTGTGAAATTCTGGCATGGTGATGTTTCGCATCTGTATTTCACTGAGATGAGTGAGGACGTGCACAATGTAATGGAGAAAAAAGCCTAAAGGTTGGATCAGTCTATGCTCTGGTCTCTGTTACTCCATATCTTCCCTCCTGTAGTCCCATATATGTTCCAAGCCTGACTGGGACCAAAATCTGAATGGATCTAAGTTTTACTGCCAGCCTTGCAAGGCACCTCAACCCTGACTTGCTGTGTGTGTTTTGGAGAGATGATCAAATCATTCATTGCTTTCATTGTGTCCTGAGAATATTTGCTTAGATTAAGGCTATGGTTGGTGAAAGTTCATTCCTGGAAAACCAAGCTTTCCTTCTGCTGGCTGGGTGGGAGCAAAGGGGCTGGCCAAGAACCAGGGTTTGCAAACAACCAAGCTGCTGATGGGAATTTATCTTCATCTGGGAATTTGCCACAGGAGTCCAGGATGTCTAAATTCAGATGTGCTTTCTTTTAGGGTAAACCTTCTTCCTTAGTAAAGGAGATTGCAGACATGCAGGGGGTAGTCCTGGAGAATCCAAGAATTCTTAAATCCTTGAAAGGACAAGAAAAATTCACAATACTGGCAAAAAATCTTCACTGTGCCATGTTTGCAACCACAGGATATGGAGGAAGTTTTCTGACTTTGGAGTTGTTTGCAAGTTTCAGATCATAAAAACTCTTCATGATTTATATGCTATGAGCATAAGTTTCTGTGGTACTTCCATTCATTTTATATCATTTATTATTGCCCTGACTGCTAAGCAGTATATCTTATTGCCTGTTCAAACCATACAGATACAACAATTTCTTTTGTATGTGGTTTTTGAAAAAATATTATATTGTATTTAATAAAAAAACTCCCACAGACCCCTTGAAATTATTAAGTTCAGATTTTGTGACATGTTTTTTTAAATGAATAGTGTCATATACAAAGTCAAGTAGTTAATTGACATTTGGATTATGATGATTAGATTCTGTACAGCATTAAAAATGTGGTATTTTTTCTGGTGTACTCTATCCAGGTCCCTCAAAAATCTTATATGTATATAAAACTGCTGTAAGACCTTATGCCCCTGTGTAAATCTTGTGAGACTGAAACATTAATAACTAAAATTATGTAGTGATTGTGTTGTGAATGCTTTCAAAATGAAAAAGGGCTTAATATTGCTTTGCTTGAGGGTATTAATGGCCACTGTTATGTGGGGTGTATGTTTTGTTTATTTGCAAGGCTGGTTAGTGGTGATGGATATACTCACCTCTTTCATTTAGGGTAAATAGAAAGACCAATTAAGTGCTCCTTTGTGTGGTGATGGATGAAACAAGAGCCAGTCGGGACCCAGGGCAATGAGCTGTGCAAAACTAATGAGTACGGAGCCAAATGGACGAGGGTTTTCCTGGAGATTAATTGCAAACTCTGGTTTGACTGGTTAATGGTATATCCTTCCATACTTTTGAGAAGGAAAAACAATAAGGAAAAACACTGGAAAAAGGGAAAGAGGCAGTGCTTAGCCTGGGAGAAAGCCATGAGCAAGAGCTTCCAGTGGGAATAGTGCCCACTGGGAAGGCAGTCTTGGATTTCTGAGCAGAAAACATTACTGTTCTTTTCCTTGTGTGTTGAAGAAGCAGAGTTGTATATACCTTTTTTCTTTTTTTGGGGTGGTAAATAAGCAGAACTGCACCAAAGAAACACTTGATTTGTCTCAGCTTGTTTTCTTCCCATTGGGAAACAAGTGGGCTAGTGAGACTTGGGGAGAAAAGGGAGCAGCACACTGAAACGTGAAATGTTTTGGTTTTCATTTTTATTCCACATGTCACAATGTAAACCAGACTTCTGTGATAGGCATTGTGGGAATCAGGAGGGACATCAAAAGTTAGGGTGTTTATGGTTGGATTTAAAGTCTTAGAATCAAAATTACTTGATTAGTTTATTTACAGTAGTTACAGGCAACACCTGTTAACTGTGAGTGGAGCTTGAGTGTAGCTGGTGGCTTTACTCATGTAGGGCTCAGCAGACCCATTAAAAATGATGTACTATACAATTTCAATTTTATCATTTTACTGAGACTGCTGAAAAAATAGACTCAAGGATTTCTAGAATGAGAATGTAAAGGGTTCCCTGCAGAGGAAAAAAGTCTCAAAGGATTTTTTTCTGACATTGATGAGAGCAAGTTGGACACTTGGGATTTATGGTAACCTCCTGACAGCAAGATAATGCCGTGGAGAGGTGGGCTAAAAACTGCCAACATACTCTTTGTAAAAGAATACTGGACTATGTGAGTCATTGGGAATGAAATACAGAAGAACAGTATTCATTCTCAGACAGCAATGCATCACTGCCCACCAAATAGGTTTAATGTTTACCCTATTGTAAAATTTTTCTCTTCACTCGTGGATTTGAGAACATCTTGTTCTCTACAACTTAGTCACAGATGTGTCCCAGTACAATGACTACAAAAGTCCAGTTGGAAGAGCTGATAGCGGTATCTATTGAAATTTGTCTTGCAACATAATTTTTATTTTTTACAAGAGTCATTGTTCTGAAGCATTAAGCACTTGTGAGAGGCTGTTCTTGTTTGTTCCTTCAAAAATGTCATCGGTGGGGAAAACTGTGGTTTACAAGTGTATAATATTCTGCTTTTTCTATAGAATGGTCTGTCTTGACTGGTGTATTGGTTATATCCTACAGGTGCTCGCTTCAGTTTTGACAGTAATAAAGGTATGCAGAGCACGTGCCTAGTTTTTTCTTCATCTTTGTATGATTTCTCTTTGTATGATTTTATATCTGTATGATTTCCCTTCCATTAGTTGTGGAAGAACACTAAAACTTTAAATGGCCAAGCCAAAGCTGCCTGAGCCTGGGGGTAAAACTCTCAGAAGAATATGTTGTCTCATGATCCCAATAATGAAGTGCAGAAAGAGCTGCTTTCAGCTGGCAGCTGGTAAAGATTTAGGTTAGGATAAGCAAAGTGGTGCTATACTCCAAGGTACTGCCCCTTTCTCAGGAGAAGGGGGTTGCAGAGTAGAACAACCTTCTTGGGAATGGAAGGGAAAAGAAACTGCTGCAAAGCAGCCCACATAACCCTTGTATGTGCTCTGTGTTTAAAGGCTGAAAATTAACCTGACCTGAGGTTTCAATCCACCTTTACAACAGCATTTCAGGACAAAGTGCTTCAAGATACTGACTGGGAACTAGAAGAAAAGAGAAGTGATTCAGTAGTTGCTGATTTGTTTAAAAAGCAAACAAATACTACTTCAAGACAATATTGGATTTCTTCCTTTTGTATGGAAACAATATCAACATGTCTTGCCTCCCTTTCTCTGCCTGCATTTTCCTGTATTTTCTGTATGAAGTTACACCACTGCTCCATTCCCTGGACCCTACAGAGCACGTGTGTGTCCCAGTCCTACACACATCAGGGGTGGATCCTCATGCAGGCTCTCAGACACCAGCATTGACCTCTGAGGAGATCAAGGCTTTAGTATTCACAGAGCCCTGGGCAGAGCAGGTTTGCTTTGAGCTCTGCCACGAAGGCAGAAATAACAGAGCAGCAAAGAGAGGGATTTTCATTGCCAGGCTAAGGGAGTCCTTATGCATGTCTTCAAGAAGAATAGCCCTAAAGTCAGGCACTCCAAAAGACAGAGATGCTCTTTTAGGGACTCGTTTCTCCTTGTATGTATAAATTCTGAATAATCCCCCAGTGTATAACATTTAGGTCTGACTTCAGTACGCTGGAGACCAAGTTAAGGCTGTGGGCCAAAAATTCCATCTGGCCACTTGGCCCTCACTGGACTGCAGCGAGGAGCTGGCAAGGCTGATCTGTGAGGATCTGCAGGCTGGGTGGGTTTTACATGGAAATGGAGCAGATCCTGATCTCTGCTCCTGTAGCCGCAGTTTGACAGGGTCACTTGGTGGTGTAAAGTGACTGTGGGAGGCCATGGGGCTTCTGGGGTCAACCTGTGTTAATGTGTTTTGGCTGTGCAGTGGTATTCCAAGCAGAGAGCAGGGCAAAGGAATTGCTGCTGAAAATTTTATTTGAGTGAGGTTTCACAGGTGACAGCCATTGCTCAGCACCAATTCCTGCTTCTGGGGGCTTGGAACAAATTCTGCCATCTTCCAGAAAACCTTGATATAGATAGATATGCTGCCTGCTTTTGCAGCTAAATATTCAGAGATAAATATTCTTCAGCAGTGCATTGAGGGGGCGAAGAACAAAAAAATTTCAAATGTGGAGTGAATTTCCTGGCTCCCTGTCCTGAACCATGTTGTTCAAGACCATGGAAGGTGGCCCTCCGTCCCCCATGGTGTCACCTCACATGTTCTGAACCTGCCTGGTCTGTTATGAAGTGCCTTTTCTGAAGCACAAAATCAAGTCAATGCATGAGAATCTCGCCTTTCATTTTGTAGGAGAGCGGGGAAGAGAGGAGGTGGGAGAGAAAAGCACGCTCTCAAACCAGCTCAAAATAACAATCAGAAAGTGCACCGAAAAATTACCACAAACTTAATATTTTTCAGACTATGTGACTTTTTAAGCCAGCCACATGACTCTGGGGTGGAGTGGGGGGCTGACTCATAATATTTGAATACTACACATTGGCAATGCCGAGCCTCTCTGTTTCCCGGGCGGGCGTAATTACTGCAGGAGAGTGAATTGCCTCCCTCGGATCTTGGAAGGGAGTAGTAGAGCAGAGGAGTAGCTGTGACTCAGACCTGGGGATGTGTGTGAGTCACAGTGACTCTCACTTGGTAATTGCTTGCTTAGGGCACCACTTAAAATCTCACGGTCCGTCCTCATGGAAAGCTGGGTGTTTGCAGCACAGACAGATGCAACTTTAGAGGAAATAATGTTTCTGGCTCAGAAAACTGAGCCACAGCACTGTGTGTCTTACAGGTGATTTAGAACCTGAATGGAAATACTTTGATTCCTTTCCTATCACATAGGCTGTTTTCAGTATTTAAATGACTTCTAACCCCTAATTTCTCAAGGTATTTGGGAAGCAGACCTCAACATAGTCTAGAGGAGGAGGAAAGTTTGAAGAGTAATGATGGTTTGAGGATTTGAGATTTTTGTCATCATTTTCATTGCTTTTATAAAGTACTTGTCCATCCTGTTTGCAGAGCAGGCATTCTAATGAGTAATTGGCATTGGTATTGTTCATTGCTTTCACGTGAAATCTATTTTATTTATTTGTTTGGATCTCAGCCTAGCAGTGGATTACTGTTTTATCCACCTCTGGTTTAAAACATTTAAGCTTTCAGCATGCAAATTAATCTTCATGTATTTGTAGATGGAGAAACTGTGCAGCTTTCTATTTATATGATATTAAAGATAAGGGACAAGGAGCAATGAAAATGGAACCAAATATTTACAGTTGGGAAAAAGAGAAACAGCAACATCTAAAATTATATTCTGCATGAATCAAATGAGAGAAAAAAGGCCTGTAAGAATGTAAAGTTATCTTTGCTGCCTCTAGGAGATATTTGTAGGTGCTGCAGAGTTTAATCTGAAATTCAGTTTGAATAAATTCTAGGCATGGGCTTCATTAGAATACAGATAGGAGGCTGTGTATGTTAGAGATGTTTGTATTTGAAATGTCTGTTGTGTAGTCTGTGATTTCCCTCCAGGAGTCAGGAGAGGGATTGTGCTGAGGAAGATGGCACTGAGACCTGCACTGCTGGTAGACTGGGTAAAGTGGTGGGTTGGTACCTCTGCAGCATCTGAGTTTGCATTGGCCCTGAAGAAATGTTGCTTGGAGCATCTGGTGTGTTTATTCCTGAGCTTCCAGAAAAAAATGAGCTGCTGGGCTTCAAGGACATCCTGGCTGGCTACAAAACTTCTAGATAAGCTTGGCCAGCTCCCCAGCTTTTATTTCAGTGAAATTTCACATTTTACTTTTATGTGTGTCTGAAATGGGGTCAAAAGCCACAGACTGGAATGTCATTTTGTGGAGGAAATTGCACAGCTCCTACTTTGAATAGCATTTAAAGACACTTTCCAGAGCAAACTGTTGCCCCAGGCTGGCAGGGGCTCAGCAGTCAAGGCTGTGGGAAGGCAGTTCCTGCCAGTCCCTCTCCCACCACCACCAGAAAAGTGTGGATTTTTTTCCATATCCAAAGAGACCAGGATATGGAGGTCTCCACAACCAAAGGGACCATCCAAAGAGACAAGGATGATGAAGAGGCATCTCCTCAGCTGTATTTCCCACTCCTTGATTAGAAATATCTCAATTGTTACAGTTCTTTGGTGAAATCACTGCCACACTCAATGCAATTGTTGTCAAATTAGTCCATCCCCAAGTGATCCAATGGTATTTCAAGAGTAGAAGACAGTTGAGGGAATTTAGAGGGGATTTACTGTCAAAGGGATTCTGATAATTTAAAAAGTTTTATTAATTTAAAAGCAGTTAGAAAACAAACTGCCATTCAAATACTATATCATAAGATTGCTTGGCTTAATGGTTGAAAATGATGAGTTGGGGAGGAAAATTTGTACATTTGGAACATGAGCAGAAGATATGGAGTGCCTTGTTCTTGGTTGTTCATATTAGAGTCTATATTCTCTTATTTTTAGTAGAAATATCAGTTTTATCAGAGGTGAGATTTCATGGTTACTGTAGTGCAAGCGACACTGAGAGGAGAAAATGTCTCTGTTTTTTTCCACACCTTTTAATTTAGAGAGGTCTAAAAATATTTTTTTTCAAAAAGGCTGATGTTTGGGTGCTCCTCTTCCATTTCTTTTTCTATTTGTCTGTCCTTTTGTGTATTTTAATAGCATGGTATCGTGCTTGTCTCTTTATGCTCTGTTCATGCTGCACTTGGCATAATTAAAATGAGCTATGCAGATATTTTGGTATTACTTGTACACTGGGACTCTCCTGTGTGTCTAGTTATCCATATCCAAATGTGCTTATTCAGTGACCCTAAGGTAAAATCCTTCAGCATTAAATTCAATCAGGGTCCTTGTGGAGTTCAGTGGCCCAGCATTTAATTTCACCAGAAGAAAGCTTTGGTGGCAACTGTTGATCCCATGAGCATTCTGCTTCTCCCTAAATCGGTGATAACTTATGGGCTGTGGAGAACCCTTGAAATGAGGAGTCCCCAGTCCTTTGGGATATTACAACCTCTGATTATTAATTCTGGCAACTCCACTGGCCTTGGTCGTGTCAGTAAGTGGGTGTCTCAGAAAACTGAGTTTCAAATGTTTTC
Source organism: Pachyramphus minor (assembly GCA_013397135.1). NCBI lineage: Eukaryota > Metazoa > Chordata > Aves > Passeriformes > Tyrannidae > Pachyramphus > Pachyramphus minor. The sequence continues at coordinate 142,767 of VYXB01003697.1, forward strand.
TTGTCTGTCTTGAGGTTTTCTTCATTACTTAATCAATCTTGTCCTGGTGGGCTCCAACTCCCATCACATCAACTTCTGAGTGAAGTCCTCGTGTCTGGAGACAAATTAATCTCAGAGCACGTCACAAGCTCTGATGTGCAGTTTGGAATCTCTGCTGTATTGAGCTTGTAACTGTTTAACAATGCTTTGCCAAAGCTTAATTGCATCCTAATAAACAACAGTGCTGCCCTATAGAGTATTAAGTTTAGTTAAAATTAGTGTAGTAAATATGGACTTTACCATTAATTGCTTTTCTCCTCTAGACTTTAAAAGTACACTTTAAAAATAGAAATGTTTTGCTGGTTGATGCCTGTCCTTTGCTTTGCCATTTTGAGGGTGACCCCGGTCTGGTTTGACACTCAAGCAGCTTAGATTTTACTCTGGAGTAAAATCAAGTTTTATAGGCAATACTGTTTTAGAGTTTTGTTTTTCATTTGAGCTAAGCCAGGCTGCCTTTCCTGAGGCAGCTGCCTGATGCACAGTGAAACCACCAAGCTCATGTAGAGGGTCTTATCAAGAATACACCTGAAATTGCCAGCTAGAGCAGAGCTAATGACACTTCAGTTAATATAATTTCTTAATTAGTACATGCAAAATGCAGTGCTGCTGGACACTGGCTTAGTTTTCTTTTCTGTGTCCCACTTTGCTGTATTGATGCATTTTCACATCTAAAAATATCTGAGCTGTTTCCATGATACACTGCACTTCAGTCTGCACAGATAACAAGTCTTATGTTTGACAAAGGAATATCTGCATTATCTCCCCCAGCACAGGGAGCCTCTGGTACCTTCACTTGCTTTTTATGACTGAGGAGGAGGTTTGGTGTGAGAGTTTCTCACCTCGTGACAAACCACAATCTGGGAAAAACAAGATATGAGGGAAGTTATGGCTGTTACATCCAGCTCGACTCCAGCTTACAGGGTTCATTCCTCTCTCCTTCCAGGCTGGGACAGGCTTACCCTGCTCTGCACTCTCCTCTCTGTGCTCCCTTATTGCCATTCCATGTGGGTGCCTGACTGTAACAGGCAAGTCAGAACATACTATAAAGGAAAATATATTGTTGAAGACAACAAAGTTTTAAAGGTTTGGAGAATTTCCTAATGGCTTTTGTACCAGTGCAGCTCAAGGTCTGGCAAGAGAGTTGGGGTATTTTTCCTCTCCCTTTGGGTGCTGAGGGGGTGAGCTGACCAGCTTGTGCAAGGAGAGAGTCTTGCAGTCTCCAAGATGAAATGCTTCTCTTTGGATGTCAATAATAAATAGGCTGTTGCTCCTCAGATGAACTAATTTTGAAACCCAGCTCCCCTACAGTCCTGTTCTCAGTCAGTCCCATCTGGAGACTCATGGAATCAGAGGTAGAGGAGGTCTGGCAAGGTCTCCTCCTCTTGAATGAAGGGTGGTTTGCAGCCACAATGTAAAGGCAAAACGATTGTGTGGAGCTAAAGAGGCAATTTTGGCAGTTGGGAAGGAAAATGAGGGCTTCTTTTTGTTTTACTGCTTTTTTGTCTTTTATTTTTTAAAAGATATTGTACCCTGATTACCCCAGGGAGGTGGTAGGGCTGGAAGAGTATATGCTACTCCAAGGGCTGCTCTGCCATGATCTCTCACCTGCTGAATCTGAGCCTTGGGTCTGATGTGCTTGGCACGTGGTCTGTAGGTGCCCATGTGGTCCCTGAAACCCTCACTGCACTGTCGTGGGTCTGCAGCAACTCAAGCTGAGTTTAGTAGAATTGATTTGAATTTGCTCCAGAATAGTTGGCAGAATAATTTGGTCTGAAATAGCACCATTATTACCATCTATGGTACAGCTTATTGGATGCAGTGCTTAATTTTAAGAGTTTAATATGAAGCTGAGTAAGAAAGGGCTTTCCTGTCCCAAAAACTCCTTGTGATTTCCACCCCTCTCCCTCTCCCAATATCCTTCTTTGATTAGACTCTTAGAGGACTTTTGTGGGAACAGTGGAGAACACTAGAGAGCAGTGGAAGAAGGGTGAGACATCACCAAGCAGGGAAATGCAGGTGTGAGGCTCAGACACCCCTGTCCAGGTCTGTACCTTGCCCCACTCCAGTGTTCAAGCCTGTCTGTTATTGCAGAGTTGATTGCTCAGACTTCACCATCCCGCTTGAAATTACTGACTCACCCAGGATGAAACAAATCTTTCCTAACGGAGATTTTTAAAAACTGCTATCAGTCCTACTGAAAAAATGTAGCAAGTTGACAGGTCTAATGAAGGTAAAAAACCTCATCAGAAACTTTCTGCCATCTGTGGTTTGTTATCCCTACATAAAATGCATATTAGCTACTTGTTTACTTATGCTGTTTTGGGAATGATAAGTGATGCCAGTACCTTGCCCCTTTATAAGTAGAGGTTGATTGTCAGCAGTAGCAGCTTGATCCAGGATTTCAGGTACCTTTAGTTCTACTTACAGTTGTAATTTATGACCGATATTCTTCTGTTGGTTCATACAGGGATGAAGATATAAAATACCAACTTAAATATTTATGTAGGTAGCACATCTTTGTGAATATTTCTTCATGGTAAGGAAATGCTGTTTAAAGAGCAATACATTGCAATTCAGTGGGAATGACTATGTGAAAGCTGTCAATGTTTTGAACAAAATCTGTGAATGCCATAAAGTGTTAGAATTACTCATTCGCCAAATCTGTGCTTTGGAAGGGAGCAAAATGTGTTAGTTAATGATACTTTTGTAGTGACAAAGAATTTGTCCAGAAAATTGGCACATCAATTGAGGATATCTGGTTATTGAGTTTAACCACTTAGGAGCTCAGTGTTTTGTCAGTGCATGCATTTAATTCCAGCTAAGGGGACAGAACTTGAGGATGGAAGATGAATAAAAAGCAGGCAACGTCGATGTACCTTGCTATCATATATAATTGGAGATTTGATGATGCTCCACTTTCCTCATTTGCCAAATCTGACAATTACAAGTGTCTTTGCAAAAGCTCTCATTCCCTTCCTGCTGACTGACAGCTGCCCAGTGCATTTGCATGCATAAATCCCTTATGCATAAATCCATTTGGCATGCAAACACCTCAAATGAAAGTTACTTCTGCAGAAATTTTGGATCTGCAGTATGGCAAGAGTTGCAAGAACTGATTTATATGTCTGCTCTCTTTTGCCCCACTTCCCCTGAATATAGCTAGTAAAAAGAAGGGAATGCATTTTAATAAAGTCTTGTGAAAAAGGTGAGAACAAAATTAATCTGGAAAACTGTCTCCCTACCATAAGTTTTATTGGCAGTTTATTTTTTAAAGACAGTGAATTCTGATTGTAAAATATTAAAGTTTAAGAATATATTAAAATTTAATGAAAACATCTTAAATAGAAAGCTGAAGAGCCTATTCTATCTAATTTTTTTGTGTGTGTCTGATGAAATTGAACTACAGCTGAAATCTCTGCAAGTCCTTCCCTTGTCTTTAATAGATATCAGAGCAGGCTTTTAAAGGAGTGGGTCTATTTACTAAAGGTCAGACACATTTGTAATGAAAATTCCATTCATCAAAATGCATTTATATTGTGAAAAGAGCTTATTGCTTCAGAATGGATTTTTCTCCCTCCCTGTATAAAACAAACACCCCTGAAAAGAATGACGGGAACATTTCTCATGGCACCCAAAGGTCAGTTCACAATATAATAGCCCTGAGGGCTTACTCAGCTGGATGAGGAAGTTCTGCTCTTGCAAAGTGCCAATAAACAGAGAGATATGTGGGCATTAATATCTATTTGAAATAATGCATCAAAGCTGCTATTTATGGTTTTGATAGTAAAATGTACTTGGTGTTGAAGAACCTTGTAGAGAAAAGCTTACTGGTGGATTGTCTTCTTTGAGGGATTGAGGAGGTCTGGCCTTGGCTCGTTTGGTATCTGCAGGATCATATAATTATTGTAGCTTTTCCTCAGAAATGGGTTTGCTGAGTGTCTAGTAAGGTGCTCTTTTTTTTTCTTCCTTCTCCCCCCTCCCTCCCCCGAAAAAATGGTGCTGTTTTGATTTAAATAAATAAATAAAAATTTAAAAAATCAAAGCTCACAGACAGCTGGAACCTGTTAGAGTTCAAGGAGCACCTGGATGATGCCCTTAGTCATACGGTTTAGTTCCAGGTAGTCCTGTGAGGAGCAGAGAGCTGGACACTATGATCCTTATGGGTCCTTTCCAACTTCAGGTATTCTATGATTCTAACTCCCAGAATACTTCAGTAAAAAACTGAAATGCCTCAGAGGACTTTCAGCTTGGGCATTTTTAATTTTTTTTTTAGAAGTCTTTTTTGCTGCCCTTCCCTGTTCCTCACAGTCCCTTTGAGTGCTCTTTCTGCAGTGACGGAAATGGGATGGACTGTGGGAGATGTAGCCAAAGGAAGGAACATGGTATTTAGGGTAGAATTAATGAGTTAAGCTCAAATTACAGCTACTACATGCAGTAATAGTGTCTCTAAATTAATTTGTTTCTGATAGCCAAAAAATGATGTAGCTGCTGTAGATGAAACGAAGAGGTTTTGGTGGTGTTTTGTACTAAGCTGGGGAAAAGGGACCCAATTTACTCTTATTTCACACTAAGCCTTTTTTAAGGCAGGTGAGTTATTTCCAAGCTGTGCTGCTCTCCCCACTCTCCCTGTCCCCTCTGCAGCTGCCCACAGTGCCAGCCCTGCCCTGGCCTTTGCAAACAGAGCATCTCATTCCTTAAAATGTCTTCCAACTTGTACCTGCTACCAGTACTGCCTAGACATGTTCTGCTCTGGGCATTCAAACCAAAGCCTGTTTTTTTTGTTTTGTTGTGTTGCCTGGTGTGAGCTAGGTGAAGCCTGTACTATTTTTATAAACATTTATTTTGTGTCTGATTTGGAACATGCTTCCCTGCACAAGCAGCTGCCCCTTTTTCCTTGGGGGGCATGTGCTGCACAGCAGCAGCGAGAGCTGGTAATAAACAGAACAGCAGCTGAAAGCAAACACTCAGCTTGTGTCCCAGAGGTGTCCCCTCCCTCCCACTGGTGGCCCAGCTGCCACATCACCGTGGCAGAGTCAGTGCATGCCCATACAGGGTGGGGATGCACAGACCTTCACAGCCAGAGGGCCACGTGCCTCTTCCTCGCGTGCCTGCACAGGAGAGCTGGTTTCTGTAACCATGTCAGGGATGTTCTAGGACAGAGCTGAGACCCTCTGTGCTGTGGGCTGAGGTGGGAGAGGGGAGCACAAGGAATGGGGCATTTCAAAGCTCTTGGAGACAATGTTCCCCCAAGGGCGTTGGTGGTGCACTGAAGCTATTTGTTATAATGCTGTGGATCTTGAAAGGCATTCCTCTCCCTTGTAAAGAGAATATTTGTTATGCATTTTGTAGTCTCAGGCATGGCCATCTGCTAATACAGTCAAGTAGACACAATAAAGGAGGTTTATATCTTTTTAGGTTCTGTTACTTCAGGTTCTATTTTTTGATGCAGTAGGAGCCGGCACAGCTGAGCTGAAAGACTCAGGAACATGCCATGCATTTCATAGTGGATGTGACTAAAGAAAATTTGCTGAAGGACTTGAATTAAAGGTGGCACATAACAGAGAATTTGAAATGGCTGTTGCCCAGCCTTTAGCCAGGGGCAGTTTAGAAGCTCTTTTTTATGTAAGAGACTCGAGACATTTGTATTCTGACATTATGTAGCCTGTGAGGTACGAGTCCTGTGTGAACTACACTGAGATGTGAGTGGTCAGTACCAGCACCTCTTTTACCAGCAGAGATATGAAAAGATTTTAATTGCTGTCTGGAGGAGGGTCTATCATGTTCAATTTGTCTCCTGACACTTGGCACACTCATATCTGCATTAAATAAACAATGAAAGAAACCCCATAATTTTGTGCAGAGAGAAGAGTTCAGCTGTCCAGAGGTTTCTTGCCTTTGCTGTAGGATGTCAAAGCTGGGAGCCGAAGGCTGGGAAGGACTCCCAGGTAAATGAGTTGGACATACTGCTCTTGCAAGCAACCACGCTGCTTATTCTGTATTTGTCTGAGTATAAATGCCCTTGAATTCAAAGTGTTTCTTGCTTTCCAGAGAACAGTGGAACTTGCTCCAATTCAGCCCAGTGTGGGACAGATCAGTGGGAACGTAGCTCTGTCCTGACCCCAGTGGTGTGTTGGGGTCACGTGTGCTGGGTGAAGAAATGCAGTGATCCATGTTCCTCCTTGGCCTCTGGGCCAGGCAGGAGGAGGGACTGAGTGTCTCTCTCATCTCTGTCTTTGCTGCCAAATGTCCTTGGTTTGTTCGAGGGTTTTGTTTGTTTGGTTGGTTTTTTGTTTTGTTGTGTTTTTGTGTTTTTTTTTTTTTTTTTAATTACTTTGTTGTATTTTAACCTTTCAACCTGCATGCCAGAAGGCTTCTAGTTACTTGTTTTAAAGTGTCTTGTAAGATCTGATTCAGCTTGGCTTTTTGCAGTTCTCTCCTGTAGAGTAAGTGTCTGTAGTAGGATTGTGCCCTCCTGCTGTGGTTGGTGTAAACATGGAGCAGGAGGATGGTGACTCCTGGCTCATCCCACTCCAGCACTATGAATTTCAGTGTGTTAATTATGTATGATTAGCTCTCTCTGCCATGTTTCTAATTAGCTGTGGTTTATGCCAAGTTTTTCCCGTCTTAATCCTTCTCTACTGCTGTTTTGAGACTTCTCTGATAACCAAACCAGATGAGTTGCTGTATCTTGTGGTATCTGTGCTACTGCATGTTTTATTTTCATTTCCCTGATCCCCTGAAGAGCGCAGAAGGAAGTGGGGCTCTATATGACGAATGGTAAAGAAAGATGGGCACAGAAAATTGCCCTCTCCTCTCTGATTTTCAGATTTTCTGCATGCTTGGGACAGGTCCTCATTTACCTCACTTTCTTGGTTTTCTCATGGTTTTCTAGCAAGCAAGTGGCTGAGGTGTTTTCCTGAACTCTACACACATCTATGTAATAGAGTCATGCAATCCTTTGTAGTATTAACTCGTTGTTTTATCCTGTGTTTTTCATGTTTTAGTAGCTTTTGCTTTCAACTGTGAGGTCAACAAAATTTTGTTTATTATTTAATGTCTTACTCCACAACAGTTGTATGATTAGATAGCAAATGTTTAATTAAATTTTGGCAAGTTGGCTACGTATCTTGGTGTCTGTAATACCTGTCTGCCCACAATTAATAAAAGGGAATACACCCCTGTAATTATATAATCTTGTTTAAATATCCATGACCTTGAGGAACAGTAATAAGTAGGTAAATAAAGTATTAGAGTATTAACTCTGTGGATAGAAGGATCTTCTTGGAATTGTGCAGAACATTTTGGCATTAATAACACAGCAAGTGATTCTGCAATGAAAATTTTGTGTAATAATTGGTCTATTTGTTCTTTTCAGCTAATGCATTTTACAGCCAGTGCAATAAACACTTGCAGTTCATGACATATGTTCAGAAGAAAATCTCTTGTAATAGAAACTGTTCCATTATCATGTGCTTCAGATATTTTTAATATCCTCGCAAGGCGAGTACATTTACTGAAGTCACAACATAAATGAATGACCATGGTGAAACCAAAAATAGCAAGAGTGTAATCAGATGATGTAGTAGCCCCCACTCAGTATCAGGATGTGATTCCTTCAGATACCACCATCAGTGGGCACTGATGGACAAGCACCTGGAATGAATTTGTGTCTGTATCCAAACAGAGCTTGTATCCAAACCTGTCTGACCTTGTGATATCTGTTTCCCCATTACCTGAGGATTTTACAGGTGTAAGGATAGGAGCTTTGGAGGTCAGATGAAAACAGTAAGGTCTGATCTGAAATTCCATGTGGAATAAGAAAAGTGTCTAGCAGGCTCAGTTGCTTTATTATTAGGAGCATGTGATTGGAGTAAGTACAGTCTTGGCAGCAGAGCTGACTGGAAATGCTCTGTTTTATCGAAGCCCAATTTGTGGGGATTTCTTCATGAGTTTAGTTATTTTGACATATTTTCCTGAGGGGAGAGAGTTATCCAAACAGAATACACTTGCTTTGAAATAACATTAAATTCTGACTTAAAGAGTTCAGTCTGTGTTCTATTCTGAAGATATGAGATAGCTCTGATTTCTGTTAAAAAGCATCTCTGAGGAGGAAAATGGGCCCCAAATTAGTTTCCACAGATGATAAGTAACAATTCTTGGGGAAACTGCATGATGCAGTTGGAGGGTCTGTTAAGAGGAGGTGGCTTTGCTGAGAGGGAGACACAGGGATCACAAGGCTTTGGGAAAGATGAGGGGGATAAAGAACAAAGAGAAAACTGCAAATCACAGGAAAGTGTATGCTGTGCAGGGAAAATAGAAGAAAGTTGTGCTATGGTTTCTCTTGTAGTGATTCTTGTCATGGTAACTTTTTTCCTGTCAGATGTACACAGGGACAAGGCATAGGTCTGTCATTCATCTCCACAGCCCTCTGTTCTGCCATCTCTCCTTTTCAGATTTTGGTGCAGTAACATCACTCTTACAGAAATGTAATTGCCACATGCGTATGATGCATGTATTTCAAGAAAAGTTAAAGTGCATATAGGTAACTTTGTGCCCAATGAAAAAAAAATCACCTTTGCAGGTCTTTATGGTGAATTTAAATCGAGAACTGTGCTGGCACTTTTCAGCTTCAAAAGGCAAATGTTGCCCAAGTTGCTTTGTAGGTGTTTTTTTTTTTTAAGCTATCATTTTCCTTTTTGTAAGTAGTAGCTCTGGTATTCCAGAGAGCTGAGCTGGGTTCTCATGTCTCTGTCTTGCTTCACCACCTTTGCCTGGATTCTCTGGGTCTTGTAAAAGGAAGCAAAGGCACTTTGTGGCATGCTTAGCTCTCCTAGCTGAGGGCTCTGCCTTGGCTGTTCTCCCTGGCTGTCTGAAGATCATTCCCAGCCTTGAAATCCACCTGGGTATTTTCCTCCCACTCGGAGTTCTGCATCCTCACATCCTTTGTTTCTGTCTCATTGTTTCAGGTCTTCCTGGGGGAGTTCTCAGCCTTTTTCTGTAGATGTTTTTTCATTTTGTTTTGCATTAATAATACTGGAAGGGGCTGGGGGGGCGGAGGGGAAGGAAGCTTCAATTCTGCTGGAGTTTTTCCAAATCAGTTCATCATCATTAATCTTCCAATGTTATTTCCCTCCCTTAAAGCTTCTTGGTTCATTATTGCCATGAAAAAAAGAGGAACCCTTTGTTCAGTAACAAGGGAATTTGTGTCTGTCAAGGCAGCAGCTTTTTGCTCCAAATTCCATATCTAATTTTGCAGAAAAATACTGTCAGCAAATTGCTTGAGGTATTGCAGTGAAACACAGGGCTTATGTTACCAGCAAACATTCATGCTATTATGTAAATCTTTGCAGAGCTGTATTATCAGCAAAATAAATATATGGACTGACCAAAAATATACCCGAAATCAGGATGCAATGGGCACCAAGAAGAGCTGGCTGGTGACACTATAAACAATTAGCCATATGCTTAAATGACACTTCCATTTCATTATACATGGAGAAGTCAGCTTTATTCATTAACTATTGAAAAATAACTTTGAACAGAAGAATAATGCTTTCCCTGTATGTGGAATCTGTGCTTGCAAAGCACAAAATCCCGACAGTTCAGAATGGAAATGTTTGTTGGCATCCTTAGCAGGTCTTCTCTGCCAATGTGTGGAGTTCTCAGCATCTGATTTCCTGCATCTGGACTGCCCAGCATGGTTTGCTGGGGAACCACCAGCAGCAGTGACTGCAGTGGCATCTCACCTGGTGCCTGTGGCTCTTCAGATGCCACCAAAGAGGCTGGTGCAGTGGTCACCCACAGTGAGCCCTGGGCTGACTTATCTAGGATTCTTTTAGCCAGGGCTGAGGCCCCAGGTACTCAAAAGTATCTGGTTTCTAGCTGGAGGCCAATAAATGAAAAATACTATACACAGATAAATACCAGTATTCCACCGTTTGTGTTTTCTTCAGCCTCTGGAAAATAATTCTGTGACCATCTCTCTCTTCCAAACGTTGCTACATTTATCAAAATGGGCATTATATTTAGAAACTGGGTTGTTGTGTTCTAGCATTTTGAACTGTTTGTCTTCAAGTCCTCAGGAGCATTGCATATATCCCTGGAAAGACCTGGATCTAGAAAAATGAGTAAAAATTCCCAAATATCATTTCTGTGCCATCAAAGCTCCAAAAAAATTTAGGTTTGAGTTCCACTCAGGTTCTTCCCCAATTGTTTCTTACTGGATGGGGCCCAGAGAGCCTGGTGTCCTGAGGATTTCACAAATCCAGTAAAATACTCACTCAGCCCAGCCCACATGCTACCAACTGCCTCCCCCAGACATATGGTGATGTTTTTGCCTATCACTATATAAGGTTGGAGTAGGGCAAAAATGCTTCCCCCTCCTTCTCAACGGAATAAGTGTGATAGTTTTTCTAAATTAAAACAAAAACAACTTATACTCGGGAGTGTGACTAATGCAATGTAACCCAAGTGACTTACAAGACATTCTGGGGAGGAGTCGATTCTTTGGCCTTGCTGTGTTGTGCAGTGACTGGCTGTGACCTGCATTTCTGCCTCTGTGGTTCAGACATGTCTAGAATTCCCATCAAAGGTCGATGTCTCAGTGGACACAATGAGACCCGACCCTATAAGAAGGAGACTGGTCATCACAACTCTTCTTGAAATTCAGTGTTGAGTTTTTAGGCAACATTTCTGTTGCGTGGGGTGGAACTCTCTTATCTTCTCTAGCAGTGACATTCCTCCTATGGCTGCCAGTCCCCCTGGGTGGCAGAACCAGAGAGATGAGGATGCTTACAGTAACATTTTTGCATTGTTTTTCTCCTTAAAGACACTTCTTTGCTCTAGTCCTACCTTTAGCAGTCACATATGCTTCAGAAATGCTCTATATAGACATTGTCACTGCAGCCTTTTAAGTCCTTTTGCTGGTGGAAATTAAAAGCACAATTGTAACAATAACTCTGCTGCATCACCAGCAGAAAAATATTGTCTTGGGATTCGGCTACGGCTGGCAGATGGTGTGTGGGAAGGGGTTGAATGGCAGGGCAGAAACAGGGCCTTGCTGCCTTGGGAAAGGCACTGTCTCTGTTAGTCTCTGAACTCAGCTGGAGCTGGGAGTTGTCTCCTGGCACTGGGACAGAACAACATTACCTGGCTGCAGGGAGGTTTTTCATTCACAGAAACTGCATCTCCAGGTGCTGCTGAGTTCCCCCCAGTGCCTTTACTGCCTCAGTTTGGGGGAGCATAACCACTGTGTGCCACAGTGCCTTTGCAAAGCTCCCAACTTCTGTGCTCAGCCACCTCTGTCTGCATGAACGATGAGCTGCATGAAAAGGACAGCTGGAACACAGGAGACTTAGGAATTCATGGAAATTGCAGGAAGAGACTGAGCCTACCTTTGGAGCAAACACTGCTGCTGCTGCCCTGGAGAGTGAGCAGCACCGCTCTCTGCAGGTTCCTTCAGCAGTATTTCAAATATTTGGGGAGTTTTTACAGCTACTGGTCAGGCTTATCTTTGCAAGCTTTTGGGAACAAAATGGTTGAAGATGGACAATGCTATGATTTAGAGGATTTAGGACTGGGTTTGGGGATTTGCATTCTCCTTCAGCTGGGGTCTTCCTCTGCAAACTACAGAGGGTCTTTTGATCTCTCATTATGCCTTGATTGACCCTTGTGAAAGCTGGATAATGGCCTTTTCTATATGTATGTATACCTATGTATGTATATTGTATGTGTATGGTAAGGATGTGGACCTATGCCTGGAAATACCTGGTGATGCAGATTTCCCACTCATGAATAGAACTTTTGGTCATTACTGTCCTACAAATACATAACAGGATAGCAATTCCTCTTGCATGGCTATATCAAAATCCCAAATGTAATTTTCACAGGAAAACGTTTTGGGGTTCAGATCTATTTGTTGCACACCAGTCATTAAGGATGATACTGTTTTCTAGCCAGTGCTGTCCTACTTGAATCTTGAAAACATAATATTCATTTGGGGCTGGGTGGAAGGGGAGGAAAAGGAATTTAAAACTTTATACTTAATTGGTCATGGGTAAATCTCACAGGTTTTACTCAAAATTCATCATTGGTTTTAATAGCTCTGCTTAACAAGTGTTGGTCTGAAATGCCTTAGGGTAATTAATGCTAATTCTTACATGGCCTTGACACTTCTGCAAGAATTCCTTCTAAAAGAAATAATCAAGGGATAAGTTATTATTTTAGCATATATAATGATGCATTCCAGGAATTAGTGTGTTAGCAACTAGAAAACTGCATTGAGAGAATCTTCTTATGAGATTAAAGCACTTGTGAATGGAAGTTCCCAGATGCCTTTCTAACTAACTTTACAAAAATATAATGTGACCAGCATCTACTCTCATATTCATCCCCCAGAGAAAAGTAAAGACAGTTGAAAGAAAATATTTGGTTCCTTTTCCTATCTTTGATAAATATGGGCTGAATTAGGAAAACACTGAAGCATACACTTAGAGAAATGCTTAAGTGTTTTCATCAGGGCCTAAAGTAGTGAATTAGAGGAACTCTCTTACCCTTGTTCAAACCACACTGATGTCAGTGGAAAGACTCTCATTAACCTCTGAGGATTTTGCATTAGATCTGTGGGTAAAATTCTGGTTCCTTTGAAGTTAGTGGCAAAGCTTCCATTAACCTGTGCCTGGGACTTCATTTATTTTGCAGAAGGAATGTTCTCAACATAAAACATATGATCATGTCCTGATAAATATAAAGAAAACTGGTGCTATTCATTTAGGAATATCCAGCATCACCAATTAGCAGGAAGTATGAATACAGGAAAAAACCTAATCTAATTATCTGAAAATCCTTGCTGTGTAATAAAATAGAAATGGTTTCTGCATGTGTTATTACAAATGAGAGAGATCAGTATTTAGAGATAGGTTTGAATTTATTGTAATATATATTGAAAATACGTTTTACTTTCAAACTGCTTGGTAACTGTTATAGTCTTACCAGCCATAAAGCTTCATTTGTCTCACAGTCTGTGGTTGTTTCTCTGTCCCTACTAATGTTTTTTGAAGGCAACGTGTTCATATTTTGAAAGGTGTTATAATGCAACCTGGAAGTTCTGTTCATTCTATGTTCTGAGTCATTTTATGTGAAAACCTGTGAAAAAGAAAAGGAGTCTGAGACATCGAGGACAGATAAAATTGGTTTTCAAAAGTTCAAGAAGAGCAATTGCATCAACCTGGAAGAACATGGTTAGGGCGAGAATTCAGAAATACAGCCTGAAGGAGCTGAGTGTGTTTAGCATAAAGAAGCCAAGTGAAGTGATGAAATGGCATCCTGAGTTATCCTTTTCCTTTTGAGGTGAAAAAAACCCCAACTAAACACCAGTATAACAATAGAAAATGCATTAAGGTCTGTAGAATATCACATAGTTAATAGAAAAACTTTCTAAAATGAGTCTAGAGGATGGCTAAAGTATGCTATAGAGAAACAGAAGTATAAATATTCCATATTTATTTTAAACAGTGTTCAATTTATTTTCTTAATGAAGAAAACGCTATTTCATCTAAGAATTTGGATTAAAAAGGAGAAAACCCCCCCCCAGCAGAAATAGCCAATGCTCAGAGATGAGCAGTTTCCACTGTGAAAAGTGTATCCAGAGGATGAGATTTTTTTGAAACCCTGTAAATCTTTGGTAATCCTAAATACCTAAATACAAAAATAAATGGAGATTAATATTCCAAAGGGCTTATAACCAATGTTTGCAGAGGAAGTCTGAGGGCAGCCTGCAGAGATCTCTGAGAGTGGGGTTTGAGGAGACTTGCAACTCTGCCTCCTCCCTTATGGGATGTTTATGAGGAAGGTGTTGTGATGTCGGAGCAGGTCTGCATCCTCCAGAGAGCCAACTCCATATGGCAACTTGGCTGTGAGCATATGTCTTCAAGAGAACACATTTTAGAAATCAGGCAATCACATCAAGTCATGGCATGCTTTGTCCCATTTTTGCAGACTGATTCAAGTAGGATGATGCACTTTGCTGGAAACTCACCAACACTGCCCCAAGTATTAGTGCAGTTGTGAACTACAAAACTCATTCACTGTGTCTTGTGAGTCACATACCCTGAGGTCTGGGGGCTGTCAAGTGCCTTAAGCTGATACTGAATTTTTTAGGAAAACTGAGGGTACTCAGCAACCCCTGGGATCATGTCAGGATGGTATCAGCTGAACTTATTTTGGAGGAGTGACTGCATGGCAAACGTCTGCAATATTGTTCTGTCTTGCACTGCCAGCTCTGCATTCCATAATAATTGCATGTAGGAAATCTGCATCCAAACAGGTGACATCACACATGGCATCACATGTTTGAAAACATGATTGTGAAATGCTGCATGTTTTTAAAAGAAAATGAGCATTATCTCCCTGCATGAACTGGAGCCTTTTGTTTGGAGAGATCTCCCCGTGACCCTTCCCCACATGTTCAGTAAACTCACAAATGAAGTCATAAGCGCAGGTCTTGAGAGAAGCCAAACAACTGAAGTCAAGCAGCCAATTAATCTGAAAGCACATTTCCCACTTAATGAAGTGTTCCTGAGTTCTTGAATGCTGACAAGCAATTTCTCTTGGGAAGCATGTCTTGCTCCAAGGCATCGATTTGCAACAAAAGCCTTGAATGGGATCTGCTGAAGAGCTTCTTGGGGCACCCTCCTGGTTCAGTGCTATGTTGCTCAGTTCTCTTGACCAGGCTACAGGAAGTCTACCTAGGCTGTATTTTCCAGGGTTTCTTATGAACTGTCAAGTAGAAGAACATAAAGAAGTGCTAGAGAGTATGAAATTATGTTTGCTTCATGTATTTGTTTTTTGCAAATCCGGGTTGGCTATTACTCACCTTGATGTCATCTTCTGGTTTCCTACAGGTTTTATATTTCAGTATTTCTCTGCATACTGAATGATGTATAAACCCCAAGGTTCTCTCTTATTTTCTAGCAGTCTGGGTTCTTACCTATCTCAACTTCTGCTCCAAAAACTGAATTAGTTTCCTTAGCACCCCTTTGATTATTCTTTTTCCTGACTAATGGATATAAAATCCTCTAACTTGGCCAAGTATTCTTCAATCTCTTCTGATTTTTGTCATAGTTCATACACTAATCTCTCTGTGCCAGCATCAATTTTGTTATCCATCTGATCACAATTAACCTTTTTAGTGAGGACCGAGGCAGAAGAGAAAGAAAATGCTTTGGTCTGCTCAACATCATTTATCAAGCCATCCTTTCCTGTTGAGTAGCAGACTGACTTTCTTTGACCTTCCCTTTTCTACCAATATATCCTGTTGGCTTGTTTCATTTTGTGTCTTGTTAGCTCTGCCTTTGTTTTTTTCTCTCTTCTTTACACACTGCAGCAGTTTTTTGACACAGACTTAGAAATTAGATGAGTAAATTGTATGTTTTCTGATGCCTCTTGAAGGACTCAAAGTCTTTGCAGAACTGGAAATCTTGCAGCTGCAGTTATAGCCATAGTCTGCTGTAAAATCTTATGCATTAACACTTAGAAGAAATAATAATCAGAGAATCAGAGAATGAAGTAGCGTTTGATTACTGTTTTGTGGAATGTTTGCTGTAATTGTTAGGGTACCAGAAAAATAACTTGCCAGGCCACTAAAGGACGTATCCTTTTCTGGATTTCTAAGCAGTATTTATAATTCAAGAGAGATGCTTATTATATCTGAATATATATGAGGCTCACCTAAAAAGTATCCTTGCTAGTAGAGGTGTTTTGTGGGGGTTTTTTGGTTCTTTTTTTATTGACAGATTTCACTGATTGGGAGATTTCTGAATACATTGATATTTTTGTCCATTTTTACCCTTCCTTTATCCTTTCATTAGTGCTGTGCTTGAAGAAGCTTCTTTAAATGCTGTCTATCACCATTATTGTGTGTTTACTATATAAATTGCAAAGCCTCAAAGCTACAATGTTCATACAACAGAAATAATTGATACTGCATGTCTACAAACATTAAAAATTCTTTCCCTAAATGTAATGGGAGCTTAACTGGGGCTCAGAGAGGTGTTGGGTGCCTTGTGCCACCTGTGATTTCAGAGGGACCAGCTTGGCACAATGCACCATTCCAGCAGCCAGGCTGCCACTGCCTTCCCTTTCTCCTGCCCAACCCAAATATAACTGAACAGCAGAAAGTCTCTGTGCCCCATGGACTGATAAAAATTAAAGATAATACTGTTTTTGTGTCTAGCTGCTTGTGATAGGAGGTTTTTTTTTTAATGATCACTTCTGTTAAAAAGCTGAATGCACCATTTATATGGTCATTGAAAATGGTATTAGGAGTTAGTGCCCAAATCCTTCTGAAACTCATCAGATACTCCTTGGTGGTAATGAAAACCTCTTCCTCCTAAGCAGAAATATTGATGGGGGTATAATGAAATCATATTTAGCTGCTTCTGATTCGGGTTTTGAAGACTGGGAAAAGTGCTGTGAGACCAGCTAGTATCCATGGAGGTAAAAATGCTAAACTGCAATATAGGGGTGTCTGGGAAGAATTGCTTTGGGAAAGAGTTGGTGATATTTGCTGGGAATGTGGGTATGTGGCATTAATTCCTATTACCTTTTTTGCAAGACCCTGCACAGGTCTGGGGAGGGCTCCTCTCCAGCACCTGCGTGGTTTGGGCTGGGGTATCTGATCCCTGCCTCCCAAAAACCCTTCAACAACCAAAAAATTATAATAAAATAACAACCAAAAAGCAAAAAAATCCAAAACAAACAAACAAACAAAAATCCATCAAAAAAAGGAAAAGGAAAGACAAATAAGAAAAAAAAAACCAACCCAAAAACCAGAGAAAAGGGTCTAGGACTGAATCCAGCAGAAATAATCACCTCCATGAAAATGAGAGCCCTTGGGTACCCCTTTGACTGCTGTTGAAAGGATGATGGCTTTGGGTAATAAAAACCATAGTGCTCTTTCCCCACTCCTGTTGCCACCCCACTGCTGACATTTAATGCAGGGAACAGGACCTGAGCCGTGGTGAAATATCACTCCTGTCACCGGGGCCGGTGACACGGGCGGCGCTGGGGAACAGAGAGCTGTGAAAGCACCGGGCAGGAGGAGTCATCCTTTCCAGCTGATGAAAGGTAACTTAAAAGGGGATGCATAATTACTGAAAGAGGCTTCTCAGAGACCAGAGGTGGGAAGAGTGACAGAGAAAGTGCTGGTGTTGAAAGGTGCTGGGGGTGACGTGCACAGCCCTTTGTGACACTGTGGCTCTTTCATGGCCCTCGTGCACCCTCCACCTGGGCAGAGCTCCTGTGGCTGGAATCAGGCCCCTCTCCACTCATCAAACACCATGTGCTGATTTTAATAGGCAAGATGAAACAGAAGACAGCTCAGTATGGGTTTAGTTTGAGTCATGGTTATTGAATTTGTCCAAGGTACAAAGGTGCTGTTTGCAGCAAAATGAAATAAGTGATAAAAAAAAATCCACAAAGAACAAAAGGACCAGAGAGTAATATTTGTCACACTCTCAACAGTCTTCTGCTGTTTCTGAAAGATTTATATGAGAGAAAAAAAGAGTAAGAAACATGCTGCAAACTTGCAACAGTGAAGTGCCTGAAAATAAAAAAAGTTTAATAAAAGGGAGTATTGTTTTCACTCAACTTTACAAAACCTTGGGTGGGGGTGGGTAGATATGTGGAACTGAAAAACACCCCAAGCCAAAAGGAAAAATTGTGGGCAAATTCCACAGCCCCCATGTGGAAACCTTATAGATGTGCTAGCTCTATTCAGTGCCTGCTTCTGTCCTTGTTCTGGGAGCGTCCATGCAATGCTGAGCTGGGAGTTGTACTTCCAGACACAAGGTTCCTGCCCACCTGCTTGTGGACACCTTTGAACCTTTTCTGCTTTTGGGTTTGCAAAGAAACGTGGTTGTGCAATTTGAGGTTTGGTCTGTCTCTTTTAGCTTATAAAGATAGGAGTAGTTTTGTTTGTCTGTCACGGGCACCTGTGATGATAAATAAGTGATCAGGTGCCATAATAAGGGGACATGGGTAGGTAGGTGCTTCCATGGTAAAGGTTGTTGTGATGGGTTGAGGATATAAGTGCAGCAGCACTTGTAGGTAGAAATGTTTTGTAGGAAATTTTCTGTGTAGTTACTTTATATGAGTATTCCAGTCTTCTGTGCACAGTCTGCCCTTAATTTGGCCCTTATGTAGGTAATTTAATCTTTTATGAAGCATTTACGTCAAAAGAAAATGACCATATTGAAACAAATTGAGATGGAAATCGAATGAGAAGTACTTAGAGAGGAACCCTTTGCCCTTCTCTTTTTACATGGGTATCTAATCAACCTCTGCTGATCTTTACCATTCAATTTCTCAGCTCTGGCTACTTTTCCAGGAGAAAACAGGTAGAAGACTCCTGGGCAGGTGCCTTTGCTCTGTGTCTGTATGGGTGCAACCCCTCTGGAGTGACCCAGTGGGCTGCTGTCCCCGTGTGTCAGCAGTTGCAATTATGCACTATCAGCTTTTGTCTCAACTGCTGTCTGGAGTCTGTGGAAATGAATAAGCCTTATCAGGAAGGAGCACTAGAATGAAAGGCCAGCTGCAGAGAGGTAAACATTTTTCTCCCTCTCTCTCGAGTCTTCCATGAGAGGTGCCGCCATCCCTTGGTAACACCAGACTGCTGGAGCGCCGTGTTGCTCCCCAACCCCGTTGCCAAAGCTACAAAATCAGATGCTCTGGCTGTGAATGAAAAAGAACAGTCTCTACTTTCCTTGCAGTTTAGAATGGGTTTTGTTCTGTGGTCCAGGCATCACAGCTGAATCCTGGTCACGTCAGCTCTTGCTGACTCCTCTCCATCTTGATTTATTTTCCCTCTCCAAAATCCATCCCCCTAGAAGCAGATGTGGTCATCAGGGGTGGGTTTGCTCCTTGTCCCATGGCTCTGTGAACACCATGAGCTGAGTAGGGTTGTTGGTGAGGGAGGAAACTTGTGGAGGGGATATGGTGATGACCTTTAGGAATTGCTCTTGCCTGTGCTGAAGCTGCATTTAACTTGACAGATCTGCTTTTGTGGGTCAGGAGACTCATTCATTTAACTTGATGCTCCACTACTTCTGTATTTCCATGTTTTCCCCGCGGGCTGCTGAGTCTTTCTGGCTCAGCACAGTCCTCCAGCAGTAGTGCCTGGACATGTTTGCACCAAAGCAGTTGCAGAGGGATTTCTGTTGTTGCTTTGGTGCAAGCTGTTTGTTTTCAGATGAAAGGTTTGATATTCAGATTGAACTAAAACAATATTTTGCTGATACAAATTAAAAGCTAAGCACTCATCTTCCAGAATAACTGTCTGTATCTTGGACTCCATTGGAGTAATAAGATAAAACTAGTCCTTTTGTTATAGCACCATTTTTGTCAGTAAATCAGCTGTAACTGTGTTTCTGTCTGGTCTATTTTTTTTATTCCAATACTATAGATCTGAAATTCTCTGTTCTTACTCCAGGGAAGCAAATTACAATTCTGCTATGCCATAACTTTCAGTTAAGTCTTTTCCTACAGAGCCATCACACTGTTGCTCACTGGTTAAATGCACTTAGTGAGACATTTGCTGTGGGCATTTCTGAAGCTCTCATTGCTCAATGCAAAACAAGGCTTGAAAAAAAGAAGGGAATATAGTTCTGCTGTTTTACACAATGTTTATTTTTATGCCCTGACCCTTGTGAAACAGCAGTCTGGAGGCACATTTTATGTCATTGTGCCATCACTCTACTGCTGTGGTGGCCAAGAAGTGTCTGGTTTTCCCATCTTCATCACCCTCATGATGTTAATAGAGGAGGTGAATAAAAAAATAACTTCAGAAGCCTTTTTGGTAAAATGTCAGCTACTAATATTGGTTTTCTTGCAAAATGTAGGTTCTGGGTTATTTGGAAGTAGGTTTTGCCAGACAAAAAAAAAAGTGGAAAAAGTTTAAGTGTTTTCTTTTGGTATTTCAAAATGTTGGGTTTATTCCTGTCTGGATAAACAAGTGATTAGAGGTGCAAGGAGTTAAGTGTAAAAGAAATGTCTCCAATAAAATGTGTGTGAGAACACTGGAACAGCTGAAATAAACATAAATTTCTGTGACTGAAGATGAAACTTCAGAAGATGAACTGCTTCTTTATCTTGAGTTTGCTCTGGCAGGTTTTTATGAGGGTATTGTAAGGGGAATACATCCATGACCCTTCAGAGATTTAATTTGCCTTGATGGTCTCAACTATACTTGTAATTAGTTCTCAGGATGAATGAAGTTTCTAAGCAACTTGAGTATGAACAACTCCAGTCTCCACTGGGCTTTTCCAAGAAATGTTTGGGGATTTTTTTGTGTGTAAGAAGAGTACAGTTTAAAAAAAGAGAAAGAAAGATTCCCACAGCTTCTCAGCCAGAGTAGATTCGTAAGCTAACAGCTCTCTCTGGGGTCTTGGGCTTTTCTTACTTCCCCATAATTAAATTTTCCAGGTTCAAGTCAGATTTCATGCTGTGTCTTGGATGATGAGAATCTACAAATACATTCCACTTACAGAAACTTCCTAAAAATCCTCAATGTATCATAAGAGATATCTTTGAACTTCACAGTATGACTTCAAATTCCTCTATGTTGACTCTCATATCCTTTACTGGCATTTAGTTACTTTATTCAGCTAGGGAAGACAAGGCTGTACAGAGAGGTCAAGGACCTCTCTTCAGCATAGGGACACCTGGAAATTTGGCTGTGCTGGGGTCTGAATTTGCTCTTCCACCTCCCATTTGAAGATGGACTACATGAAACTCACCCCCAAACTCCGTGATAGATGCAAAATTCATTTTACTTTATCTATTAGCAGTGTCTTTCTAGCAGAAAATTCTTACAGAATTAAGATTTAATTATTCTTGCAAAATGCAATGTGATACATTGGTTTGTATCATAGGAGGTATTATCACACTGTAAATAATTGAAGAACCCATAAATTACAGTTGATGGTCTAAATGAAGCACATTTTCTGATGCTTTTTTTCTGTGAGTTTCCTTGCTGCATTTTGCAAATTAGCAAATAATTTGTAATGGCTATCCTGAACATTCTGTGAATTAGTGAGAGTCCATTGTAATTAGATTTTTGAAAAACCAATTAACAAGTGAGAATGATCTCATAATTTATTTAGAATTACTCAGAAAAAAAAGTCACAATTTTATTTGTAGTATATTTTTTCCAAGATTTAAATCCTTTCATTCATTTCCCCCTAATAAAAGAACTTGCACCAGGGTATGGAAAAGAGGAACCGTGAAACCCAAAGTTACCTTCTTTCCTGTTAGATATGTGGGTGCCTTCTCTTCTCAAATGTTTCTGAATCAGACCCAACATGATATATGTACTATTCTGCAGAGCTGGGAATTAATTCTGTTTTCAGTTTTCTAGTGGCTTCACCATAAGATCATTCTTTTTCTGTACGTCTTTGCACACATCACACTAGAATCTTTTTAATTTCCATTTTACCAGAAGTGGAACTTATTTTTTCCTTCTTTATCCTCTAGGAGTAAATGAATTGTAATAGAAATGGAATTTCATGAAATTTCCAACCCTATCTATGGACATCTCTAGTTTTGCTCTATTTTTCTGGGAAGCGTCTTACGATAAAAGCAAAACCTTGTTTTCCTTTGCTGTTGCCTCGTGATGTCAAAGGGAAAAGGATTTGGCTGCTGCATATTCATGAATTACTACAGGAAATTGAAGCACCTGGCAGAGATTCATGGAACAGCTGAGGTGTTGACTTCTGGGCTACTGCAAGAATAATATGGACACTCCAGCCATTTGCACAGCAGGTCTGCAGTCATCAGCACCAAGGAAAAGTATTTTCTGTCTTTTCAGGATGGAGGGGTCAGTTGTTTCCACCTGTCACACTGCCAAGCACCAGCACACCAGGTGATAATTGGAATTTCTGGGTGATGAAGGGCTGGTGATCCTTTATGTGAAAGGTGCAACCTGTGCTTGAGGTTCAGCACAGTGAAGCTTCTCACACAGCAATGCCTCTGTTTGCACTGGAAAGCCAAGACAGCTGATGGATCCAGTTACTCTTTTACAAGCCCCACTATGGATTCAAGTCTCCGCTGTGTTGCAGACCAAAAGCTTATTTTTTTTCTTTTCAATCTGATTTTATTTCCTGAAGTCCATAATGAGATGAATTCCAAGGGATTTTAGGTGCATTATTCAGCTGCAGAAGTATTCTCCTTTAAGCAAGGTATTCTCTTTCTTTTTGGATTCATCCTTTGCAAACTAAATGCTTTGCTGTGTGAGTGTAGTTGTGCAGTCTGTGTGTGTCCTCCTTGCTGCACTGATTTTGCCTACTTCTTCTCTTCTTGGATTTTCTACCATCTTGAACAAATCAGTGGAAGAGTTCATAACTGAGATGCTTTGTAATTCACAAGCAGTTCAGCTTATTGATGGGACCAAGCTTAGAAAAACTCAATTAATAACCAAAACAAAGCAAGTGTTGCTTGAGTAGACATCAACAGGAGTGGGGAAAGCTTAGTGAGACTTAAACAGTTGGCAGCATTTAAACATCTTACATGTTTTTGATAGGATTGAAGTAATTTTTTAAAAATTATTTTTAACAATTTAGCTTTCCTTTCAATACAGATAATACTTTTCTTTTTCCACTGTACTTTGAAATGCTTAGCAAGAACTCTAAGTAGTTTTTGGCGGTGGAAAAGAAGTTTGCTGAATACATCCACCTTGGTAATAGCGAAAGCTCTTGCTCAGGTTTGGGAGGCAAGAACAAGTGGGCTTGAAAATAGGTAGTTATGTGACATATATAGTATCTGGCAGAAAAGTCTAATAATTTTCCCCTGTGATATGCACTTATGAATAGATGTATCTTCTAGTTAACCAGCTGTGGACCATTTCTTGCTCTGCATATAGGTAACATCTGCCTTAAACAGGAGGAGGAAATAAAAAAGAACAAATTAGCCGTAAAGTATTTTTTGTGTCCTTCCATTTTCCAAAATAGAAGTTTTTGCAGCTTTAGTAGGAAGTTTAAATTGAGTAGCCAATACTTAAAGGACTTCTTTCTGAAACATGAGTTCTAAAAATCTAAGCAACGCATGGAAATTTTAAAGACAAGAGAAGAATTTCAGTTCTGCTTCTGGGCTCCAAATTACTCCTGTGTTTGTCCTGATTCTTAGAAGCAAAAAACCCCAAGCCCTCAATAACATCAGTAGGATGTGTGTGTCCCCTGGCACTGCTAAGGAAACCAAGAGATTTCACATTACATTAATTTGCATGGTTTGCAAATATTACTGAAGTAGCCTGTTGATTAGATTTCCCATTACTGAGTAACTGGATCTTTGCAGGGCCCTTAAGAAATGTATTACTGAGAATAATATCTTAAATTAATTGCTTACAGATGAAGGAAACAATTGACAGGATATGGCCACAGTGCAAAGATCAGCTGGGGGTATATGGGTAGGAATTTGTGTGTGAGAACAGAACTTCCCCATGCTCACTGCTCTCATAAAGAGATTTATGTGTCTCATGTCCCATTCATGATAGTGGCAGTCTCTTCCTTCTCAGCAGGAATAACTATCAGAGATGAAAGTATCTTTGTAGGCCACCATGAACTGATTTCCTTAGTCCTGTGCAGGATAATATTTTAATTAGACAATTCCTTGTGGTGGTGAGTAGCTTTTCAATTAACCATTTTTTAAAAGCTTTCTCACTTTCTCTAATTACATTGCTTTAATTTCTTAGTAAAGAAATGAATCTCAACAGACAGGAATTCATTCATCTGGATTTTTAGGTGTTAAGAAATCAATTGAAAATCCAGGCAGCACTATGTAGTGGATGAAATATTAATGGCCACTCTGTTTCTTATACAAGTTATTTGTGATTAGGAAAATGGGTGATGCAGAGTGGAATGTGTGGAATTTCTTGCTCTTTAGAGAACTAAGATATGGGACATTTCTTATAATTAAAAACACTGTGATGATTATTCCTTAACCACCATCAGTTGCCAGTTCAAACCTTGAAGAACCAAATTAATTCCTGATCAGTGAAATTGAACCTAATATGGAAGCAATCAAAAAAGTTTACCTGAAGATCCTTTCATCAGTTTTTCATTAACATTTCACACAAATTATGTGGGGGTTAATAAGTTACTAAGAGGTGCCACAGGTATCACTATATGTCACACATGCATTCAAGTGCTTGGAGCATTATAGATGTAGAGAATTATTGGTGAATGAAATTGCTTTTATATAAACTGCTTTAGTTTATATATAAACTTTAGAGGAATGAAAGTGCTTAGACTCTGTAGTTACTATTTTATCATAAATCTATGAAACACTTAGAAGTTTTATACAGTATTTCAGTAGAATTTTAACTACCTTTTCTGTGCTAGTTCTGTCAAAGGAAGTATTTAATTTGCTTTGGCTTTCAGATCTAAGTAGCAGCTTAATTACTGTTTTGAAACCCAGGAACATTTCAGAGGAGAGGAAATTAAAACAAGCATTCTTATCCCAGTGGTTAGTGAGTCTTTTAGAACTGAAGAAACTGCCCACTGATGAGAAGAATCTCATCAAGCAGATTCAGAAACAATTGAGTCATGTCAGCTCCTCTTCACAAAAAAAAAAACTCTGGAGATTTTCAGATAATTATTAGTTCATGGTTGTCCAAAGAACCAGGATCGAACTCACACTGTCCATAACTTGAATCTAATTATTTTCGTCCTTTTTTTTTTTTATTTTAACCTTTCGTTGTCATGATTTTTCTGCAAGATATGAATTATAACTTGTCTGTTTTGTAGGTTGTAATAGGGAGAGTGGAGAATGCAAGAACCTGGTAACTAACTAAAGCTAGTTGGAAATCTTTTAGTGGACCCATTTTTCCTCTAAAAAAAATATAGCTTGAAGGGTGGGGATCAGGATTAAATATTAATTAGAACATGTTGACATTGGCCAAGAAGTCTGATAAGGAAAAACCAGAATAATTATCTATCAGTCTTTCATTGTCTTGATTTCATGCATCTCTATCCCAATCTATATTTTAAGTAATATAGTATATACTTTGAACCTTTAATAATAGTGTTGTTATTTTATGAAGTTTTGTTGCTTTTGAAATATTTATAATTGGCAACAAATTATTTTATCTCATTCTGCAGGTAAATAAAAAATTTGATTTTATAGTCCAGTTCCAAATAAAACCAGATTTTTAAATGGCTGCTTTCCTTGCAGAAAGAAAATCTGCCTTTCTAAGCAGATGTACACATCTTAATACAGTTTCAGTATCACAAAGATTTTCACTGCATTTGACACTAATTGGAGGGGGCAGGTGGTGGTGGCAGTGGGGAGGAAATGTCCTCAGCATCTTTTGAATTGATAAAACGATACTCAGAACTAGAGCTGACTGAAAAATGCATAAATATCAGTTATACAAGAAATTGATTAGTTAAGATTAAAAAAAGAGAAGAAGAAACTGCAATATAAACATAAACTAACAGGAATAAGAAAGATACTTTCTCAATTTTGTCTTCACAAAGGATCCCTAGAAGTTAACTCCAAGCTCCTGATGGTCTCCATAAACTCCTAATTCTGTCATACGAGACTTTGACACTGTCTCCCACAGTGTTCTCCTGGAAAAGCCAGCAGCCCATGGCTTAAACAGCTTCACCCTTTGCTGGGTTAAGAACTGGCTGGATGGCCAGGCCCAAGGAGTGGTGGGGAATGGACCCTGCTGGGTCCAGTCCTGTTTAATATCTTTATTGATGATCTGGATGAGGGAATTAAATGTACTCTCAGTAAATTCCCAGATGACACCAAGTTGGGTGGGAGTGTTGATCTGCTGGAGGGTAGGAAAGGTCTGCAGAGGGATCTGGACAGGCTGGATGGATGGGCTGAGACCAGTGGTATGATGTTCAACAAGATCATATTCTGGGTCCTGCACTTGGGTCACAACCACCTCCTGCAGTGCTACAGGCTGGGGATAGAGTGGCTGGAAAGCTGGAAAAGGACCTGGGGGTGCTGGTCAATAGTGACTGACCAGGAGCCAGCAGTGTGCCCAGGTGGCCAGGAAGGCCAGTGGCACCTGGCCTGTAACAGAAACCATGTGGCACCAGGACCAGGGCAGTGATTGTTCCTCTGTGCTCAGCACTGGGGGGGCCTCATGTTGAGTGATGTGTCCAGTTCTGAGTCCTTCCCTTCAAGAAAGGTGACCCTGACCTTCACTGAGGTGTTGGAGGGAGTCCAGAGAAGGGCAGTGAAGCTGCTGAAGAGTCCAGAGGGTAAATGCTATGAGGAATGGCTGAGGGAGAGATGGGGTTGTTTTTACTTTGAGGATCCACTGGTTTTGCCAAAGAAGAATGTAAACTACTGAGTTCTCAGGCTTGTAAACCAATGGGCCAATTCAACACAAACAAAATAGATACTGATAAAAAGCCATGGTAACTGAATTACAAAAGTTAATGTTAACTACCAGAAATCCCACAGTGTTATCATTGTTGTTTAATACTCATAAAACAAGATGTAATTGAAAATTTTCACCATTCTGAGATTTTTTTCATACTATAAATATTTGTCTCTAGAGAGCTTAAAAGCAAAATATAGAAGTTTGTAAAGTCATATGAGGAAGCAGAACAAAAGTGCAATGGCCTAGAAACCACAAATAGAAAATGGTTGTTTGATGCCCCATGACTTGAAAAACATGAAACTCCATTTTCCTTCTTATAAGCACTGCCTTTGCTCCAGGCACTTGCTCAAAGTGAATCAGCTGGAGGATTAATATTTCTGCACAACACTTTTGGTAAAGTGTATGATATCAAATTGTATGAGCCTGAGCAACTCTGAGAAAAGGATTTTACAGAGGAGAAATACAGCACCTTGGCACACCAGTGTGAGCCACAGAAAGACTTCAGATCCTTTGATAAACAGCTCTGGAAACTGAAGTGATGTCTCTTCTTGGAACACAGTAGAGGATTGCAAAGAGAAAGGGTTACACAGTTTCAAGCAGTGGATTCTCAGTGTTCTGAGTTTCTCCCAGTTTCAGTGATGCTGTTGAGATTGGACTTGGTTGTGCCAGTGGTTTCCAGCAGAATAACAAAGTTGAATAGTCAGTTGTTGTAGGAGATCTGGAGTGATTTGGGTTTGCTAGGGCCAGTTTCCAGTTTTGATATGTATTAGTGGAACAGATACAGTGATTTAAAAGACTCTGAGCCTACATCTTGTCCCTGTCAGCTTTTTTAGGATGACACATTGCTAAACCCTGTGGTGAAAGTGGTCTGTGGGAGCCTGGTTGTGGTGGAGAAAGACTTAACATTCCCCCAGGGATCTCTGCTGAAAAGGGCTGCCCTGCAGCAAGCCCATGGTCTGATCCCTTGATTTATTTGACTTTTCTTTGGCAGCTGGGTCAGGTGAAGGACTCATGTGTAGGGAAGGCAGGATGGAGCCTGGTGCAGTGGCCTTCTGCAGTTATTTATCACCTCTGTATGGAAGCTGCAGCACTGAAGCAACATTATTGCTGGCTTATCTAGGGATTGTGCTGTTATAATGCTTCCTGTACTGCAAATGAGAATCTGGGAGGAAAAAGAGAATCGTGCAATAGGCTTTCTAGAGCAGAACTGACAGACTGCTGTTCCTGCAGGGGTACATCTCCCAGTGGCAGCTTCCAAGTGCATATGGAAGAGATGATGATCTATCAGTGACTCACTGGATGCTTTTCACTTCATCATAGCAAATGATCAAAAAATAATAAAAAAAAAGAGAGAAAAGAAATAATACCATTTCCATGGCCTTATAAATGTGATAGGGGCCTGTGATTAGAAATAAGCAACTTAGCATGTGAAGGGTGAGAGCACGGCAGCAGTAACAGCAGGTTAGATGTTATTGCTATTATTGAACAGAGCACAGGGGTGACCACACTTTACAAGAGCTTTATTGCTTCACTCTCGTAAAAATGAATCACACTTCTCTCTCTCAGCTCCTCATTTCTTTCCCCTCAAAAGACTGATGGGAAAAAAAGATGATAAAAAGCTCCAACACGAAAAAAAGTTTGACTTTACACGTCAGTGCTGTGTGCAGATGGATGATTCACCAGAATCCATCTCTGTGTTTTCAAGCTGGCTTTTTGTTTGAAGTGTTAACATGTCAGACTTTGTAGAGATTCCAAGTTTGGGCCTCTGCTAGTACTTGCTTTCATCAGGTAAAACGTTATGTGATGGCATAGAAGGGACTCCTGCCGAAAAGTGCTCCTCTTTGCTAGTTTGATGGAAAAGTAAAGAGAAATCTACGTGAAGCCTCTATTTCTGTGCTCTGAGGGATTATTACCATGGAGGTTTATACTGGACACTTAAATGGCATCTAGAGATGCTTTTCACTATCAGACATCATCCTTTACACCATTGGAGGGGGTGAACTAGGCAATTTTCTAACTCTGAATCAAGTTTGTGACTGTCCAGTCTCCATTCAGCAGCTTTTACCTTTTATTGCTGTTACAGTGTCACGGGTTACAGGCAGCAGAAGGCTCAGCTATGTGCCATTCACCAGGCTAAAAATTTCATGCCAGGGAGTGCAGGGGCTGAAAGCCATCATTTAGGAAGCCTTATCATCAAAGTTCTTGCAGATGTACAAAGGATGGGGCACCAGCCTGTAAGAAGCAAAGAAAAAATGAGTGTATAATCCTGTAATAGGTGCATATAAACCATGTTTATCCTTTTTGGTGCTTGAAACAAAACTGTATCAGTCAATGTTCAGCTGCAGCAGCACTGCTTGCCAAAGTGAAGCTATCCTGTCTGTGATAGGAACATGGTGCTTTCTGCGGTGCTTGGATCTGACGGTCCTGAAGCATTTTGCAGTATAAATGTTAATTAAGCTTTACAACAGCTTTTAAGGTAGGTAAATACTATCAACAGACATTTCAGCTAAGGCACAGGGCTCCCTCTCCTGTAGAAGGATATCAGGGTGTGAGAGGGGAGCTGTTGGATGGGTAGCCCATTGTGTGGGGACAGATTTGTGCTCAGGAGACTGAGTCTTCAATTGCTGGTTACCTTTTGTGCCAGCAAATTGGGACCTACATCACAGCTGGGATCTCTGCTCTGATTACAGCAGGAAAACTAACTGTGGCAATAGAAACACTCCATAGACTGGAGAAGCACCATTGTCTGTCTGCCAGAGAATTATTTTGGATTTCCCCACAAATCCAAATTTGGATGAGACTAGAATCCAGCTTTTGATATGCATAACAGCTCCTCTTGTTCCCACTTAACATGAAGCTTTTAATTGTTCCAGGAGTGTGACCTTCTACCTGGGCTGTGGCAGCCCCATGTTGTGTGGGTTTTCTCTGCAGAGCTCTCCAAACAGCGTCTGGGCACCCTCTGCTCTGGCCTGAGCCTTCATTTCACCCACACACTGGTGAATTCTCAGCAGTCTCTGTGCAGCCTGTCAGCCCTTCATGTTCTCCCTTCAGTGTTCTTAGTTTCCTAGCAGGAGGAAAAACTGCTCCTGGCTTGTAGCTGGAACCCGTTGCTGTCACATGTCCTTGCCAAAGCCTCTCCTCCCGAGGGCGAGCGCTCTGTCCGACAGACACCTCCGAGCTGCAATCTGACATCCAAGGGCTGTGCCCAGTGTTATTTAGACCCGTCTGAGTCTGATGGGTAAATTCTGCAGAATTTCATGGCAAAGGGATGCGAGGGAGGGGGCGAAAGAGGCAGACAAAGCGCCCAGTGCCCTACTTAGTGAATGCCCAAAGCCTGGCCTGCTGCGTTGCCTTGTCAGACTCTGCACGCAGCAGAACTGATTAAATAAAACCCCAACATGTCAGGGCCAGAAATTGCCAGGTTCAACCTTAACATTGTGTAAACACTCTCCAACTGACTCAATTCTAGCAGATTCAAAAGTTGCCAGGAGCATTTTTTATGATTTCCCTCTCTGCTAAAGCTGAGCCTGCAGCTCGTGCTCCACCGTGTCTCCCTGGGACTCATTAACATGGCACTGCTGCCGCTGCTGCCGGCGTAGGCAGCCACGGGGGACAGTGTCACACGTGCAGCCAGTGGCAACCTTCACACGGCAACAAAACTGTGAAGCAAACCTGCAGTGGAGAGGAAGGATCACGCCTAATAACATGCAAATCAGTGTAGCATCTCACAAAGATTTGATTTGCATTTTGAGGCAGCTGCTAAAAATGTTGTTTTAACCCCTCTTGGGACCGTAAATATATCCAGTAGACACAGACTAGATGGAGGGTGATTACATTTTCGAATAACTTTAATTTTACAAGGTAGAACATTTGAAAGCTGACGTGTCTTTCATCCTTGGACCAAGTGTGTTGGGGAGATGCCCGTGCAAAGGTAATTGCATCAATGTTAACACAGCACAACCCTGCCAGCTCATGCAAAAAAACTGCGCAAAGAAAATGCCCTGCAGATTTGTCAGGACGTGAGGAAGTTTTGCTATACATAATGAAACGTGAAGAATAATTTTCAATGCACAAAGGACATACTTTCTCCTTGCTTTTTATTGTTTCATCACAGGAAGACCAATACTCAGTGGTGCTACCTGGGCTCGACCATCACGTCATTGGGCTGCACAGCCACTCCTCTGAATCAGGTGCTTATGTACTGACTCGAGAAGGCAGTGAAGCCTATTTGTAAAGGCAAATGATTTGGGTCCTCTGCCTTCCTGTAACCAATTCCACACGTTGTTAAGCTTGTGTAACCCAGGTGGGTTTTTATTGCCTGTGCCTTGCAGAAAGCAGCACCAGACTTAATGCAGTCATTCCAATGTGACACAGCTGTAAGAAAGAGCAATATTATGGCCCAGTGACAGTGAGCAGCAGAGAGGTGCTTCAGGAGGCACAGACCTACATGAGGGCTGAGGCCCTGGAGCCAGGAAATGAATAAATGAGCAGCACACTGCTGTGCTAGCACTCAGGGAATGGTTGTTTGTGTCCTGCTCTGCTAAGTTATTGTTCAGCAGATAGAAAATTGGCATTTCTGTGGCTGTGATCCGTTTTCATTTGTTTTTCTGTATTCAAAACATCTGCCTCCAGCTGCGTTCTTGGGTTGAGTTTGACAGAGATGCTCAAGTAGATTCATGGCTCATCATCTTCTAAAAAATATCTGTAATTCTTCTCCCTTTGTTTTATGCTTTGGGCATTTGAGGTAGCAATGTCACTGTAAGGGGCCAGGATTCCTTGCTCTGCAAACAGAAACCCAAAAGGCAAAGGGTTCAGGAAGTTTCCAGGCTCTATTTTATTCAGAGGCATGTGGCAAATATGAAGGTATCAATGGACTTCATCATACTTCAGCGCTGCCCCTGACAAAATCCTCTTAACTGTTAAAACGAGGCCCTGTTGAATCAGAAAAGGGCTGCTCAAAGGCTTTGCCATATGCAGGCAACCTTCATGGCAGCCAACCAGGAGCCCATTTGATTTTAGCAGTGCAGCTCTTGCTTCTTCCTGCCCCCAGCCGTGGCAGCAGGGAGCAGTTGTGCCCAGCTGCAGGATTTGTGCTGCTCTCTGACTGATACCTGGTGCCTTCAGCAGGTCTCCATCATGGGAAGGAGGGAGATTCCACCATCCTGAGACAACCTACTGCTTCCCCAGTGTTTGTTCAAACATTTAATCATTCTTCATATTAAATGTCTTGCAGGGCACAGTTTTGAATTTGCCTCATGTAGTTGAGGAGCCTTTTATTAACAACTATTCCCCTTCTGCCTTTCTCTAATGTCTCCATACACCAGAAACCAGGCAGTTCTTTGTCACTGGGGCTGTTAGTCTTGCAAAACCAGGCATGTTCTCTGATCCTCTAAGAAATTCTGTGGGTTTGCAGCTTTCCTGGTTTTCAATGTTATCTTTTAAAATTGGGGTATCGAGGGTTTATAGAATATTTCATTATCAGTCTCACAAGTGCAGCAAATGGAAGAATATTTACCTCCTTTTTTGTTGTTTGTGCATCTAAGGATCATTTTCTAGGTTGCAGTCCCTTACTCTGTAGCTATGCCTAAGTATGCTTCTTGTTCCTAAATACACAACCACAAATCCAGCTTTAAATGAACCTGGTGAATATGAATGGATTTCCCTGAGATATGAAGGTTTATTAAAAATTAAGAACATCTCATCTAACTTTGCTCCAGCTCCTTTGTGCAGACTCTCCTTAACTGGCTTAAACTGTTTATTTCTAGACCTTTAACATCCTCTTTAGTTACTCAAGGATCAGAAAATATTTAATTTTCCTACTACCCTTCAGACATATGGACTAGGAACACATATTGAACAATTCTACCTCTTCTGCATTGTTCTTGAAAACTTTGTCAGCTGTATAGCTGCTGTGCTGCTGAGCTTCTTTTGCTCTGTGTAAACTCTGTCCTCAGCCAGGCCTTGAGATGGCTATTTCTTCTGTCATTTTTAGTTTTCCTAATAAATATTTTATCTTTTCTAATTTTGTTTACAGCAATTCCTATTGATTTCTCTTTCTTAGTCTTTTTATATTGGCTTTTTTTCCTAATTGCCTCTTTCACTTCTCACCAAATGAAAATGTTCTTTTAGCCAAAGTGATTTCATTTGTGGTTGTTTTTTTTTTAATTGTGGTATTGTGGCTCTTGTCCATCTCATGATTTTTCCCCCCAAGAACTCCCCAATCTCATCCTGTCTACTTTTTCAGTCAGTTTTTTGTTTGTTTGTTTGTTTGGGTTTTTTGTTTGTGGTTTTTTTTTTGTTTTTGAGTTTTTGGGCAACAGTTCTTTTGAAGTTTCAGTTATAGAATTGCATATGTCACATTTACTCTTCTCCTTTCTGTTCCGTCCTCATTTTTTAATATCTTTTTTGTCATGTTTTGCATGGTATGATATTAAATTGCAATTATCCGGGTCAGAAACAGTTTTACCTATATGTTTGGATAGCACTTGGAAAACCATGTCCTGCATTTCCATGGTCCAGAGTCTTTGGACAGACTGTTTTCTGTTCTGTGCTTTCCTCAGTTAATGCAACGAAGTTGGACTCCAAGTAATTTGTTTCCAGTTTGTTCTTCCATTTCAACCCTGAATAAGTACCCATATTTTTCAGGCTGTAACTGTGGGGTTTTTCTACACACATCGATTGGCATAACAAAGGATATTCCTCCTTCTACAAACCTTGCTTGCATCTTTACATTCCTACAGCACACTGTTAGGAAATAGGATTTGGTTATAATCCTTTTTATGAGACTGCACAGAACAAGGTTTCCTCACAGTAAGAATACATCTCTGCAATGGTGTTTTTATGTGGGGAAGAGACTATCACAGGGCTAAAACTTCTTGTCTGAGGTGCTGAGTTATGAGACCTGTTGCTGTGAGATGCTGAGAGCTGGC
Source organism: Pachyramphus minor (assembly GCA_013397135.1). Taxonomy (NCBI): domain Eukaryota; kingdom Metazoa; phylum Chordata; class Aves; order Passeriformes; family Tyrannidae; genus Pachyramphus; species Pachyramphus minor. The sequence continues at coordinate 176,127 of VYXB01003697.1, forward strand.
ATAACCCAGCATTTGCTCACAGGTCTGCATCCAAAGTCGCTGCTGTACCAACTGCTATGAAATAATTTACTTCTGCTGTGGCAGTGATTTTGGGTAATATCTGGCACCTCAAGCTGCCAGAATGATCTTGGTGTTATTGCAGGGGTGTCCAGGTATTCAGCAAGCTGCAAAGCTAAATATTCACTTTTTGCAGGAACATGGCAGTCTGAGTCCTCATTCCTAACCAGAGCCTTACTGAGTCACTTTGCCTTGTCATTGCTGAATCACTGACACTTAATTGATGGAAACTTTTTCCTTTATGTAACAGGTGTCAGGCCTTACACAGAGGTCTGGTGACTGATCCTAGACTCCAAGACTGATTGTGAAGGTTTTTCAAGTCAAACTGATCTATACAGAGACAACCTTATTTCCTCCACCCTGCAGGTGGCCATGCACCCTAAAGAATGCTTTAGTGGCTGAGCATGGTCCCACTGAACACCATAATCATAATTTCCTGCACAGCTACCTCCCCCCCGCCCCCTGAAGTATCTTTCTTGAGCAGCTTCTATGGGATTTGAGAGGACATTCCGATTTTTCACATGACAGAGGACACCTGATAACTCCTAAGATGTGAGTAAAGTCATGGTGCTGTGTTGCACAAGCTGTAAACCTGCCCAGAGGAGATCCTGAAGCCCAAACAGTCTTATATGAAAGCTGACAAAACTCTGGCTTACAGAACACTCACAATGTGGATTTCAATGCCTGGAGAGCTCTTACTTTCCCAGAAAATTTATTGGAGCCCCAGAGTTGATGAGTGTCCTTGATTAAGATCTGCTGCCACTGAGCTTCTCTTCTCCCACGTTCATATCGTGCATCTGTAGCTGGAAAGGCAGAATCTGGCCCCACTTGTCTGTGCTGATATTGTCCTCTATTTGGCATTTGTGCAATATCTCCCTGCTTTTTCCCCTCCCTCCAAACGCGTGTCCCTGGATATCTAAACACGTCCTACCAAGAGCTCAGTGGGCACAGAGCAGATTGACTGTGAGCCCTTCTGACGCTGAATTCAGCTGACAATCAGCTCCTAATGCCAGCAGCTATTCCTGTTTTGTATCCTCTTCCTTCAGTCTGGAGTCGACAAGGTCAAGTTTAGAAACTTCTAACAAATGTTACTTTCTCATTAACAGACAGCCTGTTGGGTGACAACTTCTGTTTTGTATGTGCCAGTTGCCATTTTAATCAGCTCTGTTCTGTAAGCTTTGTGTTTGAATAGCTGGTAATGCCAGAGTGGTGAGTGGTGTAAGAGTCAGTGTGTCTCTCTGTGCATGTTCTTTAGCTCTTCGTAGTTTTTATAGCAATTAGTATTTGAATCCCATGTTCCATGTGACCCTGACTGTTCTCTACTCTTTGAGGAAGAAGGGATGAGGTGGCAGAGCAGGGGACATCAGGGGGTGTGGAGGGAGGGAAGAATGGATGGATATATGTATGGGTGGAGAGCATTATGAACAGGTTGCAACTGGTCCACAGAGCTGTGTTGTTACAGTGAAACTTCTTCCATGTGGAGGAGTCCTGATTTCAGACACTGTAATTCCAGTTTTCCTATACTGCACCTTCAGCATCCTCCACTAATCTACCATTGTCTAAAGGCCACTGAAGTTTGCTGGGGACTCTAACTCAGCTGAGTACCTTAAAGTTGTGTATCCTGCACAGTAAGGAAAATGAACTCCCTGATGTATTTTGGATAATAGGCTGAAGTAAGAGCCCTGCACTTGAATGGTGTCTCTTCTCATCTAAGGATCACAGTAATCTCTAACCTAGTGCTGCAGGCATGGCTTCAGATATGCACACATAGCGATTATGTAAGTGAATAAATTAAATGTATATATAAAAGATACTTAATAGATTGGTTTAAAATTGTATTGTGAAGATGTATGTGGAGACTTAGTTTTAACCAAACTCCTTTAAATACTTGGGAATCTTTCCATTGCTGTCATAGAATCATCATGGTTGGAAAAGATCTTTGAGGCCTTCAGGTCCAACTTTCAGTAGCCTTTGATTTGGCTTCTTAAAGATTTGTCTTCATTACTAAAAGTTATACAGAGGATGTCTCTCCATGAACAGCTCGGGGCTGTCAGGTTGGTGGCTGCTCTGTCAGAGTGAGGGTCCTGAAAGTGTTAGTGATGCAGTGAAGTGTGTGAGACTGTTCTTCCAGGCTTGCTGAGGGGCAGTCTGGGCTGTTTAAGGATGAATGAGGATGGAATGACTTTCCACAGATTGGAGAAGATCTCCAGAACAACGTTCTTGTCCAGTATGCTCTGGGATTGATACCCCATCAGCTGCAATGAAATGGGCCCTCGTTAACTCTAATTGCACTTGCCTCTTACTTTCCGTATTAGATAATGAACATAACTAAGCTATGAACGTCTGCTCTCCCTTTTTCTGCTGTGACAGCATTAGATTACTGTGATTTATACTCTTCATATAGGTAGTAATACGATTATTCAGTTAATCTATTCATTTCACTCATGATCTATTCTTTTCACATTCTTATCCTGTGAGTCAATTTCTCTCTCTGCTATTTTAATAGAGTAGCATTTTAAATTGGGAGAACACTGCATTAAACATGTATAGGATTTAATCTAATTGAAAATGCTTTCTTCTAGCAGGATATGCCTAATAAGCATAAAACTAATAATGTTCAAAATGCTATGGCATATTAACATGACACATTTTGAAGGATGCATTTTTCAAATAAAGCTAAGCACTAATTAATGAATATCTAAACCACTTTCTTATTCCTTATTCTGAAGCAGCATGATTGACATGGAAGAAGATCTTTTGACAGAATATCGTTGCATACAAGCTGCCTTGAAGTTTACAAATATTTTTTCTTACTGTTTAGTGTGGTATCTTTAACACAAAATCAGTGGTATCTCACAGCATTAATGTTATGTGGTCACTGAAGTGCTTGTGAATCATTAATCTGCAGTTGATTTAGTGCTGGATGTATGTGTGACCCCCTGGTTGAAATGGATTTTAGGTTTCCTGTCTGCATCTTTCTACAGAGATCATGAGTTTGTTCCAGTCTGCAGTGGCACAGCCTGGCTGTTGTTTTCTGTGCTTACAATTTTAGAGACTCTTGCCAGAGTTTAATTATATGGGCAATAAGTAATTTTCCTTAAAATTTATTTGACAGGAAAATAAAGGTTTGGTTTGGCTGTAGTCTTGTTTGAAGCAAATCCAGCCTTCTGCCTGCTGCTGCAGCATGAGAACTGAGTAATTTTTTTCAATGTGAAACTTTTTTGTTTCCTGCTTTGAAATCAGGCTTCCTTTTAGAAAGTTAGGTCAGTGCATTTTGTAAAAATATAAAACCTGCCCAGGTGCAAAAAATCGTATTTTAGTATCAAGTGCACAAATACTTACTCTAACTAAAATAGAATTGTCTATTATTTTGTTTGTTAGTTTGTTTCATTGAGTGTTTTCACGTCCTTGTTTAATGTTCAGTTTTTGATGATTCAAGCACTGTGAAGATACAGAAAACAGTAAAATCCTGATCCAACAGAAAAATGATGGCCCCACTCAGGGTTTATTGTGTCTGCACCAGCTCCTGTACAGCACACAGGAGCCTGTTTTTCCTGTCTGTGCAGAGCAAGGCAGAGGGCAGGGAGGCAGCAGAGCCTGGCCCCACACTAGGATGCTGGGCTGTGGCCCGGACGAGCCCCCACCGTGCACATTTGGAACCCTCCTCAGCTCTGCTATTTTTGACAGAGCCAATGGAAGCTGCTTTGTAAACCTCAGTGAGAAAATTCAGATTATTAAGCACGTCTCTATGTCTTCTGCAGTCCATGAATCTGCTGTTTAAATCTCCTATTCGTTATCATTGTATCAGTTTAATTATAGACCTTCAGCAGAGGCTGACATGCAACAGGAGGTCTAATTGTGCATTCGGTTTCCGGGATTGCTCATTCCCAGCAGGTAACTCCAGGCACATATGGTGGAATTAGCCATTTGCTCGCTCTGCTGACCTTGTCTGTGTGCATGATCCTGTTGGCTGCGAGTCCCTGCACTCCCACACTTGCAGGAGGGTGAGCCTGAGGTGGTGAAAAAGGAGACTGGGACAGTCAGATGACGATCACTGCTTGCTGTAAGCGGTGCCTCTGATGATGTAGAGAAATGACTAATGCTGCAAGTTCCAGAATACAAACTCCAGACGTATCAGGAGTGCTTAAAAAAAATACTTTCTGACAAGAGGTCAGAAGAGTATTGGTTCCTTAGTGTGTCTTGGATTCAGCAGTGTTTTTCCTTAAGCATGCTTAAGTTCTTGTAAGGTCAGAGCTTTGCTGAATACTTCTATTTGTTATTTGTATCTTGCTAGTTGCTATGTACTGCAGTTGTAGTCCATGATCTGCTGTGCTGCTGATGTTTGAACATGAGACAAAAATGAGAGTGTATTTGAGGAAAGTATCAGGAGTGTACGTAACCGTACATTATCTCTGTGTTGGAAAAAAGGTGAAGTAAACTTTTGTGGGAAAATAACTTTTCTGAAAATTACAAACCCAGTATTTGAACGTGCCTGTGTGGCATTTTTTTAAACTGAGGAGGTAGAACTCCCCTTTGTAATTCCTTGTTGCAGGAGGCATTTAGAGAAACTGAGTTAAAGCGTTTCGAGAAACCCAGACTGAGATGCTGGGACTTAAATCATTCTTGCAGACATGCAAAGATAAAGCAATCACGACTTTAAAATAGGGAAGGAATGTTTCCTGTGTATTCCCCAGGCGCTGTTAGATACAGCAGATCCTCTGGCTCCCCACCCCAGTGTTTCTCTAACCCTGCAATTCCAGTGAATTTAGGAAAAAAACCCACTGGGTTCAATTTTCTGTGGCTGCAGGTGAAAGGCTTAACTGGAACTCAGTCCTTCTACGCCCAGGACTATGATTTTATTTGCAATTACATCTGCATCTCTACAGCACTAGAAAAAAAGGTGAGCAGCCCATCTCTGCCCTGTGCTCTGCTTTGCAACATGACCCAAAACCCACCCATAAACTTCCAGCAGTGAAAAATGCTATTAAAGCATTGCTTGGTTTTACAAAATAATTCTCCATGAGTGATGCCCTCCAGACAATTAAAAGAACTGGCTTTGGTCTATAAAGCTTTTCCTGTTTAGGATCCTGGATGCCTCCATGCTGACATATCTCAAGCTGACAGTCAATGTCAATGACTATTTGAGAAACTTAGGCCTTGGGTACACAAAGATGCAGCACCTTTTTTTTTTCATGTCTATGTCTCCCCACATCTATTCATCTTAACAGTGATGTTATTTCTAGCCTTCATTGTTTTGCTTCTGCTTTCAGCAAATAACCTAAGAGAAAGGTCTGTGACAATTTTAGGAAGCTTTATTGAAAGAGGTTATTGATGGCTGCTACTTCTTCCATGGGCATTTGGAGAACTCCTTGAAATGATGTTTGGTGGCTTTGTGAAACGAATTATTACTATGGTAACAGCTGCTGCAATGTTACAGAAAAGTTTATCTCTGCTTTTCCTTTGTTTGTTTTTATGCTGACATGAAATCTTGTGGCCTCATTGCCAAGATGATGGTGTATTCTTCATGCAGCTTAAAACAAGAGAAAGGAGCAAGCATGTCAAAATCTTCATATTCAGGATCTGAGCTCAGCAACAGAAATAAACACCACTCTACTGAAATAAACTATGAATTGGGAAGAAAAATCTACACACACCAACTGGAAGAATCTTATTTTAAATGCTAGTGGTTTTTTAAATTAAAGTATTATTTCATATTGGATTTATATCACAATACTGCAGGTTTAGCTGCAATTGAGTTACTAAATAAATTGCCTTTGCAGCAGAATTTTCATCTTTCTCCCAGCAGGGCCAAATCTGCTGTATGGTCGCTGGGTAAGAGAGGTAGAGAGGGAAGAGCTGAATGCTCTGCCTGCCTGCCCTGGGATTGATTTGACACAAAGTTTCATGTCCTTCTTGATGGAATAAATTGCCCTAAATTCTCAGAAGTGTAAATGTCTGCATGACTGCACAAGACACAACAAGAAAGTAAGCTCTGGGCCTTTTGAGTGTAGAAGTCGCAGTTCAGTTACCACAGTGGACACCAGAGGACATGAAGGGTGGAAACTCAAAACTAAAGTTAATAAAACTTTATTGTATTTAGCACCTGCTCAGTTGTCAAAGTGGCTTGAGAAACACAGAGCTGTTTTTCCATATAAGATTGGAGAAGGTTTGTAATGAAAAAAATTTCTCTATTGTGCTGGGTATGTTGCAAGCTCTGCACAGTGGTTTGCACTGCTCATTCTCAAAGAGAAATCAAATCCAAGTCAAGGGCAGGAGCTCTTTTTGGTACAGAGATGGCTGATGATGGTGCTCATAACCAAGAGGAGGTACCAGGCTCTTAAGTTTTCCCCAGGCCACTTGAATAATTATATACTAATTATATTACAGGAAAGCCTCCAAACAAAGTCATACATCTGAACAAGGTGGAATGTCACAGACTCTGAGTTTTAAAACTCAAAGGTGGGGCCAATCCAAACACTGCAGGTGATACCAACCCAGGAGCTTTGTCCAGGTGTTACCAGTCTTGGATTTGTCCAGAGTTTGGGATCAGATGAAACCCTTTCAGTGTGTCTCCAGGCTGGTATCACTTGCACTGCTGCTATCTCAGTGTAAAGCCTGACATGAGTAGCAGGATGTGTAATGAGTGACGGTTCAACTTCTTTTTTTTTCCTTACATTTGACTGGTATTTTTGGATCAGTACAATGTCAGGAGGATGTTATTGAAGACATGGTAATCTCAGGAGAACTGAGGGCAGCTGTAGCTGTGTGAGCTCAGTCTTATGGCTTAGCCATGGACTTGGGGAAAACCCTGCAAAAACACATAGTTTAAGGATCCAACCCCAGGTTTGAGATGTAGATTTATCACGTCAGTGGGAAGAGAGGCAAACTGGAATCTGCTCCCTGAAGTGTTCTCCTGGAGTGTTTGGGCAAACTGATGCATAACTTCATATCATGTGTCCTGTGAATCTCATGCCCTGGCTTCAGTGGCCTGACCCTGCCTGACATGTTAAAAAGTTATTGAGGTGTTTTGTCATTGAACTCCTCTGTGAAATTCCAGCCAGACTTACTATATATGCAAGTACCAGACAGTTCTTCATCTCAAGGAATTGCTTCCGTTCTGTCCTTTTAAAAATCCTGCCTTGAATTTGCTTTTAGAAGTTAAACCTTTGGTGATGGTTAAGGTGATGGGCTTTGTTCTGAGACACAATCACTCAGAAATATTTGATTTTAAATGACACTTAGCAAATTTTGGGATATTACTGTCAACTTTACTTCATTATTTGCTATCTCAGTCCTTCTGCAGCAGCACAGTATTTCAGGTAATTTTGCTTTGCGTAACAATGCCTGGCTGTGGCTGCCTGGCTACTGCTAATTTAAGGAATGGATTGAGGAACTTTGTACATGGAAAATTAAAAGCTACAAGTGGATCAGACAGTGGGAGAAAAAGTATGTTTGTGTTTGTTAACACCCACTCAGCCCCAAAGCACTGGCACCAGAGAAGATTTTTGAGAAATACTGATTCTTATCCTCTATAAATCTGTGGCAATTAGGAGCAACTCCACCGAAGTGAATGGGATTAGTCATGTAAACAGAGATGAGATCACATTTATGCTTCTGTGCAACCAGCCTTAGCAGGAGGTGGTTCCTGAATAAAACTAAAAGACTTGGGTTTGAATGCAATTTTTTTAAAACTATCCTTACCATCAATCCTGCCCCTTTAAATCCAAAATAAAATATTGCATGGAGTGCTTTCATAAATAATTTACTTTCTGCCTGACACCAGTCAGGGAGGCATAAAGCTTCCTGTGTGTACATGCTGCTTCTAGCACTCAGCAGTAACTGGATCTGAATTTAAAACAAAAAATCTGAAGATTTTTGTTTTTCTATGAGGATGGAAGAGGTTCAGGGACTCTGAAGGAGTCAATTCAGGCCCCACCACATCAAACACTCTCTGTGTGTTTGAAAAAGCACCGTTCATTCATCCTGACCCCCCCAGAGGGGAGAGTGATGACGTGAGAACTGCCCTTGCGGTTAAGGAATTGGGTGGAACTCTGGGGATTTTGCCTCAAGTCTCTGCTCTGCTCTAGGTGGTGTTGGCTGGATACAATGCACTCCTGAGCTGAGATTTCCAGGCTGTTTCCAAACAAGCTGGGAAGCAGAATAGTTGCATTGCTCCGTGTTCAGACAAAGATACTTGCTGCCTATTGGGGTTAGCTGACACAACAGGTGTGTCTTGTTTTTCCAAATGACCTTGCGAAATTCCTAAATTTCCACCTTTCCAAGGGAGAGTAACTACTGAGCAAGCTGTGGATTTGAGAGATGTTTTTCCAGAAGTTCTGCATGATGACCTTGGGCAAATCACTTAGGTGGAAATTTAGTGAAGTATTAAAGCATTTCAGTCCTATTGAGTGCTTAGCTCTGGTTCATTTCAGTGGGATTTAGGCTTCCACTTTCTACTTAAGTACCTAAATCTCTTTGTGATCCGTACAAATCTTAAAGTTTCAATTGGGAAAAAAAGGACTAATAAAATATGTTTTCTCAGAGGGGTGTTTTGAGGAGAAATTAAAGACTGTGAAAAAAATCAAACAGTTTGATTATGAGGCTATGTGGATGTGATAGAGAGAGTGATCATGCGTTCCCTAAAATAAATCCTGGAATACATGCTTGGCATGAGTGTTGTACAAGTGTTTCCATGCTGGCAAAAGCACCCAGTCAACAGTGCACAAACCTCATTCTATAATTTAGAGCAAACCTCTGGAAAAATATTTCTTTCACTTAAAAAAAAAACCAAAACAACAAAAAATCTGCCTGTGGCATGGCATCTGGAACATGCTTAGCAAGCAGCAGGAGCTCTTTAAAATTCATCAAAAAGGCCACACAGATAATGAGACAAGGCTCCTCGTTGTAGCTGAACGTTTCTTCCCAATATTTCTTCAAAACAAAACGTACCAAGGTGATGGGTGTGGGGCAGCCTGGCCCCAGCACCGGGGCTGGTGTGTCCCAGGAAGGAGCAGTGCACAGAGCTGCACTCATGTCTGGGGGTGCCATTTGTTGCCCTGCACCAGTGATGCTCCAGCACCAAACACCAAACCTTAAACCTCTCCTGCCCAGCTCTGGCACAGAATTCCAGCTAAAGCGTCCAAGTTGAGGCTAAATGAGCTTCAAAAAGCTGTCAGAGCTTCCTTGGGAGCTCTGCTGATGCCCTCTACCACCACCATGCTTTCAGCTGGGGCTGGGATGGGGGAGTTTTCTGGCTCTGGACAGAGACAGAAAATGTTTGGAAGAGAGGTAAAGCTGGGGTTTGGGCTTGTTTTGTTTCTAGATGACATTATGGACAGGCTGAGCTGAGCCTGCCTGTCGCCCTGGGGAAAGAAAATTATTCTTTCACTTGGCACTGTTTCCAGTGGGAACCAGTGAGGCTTTCAAAGATGTTCCCCTGATGTGCTAAAGCTTAACTTAAAAACACAGAGACATGAAAGGGCAGCCTCCTCCAGCGCGAGATGAGATGTGACAGGGAGAGCGGCTGCTGCAGGAGCTGGAATGAGCTCCTGTAAGGGGAGTCACAAGCCCTGAAAAGTCAAATGAGCAGGAACAACTCTGTGCAGGGTGATTCCAGCAGTTCCTGGGCTGCCTGTACACATTGTGTTCAGTCCTGCTCCTTTCCCATAGCTGGGGATTCAGGGAGAATTCTGAGGTGCCTGGAAAGGGAGGGAGAGAGGGAGAATTGCTGCATCATACAGGTTTGCTCTGCATGCTGGCCACCTCCCTAGCTCGCTCTTTGGGGTTTTTTTCTTTTCATTTTCTTTAAATGTAAAGTGCAGAGACTTTGATTCCCTAACAGGAGAAGAGGAGAGTTAGGTGTCTGTACGCTGCTGAAAAGCTGTTTGGTTATTTCCTAGTCTTACAGCAGTCTTTTCCAGTCTGCTGTAACTGTGGCTGAAACGATAATGCAGAGATATGGGATTTTTCATCATGTTGTATGAATCAGGGGGGAGTTTGAGGCTCTGTAATTCTGCACACTTTTAGAAGTACAGTCTCTCTATGGATCTCTGGGTATGTTCTCCCATGTGTACTGTGATGAACTTGTAGGTGTAATGTGAGTGTTTATGATTCCATGGTTTCTTTCTTCCTTTTCTCCTGTTTAGTTTAAAGTATCTGCTAGAAATTAGTAAGGAAGACTAGGAAATTATGCCCCATCCATCTCTCTGTGGGATATGATGTCAAATGGAAGAGGGTATTGAAAGAGAAAACACCAGAGTGAAGAGTATGACAGGAGAGAAGTGCTTCCACCTGTTCTACCCTCCCTGCATAAGCTCTGCATCTAATTGCAAACTAAAGAATGGGAGAAGCAACATTGGAGAGAGGTGTATGAAAGATTTGCTAATTTTGTAAGCGCAGGTTTCCACCTCTCCTCCTTTAGTGGTCTCAGTAATACTGACTGAGCCTTTGGGATGATAAATGGCTCTCAGTGACTAGGAATGGGACTACCTACATCTGCTTCCTAAGCAGGGTAAGCAACCAAGCCAACTCTGTACACAGTAGAGATACAGAGTTGAGTCACTGCTTTTTATTGTACAATTATTTGTGTTCAGATCTGATGCCTAAATAATGTGCAATACTGAAATGCTGCAGAAAAGGAAATGAATACAGAGAGTATTGCTCCACAGGGCAGAATGTCCCTGCTTATCACAGTTAATAAGGTCCTAAAAATGATGGGTGGACTCTTTAGGGGCACACATCAGAGTGCAGATCAGAAGAGGAGTCTGAAGTTTAGGCACTTCTCTGAAGCTTCTTTCACCCATTTGAATGTCACAGGTCTTCAAACCTGGGCTGAAATCCCTGCAGAGTCACACTTCTCAGGTTCCCACTGGAAAGCAAAATTCATGACCTTTTAAGCCCAAGCCCAAAAGTTGGTGGTGTACTAGAAATAGGTAGAGATTTAGGGTGAAGAAGCATCTTTATGGCTGGTTTCAAACAATGAAGAATCTCATCTTTGTTTAGTGTGGGAAGCCTCTAGATAACAAATGAGGGAGGGCTTTGCAGCTTGTCCTTATTTACTCAACGTTCATCTGGCTATGAAATACCCATCTAGTGTGAGACCCATTGCTGTAGCCCAGCCCATTGTCTGAACACACTCCCATGTCTGAACTGCTGGGATTCCTCTTGTAGTGTAGCTCAGGCAGATGGTTTTACACAGAGAGCCCCTGTTCTCAGTGCTTTTACATGGACTGAAACACAGGCAGGTCCCTCTTCCAGGGCAGCAACATCTGCATCCCTTGGATGTGGAGCATGTATGCCTGCAGGATGTGACCTGGTCACACACAGGACTAGGCTGTGGCTTTCTACAGGGCAGCACCCTTAGGAGAGATGGAAGGTTTCCATTAACAAACACAGTTTCAGTAGTTACCTTCTATTCTGGAGTGAAATACTTTATTTGTGTGTGAGAGAGAAGGAAAGAGAGCAAGCCACACAAAGCCCAGCAGCTCTGGATTTCTGGATTGCATTCCTCAGCACAAGAGCTGGCTGTTGAGGATAGTCTTTAAGAACACATACATGTCTTTGCAAACTGGACATTAAGCATGTTAGTGGAAATCTGGTATAAAAGGGAGATGGTTCCAATCAAAAGTCAACATGGTCATGCAGCTCATCTTAATATCTTCTCCTTGGAGAGGCAGCATGTTGGAGTTCCTGGCTCACATGAAATGATAGACAAAGGAACCAGGGGTTAGGGACCACTTCTTGTTAACACATGTGCCTGTCCATGTGCTGTGGTTCCTGTGCCAGCCCAGCAGCTTGCTGTTCAAAATATCAGCCTTACCCTCTTTGCCACCCCTGCTTTACCTTACTGACCACCAGTCCTTGAAGTTCTTTGACATCAGCGTGAGTTCTGAAAATCTAATTTTGTGTGAAACATTATTTAGACTATTTAGAAACTGTGTGACTACAATGTGACTACAGTTGTGTGACTATGTGTTAAATCTGTGAATGTTGTCTGTTTGGGGCCTTGAAGGAAAGTACATATGTGAAGGAATGAGGAGGAAGTGTATGAAAATCCGTGACTTGGGTTTAAACAATGATGACTAAGGATTGTCTATGCACAGGAGTTTCCTGTGCGGTGAGGCAAGTTTTGAAGCGAAGTGCTTTACTTAGCTTCCATTCCCATCTGCAGTGTCTGGATCCATCCCTCCCACAGGTTTCTGAGGCAGTAGCATAACTGAGTTTGCCAGGGACAGGAGAGAGGGACCTGAGAGGACTGCTGTTAGTGAGACCTTGCAGAGTGTAGAGGAAACTGGAAATTCATATTCCCACATGGAGGTCCATATTATCTACAGTATTGCTGAAAAAATCTTTGTGTTCTTTTGAATGTTAGAACACAGACTGGGAGAGTTCATCTGTGGTGCTTGTACAGTAGTCAGAGACAGGTGGATCATGGACTTTACCATGCACATATATGTTTGCTGTGTGCCTGTAGAGCTTTGTGTTCTAAGAGCATCTGTGCTGTTTGCCCTGAGTTTCTGGTAGATTTGCAGTGTTTTAGAATGCCTGAGAACATACAGCTAGCATGGTACTCTGACAAGCATTTTTAATAACAGAGTTGTTATAAAAGTTCCCAAAAGGACAAATGGTATAGGTGCATTCAAAATAAGTGAAATTCGACAGTCCTGGGTTACTCACTTCATAAAAGCCATCTTGATAAGAGGGAATGTAGAAGGACAATTTTCAAAAGCAAAGGTAGGGCTGTTCCTGGTAGGACCCCTCCTGTTTTGTTGGCTTTCAGTAGTGCCCATGGCCTCACTTGCTCTCTGGGCTTCTACAAATGTCCAGGCACTATTGGCACAATTTTGCAAAAAAAGATAAAAATGCTTTATTATATGCACATTCCTCTTAACCCTCTAAAATAAAGCCACTAGCTTTCCCCCCCACCCCCGTTTTCTTGTCAGATTGTCTATGTGACAGTTGTCTTTTAGGCTGTGTCAGTGAACCTGGCATTAAATGCTGTATTCAGGTATTAGAGAGAGGAGGATAATGCCAACTGTAGCTATCGGTGCTTTAGCTTTCAGAATGTTTAGTGGATTCACAGGCAAACTGAATTAGAAGTGCTGGAATGTGAGGACCTGTGTTTTCCTCCCTCCCTTCGTGGTGCCTCTGACTCCTCCAGAGCACCAGAGCTCGTCCTCCTCAAATCCATGGAGGGAAGCTGAGGAGTCATTTCAGTGCACCTGACTGGATCCTTGATGCTCTCCTGAAAGCTCTTCTATTGCAATGTTATTTCCTCTCAGAGCCAGTGTGATTCCCTCTGTGCCACAATAAAACCACTTAACAATCTTTCTTCCCTTTCAAGGGAAAGGAAGCAATTTTAAAAATATATAGCCACATATATCTCCAGCATTTCTAGGCTACAAAACATATCACATTTAAAATGCTGTGGCTGTGGCTCTGCAGGCTCTCCCACATTTGAACAATGCAATGTCATGCTCCAAAACTTCATGACTTGTAAGATTCAGTGCTGGGCTGGTAACTTTTATGTTGTATTTTTTGAAATGTTGCAGTGCTGTATATCACTGGAAAGAGAAAATATTTATTTGTCCTTCTGATATTGAGCACCGATTAGCAGCCATGTCAAATCTGAATTAGAAATATTTTAAATTGTGGCACTCAGCTGCAAATAAAAGGCATATTAGATTCTTTTAGAATGTTTTTATGGCTCCATGTGACTAATTCAGCAGATGGTACTAAGGCACTTGGTTATAATGCTAAAGGAATGTAAAAAATTGTCTTGCTTAAATAAGAAAGTAAAGTCTCAAAGAGTTCTACAATGGTTTCGCAAGTGTGGCATGTGCTGCATAGATAAAGGAGTGAATGTGAATCCTTAGTGCCAGGCCTGTCTTAAAAGCCCAAGTAAAATCTCATGCAAGTAGTGATACTGTCCCACATGTACACTGAGGAAACATTTGCATTCTGTGGTTCTGTATCTGTCTTGAAGATCAATGTATGTATGCAGGTACAGGCTGTGTGCAGAGACTGTATGAATTAAGGAAACAGATCCAGCTGCTATGAAATCAGGGTATCTTTGCGGCATAAATTAGGTGGAAATTTTCCAGATTTGTATTTAAAAATGGCATACTCAAGAGCTTTGGAACTAAACAAGCCCCATCTGTTTAAAAAATTATACAGCACTCTGAACCAGCAGTATACATCAAAATTTGGGATGTTGTACAAGAAACAGCAATTTCTAGGGTGGAAAGAATATTTCAAAAAAAAGACTTTGTATGTCTGTTCTTGAAGCAGTTTATTAAATGCACTCACTGCTTAAAACTGCTAAGTTTTTAGTGCTAATCACGAACTATTTCCAAGTCTGAATTTCTGATGGAAGTGTCTCATCACATCTTGTGACTGATCTGTATTAGCTGGTAGGTCCTGCTCAACTTGGAGAGGGCTCTCTCTGCCACCAGCCAACCCACAGCCCATCTGCTGCATAATGGCCATCTTCGTACCAAAAATGCTGTGACTGTAGATACTTCTAAACTTGTTTGTCGTTGGTGTTGAATGGCAATCTCCAGTGGTGTCTGGATTTTCCACTGCCTGTGCATCAGGTAACTGTTCATGTTGGGACACATGTGTGGGCACAAGGAGGAGAAGGTCCTCATGAGGGCTGGACAGGTTGAGTACACATGCCTGCCCGACCTGCTTGCCTTCAGCGATGGACCAACAGGACTTGTGGGTGAGTGAGGAAGCTCCCCGTCATTTACTTCAACTTCAGCAAGACTTGGGTCAGTCTCCCAAACATTCCTCTGTCTAGTGTGGGACATCACATTCTGGATGGACAGACAACGCAGTGGATAAAAGAAATGGATAGTTTAGGTTGTTGATCCCAGGCACACTCATAAGCATGTAACAAGTGCAGTACTCCAGCATCTGTCCTGGGACCTGTCCTGTTTGTGACCTTTACCAGTGAGCTGGAGGGGGTGATGGAGCATGCTTTTGTCAAGTTTTCAGGTAACACCAATTTCCAGATGCTATCTCTCTGTAGCTTGAGGGGAGACCAGCCATTCAGAGGGACCTTCATAGGCTGAAAGGCCAACAGCAGTCATATGAAATTCAATAAGGGCAAATAGAGAGTCTTCACCTGGAAAGAAAAAGCCCTATGACAGTACAGGCTCCAAAAGACAGAGCTAGACCCTTTATTGGTATGCATGGTGGGAGGACCAGAGATGACAGACATAAATTGTATAGGAGAGGTTCATACTGAGTATAATGAAAACTCTCAAGCAGTGGAGCAGGCTGTTTGGGCTGGGAAGTTTCCATCTTTGGAGGCTGTTAGGACCTGACTGAACAAAGCTCTGAGCCACCTGGTCTGACCTCAGGCTGGCACTGATTTGAGCAGCAGGTTGCACATGGAGACTTCTGGGCTGCCCTCCAGCCTGAATAATCCTGTGACTCTGTGGTTCATTTGACTGTTTAACACTTAGAGATTGAACATTTCTTAGGCTCGTGGGTCCTGTAAACCAGAGCTGACCACAGTGGAGTCAGACCAACATATATGAACACAAGATTTGGTGTTTCAAGTCTCCCTAAGAGTCTGGGATGTAACAGGAGATGCAGCTCTATAAAATAAGAAACCTGCTGTACACTTACTGACTGAGTCTAACAGGGCTGCTCAGCTCTCTTTCTTTCACGTTTCTCTGCTGGCTCAAACGCTGGAATATGTTACTGTAGTAAACAGAAGAACAGTGGACACACATCCAGGATTTGCAGGGGAACATCTGGAAGTTCATTGTACCCAGGAGATACTGTATTGCCTGGATTACTGACAGTAAATTTGCAGTTCTAGGGAGAGTGGGAAGAAAACAGGTAAAGTGTCTCAAAGCTCCTGTAAACAATTAGTATTGTGTAAACAATTAGTGTGAACTGAGAGCACATCAGTTAGTGCCCTAAATTCCTCTGTGTGAAGCAGCTGACTTCACTCAGAAAGTGCAGCGAGGCCTCGGACAGATGCCCCTTTGCTGAGCAGACATAAGATGCTGTTGCTGCTGATGCAGTGCTCCTCTGCCACAGGCTGCTGTCGCTTCCTCTTTGCTGGCAGGTTTGCCTGAGCATGGGTGCTTTTGGTCAGGCAACCTGAGCAGAGCTGGCACAAACTGGCCGTGCCTTTGGTGTGAGCTGGCCCGAGGGGACTGGCTGATGTGAATTAGGGAATGCTCCCGCGGTTTGCTCAGTGTGGCAGATCCTGCTCCAGTGAGCGCAGCTGGAAGGAGAGGAGGGCAGCGCTCCGAGGCTAATGGCACCTCTCATGGAAGAGCATCTACCTGAAAAACGAGTGCAGAGGAACTAACGAGCTGTGAATTCACACCCCTCTTGCTGTGCATTAGCCTTGCAGCTTTCAGAGGGTGATTAGGTGGCTGTCACCGCTAGTGTATGACACCCACCTTTTCTAAAGACTCCCTGTTATGTTGTACACAGTATTAATTACCGTTGTCTTTCTCATTGACTCGCAGGAGTATGTTTTACAGAAGCACAGACGTTACCCAGAAAATTCCAAAGTCATAGAATTGCCTCGCAGTTTTAATGCTTTTTGCTTCACTTTGATATTTCCCTAAAGGATGCTATGCCTCCTATCTCTTTCTGGACAGGAAGTCCTCCTGTAATGTCCTGATAGTGCAGATTTTTTTTTTTGTTTTAATTTAAAAGCTTGCTTTGGGGTTGTTTTGCCTTCCATGACAGTTAGTCCCCAGGAATTATTTTGGTTTTACATAATTTGCACATCTGTGTTCAGTCTGGGGTGTGAAAACCAGCAGAATGCTGGTTGTTAATAACAACCATATCTCCATTGCTTTCCAATTGCCCCTGTGATGCTCCCAAAGTCATTGGCAACTCATCATCTTGTGGTAACTCAAAATGAGCAAGTGCAAGGGGTGAATTCCTGCTGGTTTAGTGTACCTATTAAGTGTCCACATTGTGCCTTACATCCTGAAGAGCTCTTGACACCAGTGGAGAGTTTCAGTTCAGGTATCACTGAACTGTGACCACCTCTGCAACAGCCATGGCAAGTATTGAACAGGCTCCTTTTGATCCAAACTAAGCTCTGAGGATAAGAGCTGTAGATTTTTTGTGGCAGACGTTTGCCTGTCCTGCAATGACATGGGAGAACAGCTCTTTAAATCACAGGACTGTCAGCAGCTGCAAACATCTGCGGATGTGGGATCTGTAATCTCTCCTCTCAGACCTTGACATTGCTGTTTAATCTCTGCTATTTGTGTTTTGTGGTTTTTATTGGTTTGGGGTTTTTTTTGTTTGTTTTGGTTTTTTTTGTTTTGTTTTGTTTTGTGTTTTTTTGTTTGTTTGTTTTGGGTTTTTTTTGGTTTTGTGTTTTTTTTTTTTGTAGGAGTCATGTAAAATCCACAGCAGGAATGAGTCACCCCACATTTCTCATTCCAATGGCAGTAGATATTGCAGAAATCCATGTATATGCCTGTATGTGTGTGTATATACACACATACACATATATACGTAAATAAGACCACAAGGAACTCTTATGCAAACATACTGTGGAAGCCAAACAGGAACAGCAGTTAGTATATGGAATGCAGCTGTTGAGTTTTCAGCTGGTACATCACTGCCTCAGTGTGCTTCCTGGTCAGCCCTGATGGTGACACCCATGAGAGCCCCATACATGCCTCAAGGACAATAAATCCAGAGAGGTGTAATCGTTCCCTATTAAAGTGCTCATTGTTTTGGAACCGACAACTTCCTTTACTGATCAAAGAGCTGCCTTTGATTAATCAGTTTTGAAATGAATGAACTAAGTTCTCACTTTTTGCTTTTCTTCAGGGACATATTTCAAAAGCCTTTTGATCTCTGGTGACAGGTATTTAGTAAAAGGCAGGTATGGTTTTACAAAAAGAACCACGGAAGTCTTGTAAAGGGTAACTAAAGCCCTGATCAGAAAACATTCAGAACACATGTTCAGCAGGTCCACTGACTTCAGCAGGCCTGTGCACACTCACAGCATTGCTCTTGTGCTCATTCTTCACCAGGATCAATGGTTTTAAAAGGTAAAATCAGGCTGCTGCTCTGTGAAAAAAAAAGGGTAATATCTACTGCAAAGGTCACAAAATATTAATGTGGCATCTTACACTAACAGAGTACAGGCAGCACAAATCTCTACAAATAGGCTTCCTGCTGGTAACCAATTGAAATGTAGGAGGTAGTTAGTGTCTCTCAATTGTAAGTGTCATTTGATCCCCAGGGAGACATTTAATGGATGATATTTCCCTACTGAGAGTCCTGTCTTTTCTTTCTGTACTTCATTAGTAATAGTTCAGGGTCCTCCTGTTCATAAAAAATGTATACACTGCTTACCTGATTTTTCACATTTCACGTACTGTATTAGGAATATTGACGTTGTTCCTACAGAATTAAATAGAATATTTTAATTATACAGTGTCTTCCTATCTGCAAGCAGGTTTCCCCCACTACTTATTACCAAACCAAAGAAAAGGAAAGAACAAATCAGAGAAAATACAGTAATACTTGAATAAAATAATGGCTATTTGCAAATCCATTTGCCTTGAAAGTTTTCCCCCTCCACATCCAAACTGTGTGTTCTGGATTGATCTTAAGGATACTTCAGAATGCAGCTCCTATCTGCAGAGAGATATCCATGGGAAATGGATGCCTTGCTCCTTCTGCAGAGGTGGACCTGTGATATGAAACACTCATTTTACCGAGTATGAATAATTTTATCTGTAAGTGGAATCTTGCAGTTGTTTGACAAGGTAGAGCATTACTATCCTACTGCTGTTAGAAGACAAAAAAAATCACTCGAAGAACTCAAAATGCCAGAAGTAGAGCTACCTGGAGTAATTTCAGATTCAAAACTCAAGCTGTTACAAAAATGCAAGCGTTTCCCTGGTGGTTTAGGGAAACTACACTGACCGATCTTTCTCCCTCCTAGGATTGGGGGCTGCTTCTCATTTTCCAATATTGTCTTGGTTGACTGCTCTCATCTTTTCTCAAAATATTTTAACTCAAATTTCCTATCTTATAAACTTGATCAACTGCCCAATACGCAGATTATTTAGTAACAGAATAGTAACCTTACTTTAATGGTGTAATCAATACAACAAAACACTTATATACGGAAATACAGAGCATCCCAGGTACAGTTCTGTGTTGCTGGGGTTCAGTTCAGAAATGCAGCTCTCTCTGCCTTTATGGCTGCAGTATTCCTGCATGGGACACTTGTATGGGGTGGCAGAGAACACTCCATGCTGCCTGTCACAAACCAGTCCTTTTGTCCCCTGTGACCCACAAAGATGCTCTGGATTCTTTGCACGTGGAAAAAATCTGGTAGTAGGCCAAAAAATGCTTTTTTGAACTAGGTATCAGCTCTGCAGGCACTAGTGCTTGCTGCAGACATTTGATGTTGTCCTGAGAATCAGGCTCTCCTGAAGTGAGGCTGCTCACCTTTCCGCTGGACACTTTCCACCACTCCAAAGAGCTGCTCCTCCAAGTCTGACCCTGTGTTTGCGCTCACAACTTTGAGTGCTTTGCTGAAGCAAAGCATCCAGTTTCAATATTGACTTGTTTTTGTAAAGTTGAGCATGTTGTGGTTTTTTTCATGGCTTGGGGTGGTGAGGGAAATCCATTAAACTTGAAGTTAATTAGTATGGGAAGACTGCAATTTATTGAGATTGCCTGAATGAAAGTAAGGGCATTGCTATTTAATTAGCAAGTACATTTTGATTTTTAGATTATTTTTTCCTTTTTGATTTTGTTCAAAATATTGTAAGTGCTTTGCATATAATGGCTTCTGAATAGATTAAGGACAGGAGACTGAAAAGACATTAAAAACCTATGGCATAATATGAATTCTTTTGCTGTTAAGTACAAGCTTTTGATCAGATAAGTGAGCTATTGCTGTGGTCTGTTCTCATTTTGTATCTAAATTATGGATAGAAAAGATTCTTTAAATAACAAAGTTGTAATTTATATTATCAGGAAGGTCTGAATTTACAGAATTATTAAACCAGAACATGCCTATTTGTTGCTTCTGCTTCTCTGATTCTGAGACCTTCCACCGATGTGATGGGTACCTCCAGGTGATTTCAAGAAATGTTTACACTCAGCTGTGTTTTATACTGTGTGCTGCTTTCTTCATTTTCCTTAACTTCAGGTAAGTCATTGTAGATTGAAACTTGACTAAGATCACTACTTCTTCTAAGTAACAAGCAATAGGACAAGAGGAAATTACCTCAAGTTTCACCAGGGGAGGTTTAGACTGGATATTAGGAAAAATTTCTTCACCAAAAGGGTTGTGAAGCATTGGGACAGGCTGCCCAGGGCAGTGGTGGAGTCACTATTCCTGGAGGGGTTTAAAAGATGTGTAGATGTGGCACTTGGGGACATGGTTTAGTGGTGGCCTTGGCAGTGCTGGGTTAACAGTTGGACTTGATGATCTTAGAAGTAATTTCCAACATAAATGATCCTATGATTCACAGTTACTCTCCTTCATGGACAGTGATGCTGGTTTGTTCACAGGTACGGGCTGTCCCTCCAATTTCCAATCCTGCTGTGTCTGTCCCGCTGGTGTGAGGGACTGTGGGACAGGGCGTCGTTGTATCAGGTGCACTGAATGAAGTACAGAAAGTTCTCTTCCAGGAGGCTTACTGCCTGGACAACATGTTTAGTCCATCTATCCATCTATCCATCCATCGCTTTCCCAGTGAGTGACGTGGGGCTCACTCCGCACGGGGCGGGTGTTTCTGTGCAGTTCTGACTCACAGCCATGTCTCACGGCTGCTTGGGGCGGCACTCCCCCCTGCGGTACTTTTACTGTGCGTAACACGCGTGTTCGCTTTATCGACTCCGGCGGCGCTTCCCCCCCGCCCCGCACGAAGCCCGCGCGGGGCTCAGCGCGGTCATGGCGGCGGCGGCTGAGGGACATCCCCACGCGGCGCGCGCCCCCTGCTGCGCGTCCCGCGCCTGCGCCTCACGGCCGAGCCGTGCCCGGGAACGGCGGCCGGGATGTGGGAAAGGAGACCTGGATGTGGGGCTTTCCTCGCTCCACGGGCCGCGGGAAGGACTGGCATTAGCTAGACGGTCATCACTTTTATAATCTCGAATTTTATGCAGGTATTTACGGCTGTCGTCTCCCTTTTGCCTCTTGCGAACAGTGATAATATCACTCCCCTGCCTCCCAGGACTGCTGTGAGTAAATGCTTTAGAAAATTATTTGGCTGGGGTAGTGTTTCCCTAGTGCTCTGGTAAAATTGGCTCCTGTGGTTGTGTTAGTTGTTGTACAGCTGTGGCGTTTTGTAAAACACCCAGGTCAAGGGAGGGAGTTCTGCCCCTCAGCTCAGGTGAGACCTCACCTGCAGAGCTGCCTCCAGCTCCGGGGGCCCAGCACAGGAAGGACACGGAGCTGTTGGAGCGAGTCCAGAGGAGGCCACCGAGGTGATCAGAGAGATGGAGCACCTCTGCTGTGAGGGAAGGCTGAAATAATTGGGATTGTTCAGCCTGGAGAAGGCTTCGAGGTGACTGAATTGTAGCCTTCCAGTACCTGAAGGGAGCCCACAAGGAAGATGGAGAGAGACTGTTTACAAGGGCCTGGAGTGACAGGACAAGGGGGAATGGCTTCAAACTAAAAGAGAGTAGGTTTAAATTGGATACTAGGAAAAAAATCTTTCCTGTGAGAGTGGTGAGGCACTCTCAGAGGCTGCCCAGAGAAGCTGTGGCTGCCCCATCCCTGGAAGTGTTCAAGGTCACTGATGGGGCTCTGAGCAACCTGGTCTAGTGAAAAGTGTCTCTGCCCATGGCAGGGGCTTGGAACAAGATGATCTTTAAGGTCCCTTCCAACCCAAACCATTTTATGGTTCTATGATCTTCTATGATCTTCTGTGACTGCTCCTGTTGTGCACACTGCTGTAGAAATTGCATATGCTGGCAACAAGCGTACCCACTCTGAAGGAAGTTTCTGGAACTTCTGCATTCCCCACTTTAGTGGCTGTAATTTAAAAATCCACATTTCTAGTGTGTGGTGTGCTGTCAAAGCTGAGATCTGCAGGATTTGAACAACTTTGTGACAGCTGCAGGATGGCATTTCAGTTTCCACGGAAACTGGCACTGGCTCTACAAAATCAAGGTGAAGTGTTGGCTGATTATCTAATAATAAATCTGAGCATTTAAATATGAATTTCTTCACCTTCCTTTTGCAGAAAGAATTTCCGTTCCTACAGCACACAGAAATGTGATAGAGGTCTTGTGACTTCAAATTGTTGTCACAGCTTGGGCTGTGTAATCTCCTTTCCAGAGATGAAAGAATTCAGCCTTGACCTGTTTAGCCACGGAGCCTTGTGCTCTGCTGTTAAGATAAAGGTCCAATTTGCCCTCATAACTACTGCACAAACCCACACCATTGTTTATCTGACAAATTACAGAATAAAAGAAGTTCTTTTGCTTTACTGTGTTTTTATACTATGCAGTTCCAGAACATTTTTGTGCTCAAATGCATTTTCTTGTAACTAATTCTCATTGCCTAAACTTTTTATCTGCCCACACTCTTACTTATCACCTGAATTTAATCTCTCTTTGGCTTTGCACTCACCGGACTCTTGTTTTGAATCAGTGAGTTTGATCGTTTTGCTGAACATTCCTTTTTTCAGGTCATTGATTTCTAAGGTTAACAAAATGAATCCTCCTACTGCTCTTTGTTACGTCCCACTAATCTCTTTGCTATATCCTGAACCGCTCAATTACCTTTTGTCTTCAATTTCAGATGCATTTATCAAACCCACAGATCAGTCTTTTGTGCAGGAAGCAGTTTCATAGTGGATTCAAGAACATGTTCATGTTAATATTTCTCATACTTATACCTCAATTTACTAAGGTGCCTTAAATTTTCTTGGTTAATTTACTTCTTGACATGCCCTTTAAAATGTACTTTCTCCACTGCTTATTTTTTTGCCAAAGAAGTCTTTCCTTCTAATCTCTATACTTTCCATCAGCTCTTGAGTAGTATCTTCCACTATTTCATAGTGTTGACTTTCCACTTTGCAGCACTTTATCTTTTCTACCCTTCTCAATCATTTGACTCCTTTGCCATCCTTTGTTCATTTTAGGAAGAGAGTAAGAGGCAATATTCTTCTGAAGGACATTTGCTCTGCTCTCCTTAATAGGAAGTTGGGGACTTTCTTAGGCCTGTTAGTGATGTTTCATATTACTAACTCCATGTCCCACTCTTTTTGACTTGATCAGTTGTATCTCAGGTCGGACCTACTGAGGAGAGCACAAGGGCAAAAACCCAAAGCAGCAATGTTTGTGGTCTAACACCCCACGATACCCTCTGAATCACCTGGAAAAAAATTGATTGAAAAAGGGGCAGAGCATAGGTCTTACTCCTTTTATATGATCTTTCTCAAACTCAAATGACCTGTTTCATGTATCTGAGCCCGCTCTCACAGATACTGTGTTTGCTAGGAATGAATTATAGAGAAGAAAGGGCTTTTTACACATCCATTAGCATGTCAAGGGGTTGTCTTTAAGTGTATTACAACAGCAAGGGCCACATATCTGTCACAAATGTAATAAAAGAAGCCCAAACTAAACTTCTGGCTGCAGAAGGCCCCTGTGCAGTCCATGAAAAAAAAAGTCACTCTGAGCTGCATTTTGCATATCAGAAATCTTTTCAGTGCCCAAAGACCATGTAGCCATTCACCAACCACACTGACATCCCATAACGAGTCTCTGTACCTTTGGCAGTGGCTCAGAGGGCTGGGATCTCGGGAATAAACAATAAAACTGAAGCTCTCAGGCACAGTAGCTTGTTTGCTAAAGAGAGGCACATTTTTAACAGTAACTAAATATGACTGAAGATAAGAGTCTGATACCAGAGCACTGAGAGGGAATACAAAGGACACCACTGCCAATCAACGAGCTTGCATAGAAATACAGTTTCTCTTTAGAAGAAAAGCCAAGAGAAGTTTTGCCTTGGAAGGTACTTTTTGACAAAAAAAGATGTTTATAGGATTTGTTATCTTAGATGATCCTATTCTACTTTAAATGTATCATGTTAATTCACAGAGCCTTCCTGAGGTCCTGTAATTTTGTTCACAGGGGAACTGAAGTTCTGGGCTTCCCTGAGGAAACACAGAAGTTGAATGTGTGAGATGAGCACCTCAAAAACCTCAGAGTAAATCCCCTCACATTCAGACAATTATCTCCCAATCAGTGCATTTGAGAAATTATGAGAAACCCCAGGCCCATGATACTGATAGGTTTTAAATTAGAGGTGTCACATTTAAAAATTAAATTGTGCCACATTTAAAAAAAGAAATGGCCACAGAGGCACTTTTGTTTAAAAGCCTCCAGGGTACTCTGAAATGCTTCATAGCAGAGGGCAAAGCCTGGCAGAGCAGGAAGCTGATAGTAGATGATAGTCTGCAACAAGCATGGAGTTCATACAGCCTTGAACATTGAGTATGAATTCAAATTGAATGTTTTCCTGAGTAGCTTTGAGCTACTGGTTGTTGCATTTTTTGGAAGACGAGCTTTAATGACTAGTTGGGGAGTAACATGAAAAAAAAAAAGATGAATGAACAGCCTGGGAAAAAAAAAAAGGTTTCTGAAAAAATTAGAGTGGTGTACCCCTTCACAAAGTGGTGGACATGTGGACCCTTGTACAGCACCAAAATACTGTTAGCAGGTAGCTCTCCAAGAGAAGGTCATCAGCTACTATAATCTGAGAAATGTCCATTAGCTTAAAAAAGGGGTCTTTTAAGACAGAAGGAAAACAGACAACTTAATTAGATGGTCTGGTTCATTGGAAGCACCTAGGCTGACCTCAACCTGGACACATCAGTTCCCTTATAAAAGAAATACTCATTCAACAGCATTTTGTGTGATTTCCATTTCCAGTAATATTGTTGTAACATAGGAAATAGAGGTATGTTCATCTTAAGCATTTTCTTCTTCGAAATAGACAGCAGAAGGAACAGAAAAATTACAAGAGGTAGTGAGTTTAGCAAACCTGCACATAAAACAATCTTTCATAAGAATAAAATGCTGCATTTACAGCTGTAAATGTACACACCCGTATAAGTTAAAAATACAAACCTACTTTTCTTTTTTAGCTCAGAGAATGAAACAATCAAGTGTTGGACTTAAAATGGTGAACCTCATTGCACTGGCAAACCCAAACCATTTGTTCAGCACTGGGCTTTTAACTTAGAATAAGTGAGTAAGTTAGATAGTTAGTGCAATCAAAGTGCAGTTGAGTTCTTCACTGTGTGTACATTTTGACTGGCTTGTAAAAAGAATGTCGGAGTTCATGACTCTCCCTGGCAGCTTCTTTTGATGACTGAAGAAAACATGATCTGCAACATAGTTGGCCACAGCTTGACTCTGAATGATTAGGCAGGTGTTCATCAGACAATGGAGAAAAGTCAAAGTCAGCTACCTGTAAAAGGAACATCAAAGAGATAATTTTTAGTTTTGTTCCTTCTGGCTCGAGTCCAGCAAGAATACATTGGGCCAGAAATGGCACTTGGTCTTCAACCATTTTCAGTCAGTCACCAACGTCAAACAGACTTGTGACTCATACCTGCTGCTCATAGGCATCTCTCTACAGGTAAGTTATTCACACTGTGGTACAATGTAAAGGGTGTGAGGTATTTTGCAAAGTACCATGAAAGCTACTTTTGATTTAGGAACTCATGCTTATTATAAACACATTTTGTAGCAAGTGAGAGGTGTATCAAAGCTGGAAGAGAGCTGGGGAGATGAAGGTCACATACCAGGGGTAAGTAACAATTCAGTGCTGTTTTAGGCAGTGCACCCATCCTATTTTATTATCCTGTATCCTCTTGCACTGTCTCCCTGCTTTCTTTTGTGTAACTACTCTGAGGTAGATCCTCTGGAATCAATATTCTCAAGCATCTGCTTGAGAATATTAACAAATTGCTCATGGAAACTTGATTTAGAGTTCTCTGCCATAAGCCAGACACATGCCTGTTGCTTAAAATGTTTGCTTACACTGTTTAGATTTTTCAGTGGAACAGATCACACACACCAGGGAAATGTTCCCTCCCGCTCCACTTGTCTGGGGATTACAGAAGCTGTCATATTCATATTAAATATCTTTCACGGCTGAAAGATACTTAATTACTGTCGCAGCTCAAAGTAGGAGTAACTGAATACCTCCACAAGATCTTTGTGTTGTGTGTTACTTCGAAAGGTTGTGTACAGCACCAGCAGCAGCATCACTGAAACCAGAGCGATGCAGAGCAGGACTAAGAAAGCTGGGTGGATCCCTAGGAAAGAGCACAAGGACACATTCCTGGAGTGATACAATACCCTGAGAAGAGGCAACAGTGAGAAGGAAAAGAGAGAGAAGTTTTAGGAGAAGCTCTTGAATTTGTAGAATAAAGGAGATGTGTGTAAGAGGGAATAAATTTTCTATCCTGGATCACTCCAGGTCTTTCTAAAATCTCAGAAGAGGGAAAAGATCTTTCCCTTTTTACCCCTCTTTTCTCTTGAACGGCCTAAAAAACCCCACCCAGTTACTTGTGTTAGCCCTGACTTGCCAGGGTGTACCTCTGTGGTACTTCAAGAGGATAGGAAAGGATGGGACTATTTCACTTTCACAGCAGCCTCCAGGACAGTGGATTTAGCCCTGATTGCACATCAGTGCCTTCTGGAGCAATCTGCCCTGTCTGTACACAAGTGCTGCCCACGGTGAAATGAGGTAACTGTTCCTTATCACAGCCTGGCTGCCCTCTGTCCTCTTCAGCTGGCCACCTAACCACTTTCCCAGATGATTTGGGGACCCAAGAGGGGCACACTGGGGGAGCCAGTAGGGATTGCTGGCGGGAGGGACAGAAATCTATAGTGAAATGGAGGCCTAGAGAAATCTACTCTCAAAAACCCCATAAATAAACTAAAAGAAGAATTGAGACTGTTTAACTGAGTGTGGCAGATGTATATTTTCTTAATTATCCTCTCTAACTACAAAAGCTGGACTATTTAAATAGAAAAATATGTAATTTAAGTAATATAGCCTTCCCAGAAAACTTACTAGCTTCAAGACACTCTTGGCACTAAGGGTTCAGCAGACTGCAAGAAGCTTAGAGCAATTACAGCAGGCACATTGTAAGCTCTCCTCTCTTCTTATTCCTATCCTTTTAGGGATCTATACAAAGTTTCCAGAAACCTCATCTGCAGGCTGGTTGATTTATAACTGTCCCTAACCTGTTTGAGACTGTCAGTGCCCTGACAGGTGGGGATCCCTGTCCCTGCTCCTCACCTGTTGGCCACACTTTTATCCCGTGGTAGGTTTGCAGCATCGTGACGCCGTTCTCCACTCTGATGCTGAGGCAATACTGCCCCGCGTCCCTGAACGTGTGGCTGAGATTGTAGCAGGAACCACTGATCTCCACCAGATGGCATTTGTCACCTTCCAGTGGAATGCACTCGGATTTTATAAGCCAGCATAGTGCCAGTGGTGGGCTGAAAGGAAAAGAGCAAAGTGACACAACAGAAAAAGGTGAAAAATTCGCGATAATTTCAGGTAAGAGCTTGGTTAAAATAGCATAATAATTTTGAAAATAAAGAAAGTAATCCAGATACAACTAGACAAGTAATTAACCTCACTATTGTTTGGTTTACAGCATTTGCCAAATGAAAAGGTTCTTTGTGGTACTTCTATGAAGGTAAGTCTTTCAGCTGAGAGCTGAATACCTGTGTGGGTCACCGACAGGCCACTGTGTGTAGAAAACTCCACAGTCATTCTCCAAAAAAGATAAAAGGAAGCTTTTTTCCCCTGCACTTCCAAGGGAGTATTCATTTTTTTCTTTGTCCTTCTCACACAGAAATGATTGTCTGTGCTACTGAAGCACACCCAAGACTTTTCTAATTAAAAAAACCCTGCAACTGAAACTGGAAAGAATCTAAGATGAGCTCTGGACAATGGGCTAACAGCTGGAAAAGGTAAATTAATTGCAAGGACTACAGCATTCCCTTACAATAACAAAAGATTTTTATTTGTTATCAAGCAATCTGGTGCAACCCACTTTATGGCCATGTGGCTTCTCACTGTGTCTAATTAATGCTTTATACTTACATTTCCAGGCCTCTGTTCCGACCGATTCTGCCCAAACTCACCTTATGCACTATGGACTTTGATTTTGACGTCAGACAGAGCTTTTCTTTGCCCCATTTTATTAGTATTTTGTTTCTTATCTCTTTATGACATTCTCTGCTGAAGAAAGCAACATGTTTATGTGCTTAGCTAATTTTCTAGCTTTGTTTTAGATAACCCATCTCTCAAGCCTTTGTCATTGCTTCTCTGTCTTAAACTCCTATTGCATCAGCCCCAGTCCTGGGACTAGGAGGTTACTAAGCCTGCTTTTAGTGATCTCAGGTTTGCCTGTAATGGTTTTCCCTGTTTTTGCTTTTTGGGGAATTAAGTCTTGTTTGCCACTTACGTGCCATTGATATGAAGAGATAAATTCAAGTTTTCCATTACGTGAGCTTCTCTGGAGCCCACTACGTTAATACTTTTAACAGCATCTGAAAAGAAATAAAAAGCCATCATATCACACTCCACATGTAAACTTGAAACTCAATGGTTTTCCAGTGAATATTTGTTTTCACAGACTTTGAAGATTTGAGCTCCATCAGTCACACAAATAATAATACTTGTCTCACACCAAAAAAAGGAAACCTACCAGTGGAGATGTTGTAAGTTTTCTGAATTTTTGATGATTTCTTTTTAATATATAATCAACTACTTTATTAATTCTTTACACTTTTACTTCCATGTTTATTTACTCCTAATCAATGAGACTTTCCTAATGCTTGTTTTAACTCATATATTGTTTAGGATTAGCTGGTATAAATTGACAAATCCAGCATAAGTTATGGTCAACATTTTATTGTTTTAAGTGTATGTGAGTCTTTTAAAAAGACGGTAAATTTTTGTTGTAGATTAAAAAGACAGAAGATTTTATATGTTTCCCCCATTTTTCTGCACTAGAACAGCACAAAGTCCATTTTGCAGTGGAAACACTTCATTGAATCATGTTGGCCAGTTCTTGCATGTGAAACTATGGTGAAGTTGTGTTACCACTTTCAAGCTAGATTTTATCTGTACGTATATAGCAAGTTCTGGATTGAATATGCAAAATGTTTTTTAATTACCTAAGAGCTCCAGAGCTGTGGTAAAATCACCAGTTTTTTGCATAATTTCTCTTTCATGGATGATGCTTCCAATTTGCTCCCATTCAGCTACGACTTTCAGATGCACCGTGCGATTCCCCATGGAAGAGCAGTTACAGTAGACAAAGGGTTCCTTGGTAATCTGGTACACTCTGTGTGAAACAGGAAAAGGTTTAGAATCCAAATTGCCTTTTCCCAAGTGCTTGCAGATTTCTGGTTTAAAATTGGACAAGCACTAATATATTTTCATTACAGACTCCAGTCACTGTGATTCTAATTCTACTTATGTCCATATCAATTTATGTCTATGGCATTACCTATAGAACTACAATCAGTATAAGATCCAGAATAAACTTGTGCATTTTTGATCAAAGAAACTAAAGATAATGCTAAAAGAATTCACTAAGTGAGATAGGAATAGTCAGTATATTATGAAAACAACCTTCATAGCAGGCAGACTATAAGTTAACTGAAACTAAGGGGGGGGGGGAAGAAAGAAAAAAAGTAGTATTCAGAGACTAAACCTTACATCTCACATCTCTCTTTGCCTATACATGTATTTATTTTCAAAGAAGGTAAATAACTGAATGTTTTTTTCCTCCCTACTGCCAAGTGGCTTTACCCATGGTTTCGTATCTGGTGGTTCTGAGTGCTGTTCTCTGCCTGGTGAAGTGCACCCGCATATTATTTGAGACACTCTCCACTTTCAAAAGCTCCTCACCAAACTGTTGTATATTTATGGGTAGCTGGTCACAATAACAACTCCTTATTGCCCAACCACTGCTTCCATTCTCCTTAAGTGCACAAATTATTCACATACACAACAACCACCTCCTAATGGAGATCTGCAGGCACAATGATGTTTTAAAATAACAATTTACAACAAGCTACTTATTCCATTTCACTCAGTTTGGCTCATTGCACACACAGTAATACATTTAAGCATATAAATGAACAAGAAATCCATGTCTTTAAAACATCACTAGCTGGTGAGCACTCAGTGAATTTCGATTTTCAGAATTCACCAGGTTGACATGCCAAGGATGTACCTACTCACAAAGGCATCCACTTTGTCCTGTGATTTAACTAGGATTTTTCTCTAGGTGAGCATCTGAATCAGACCCATCTTGAAAGCCAACCAAGTAACCACACCTACCCATCTCCAAAATCCCAGTTGTAGACAAATGATGCTGACTTGAAGTAATGACTTGGGTCATGAAGAGAGAAGGAAATCCGGGTCACTGCGCCCATGGAGGAACTGGAACCCCGTGTGACAACTTCACTGTCTTCTATCTGGGCAATGGTGAGATTCCCTGTGATAAATTCTGCAGAATAATAAGGTGGGAAAAGAATGACAGCATATGTCACTTCCATAACGTGCTCTGTGTGTGTATCAAAACATTATTTTGGATGTACTGCTTAAGTCTTTCTGTGTCCTACTTCAAGTGGTTAAGTGTATTTTTTATCTATTATTCAGTGTTGTTACATATGTTAATAAGGCAGTGAAATTAAAATATTTATTTAGGGTTGTACACTGGGTCATGATAAAACTTCTAATAGAACTAAGAAATAATCCTGGACTGATTAAGGTCAGTATAAACTTTTACTCCTGGTTTAACAACAACTCCTTTAACAAGGAGTATCTAGGTCTAGAATCAAACCAATACACACCCCCTTCATGTTTGGGGTGGTGGGGTTTGTGTGTTTGGGGAGGTTTTTTATTTTGCTGGGTTTGGTTTTTTTAGTTTTTAGCTATTTCTACATAAACTAAAATTTGACTGCTATGAAGAACAGAGCACTATATATTGTGAATACAGAAAGGATTAAGTTTCGGTGTCTATGAGAGGTTCGATGTTGGATTTTGCTTACAAGGCTGATCTAAAAGAAACTTTCTAACCTATGAATAAAGAGGTATTATGATGACTTGGTGAAAAGCTGTCAGGTGATGATTTCATGTCAACTCCTGTACCAGAGATTGGGTTGACCATACCACACCACTGGTTAATTTGTAAAAAAAAAAAAAGCATATTTATGGTTATGAATATTCCCAATAAGCTGAAATGGCACTTAGCAACATTTGGAAATGCAGCCATGATTTCATATCCAATTTCAGTACACTCAGTTAGAGCCTTAAAAGAAAATGTAAATGCTCTGTTGTGGCCTAAGATCTGCTGTGTCATGCAACAGGGAAAATCAGCAGACTGTCACTGCTGCTGGTCATCCTAACTTTAAAAGCAGAAATGCTGGGAAGCATTGTTTTGGGAGTCTGGACATCACTGAACAATGCTGATGTGTGAACTGCAGCTGCTGAAGGCACCTGGTTTCTAGTTCAGTTTCTCTAAGTGGCAGAGGCAGGAAAACATGGGCAGGATCACACTTTCTTTCTGGATGTTGATAGATTGCAGTGTGGCTCTAACTGTACTAATTGTGCAATGCCACCTAAACCCACCTTCAGTCAAAGGGCTACACAAATCAAACTCTGTTGTCAGGAGCCGTATTTACAACTGGCTTTTATTTTCCTGGTGCTAGCAAAGGCAGCCAGCACCCTGAATACTGAATTCCTGAAGATGTAGAGGTTATAAAGCCAAATCTTACCTGTGATCCGAAGCACGGTGACATTTCTAGCAACCGGCCGACACAGCCAACAGTTCCTGTGAGTCACCCAGACAGATACAGGAAAAGTGCCAGGAAATTCTCCAGTCACATTAATTACAGAGTTAAACCCCTGCTCAGACTTCTCTATCAGAATCAGAGGAGCATAAATCCAGTTAAAGTGATACAAGTCTGACGTGACATTTTCATTCTTCACACTTAGAGTGGCCTGAACAGTAGCTTGAGCTCCTGTTGTGACGGGACCATTGTTGGTTATTTCTAGACCATATGCCTCTGTGGAAATGAGAAGAAAAAAAGCAAAACAAACCTTGTTGTATTGCATTTTTAATGTTATTTATTTATTTACACATTTTAACTAGTCAGTTGAACCATCTCTGCTGCTCTGAATGACTCTTATCTTCTCTACTGTGTTTACTCAAGCTACTTACTTAAGCTCTTGCAACTACTTCAGTAGACGGAGTGTGAATGAAGTTGGGTTTGATGGAAAGGATAGATTCAATTTTTCCAAAAAATAGTGGTGCAGCAACATTAAAGGATCTGCATGTGTTAAAAATTAACAAAAACCCAACCCTGAAATCCCAACCAAAAGGAAAGGCAACAACCACCAATAGCTGTGAACTTGGACAGAGTTGGGAACAGGATCTGGTTGCCTCCAACATGGAGCATGTTCCTTCCCCAGGCTCTCCTCTCACCAGCAGTGCTGGGTAGATCAGCAGAGCTGACAGGTTCTTATGATGGTGCCTTTCCTTCTCTCTTTCAGCAGCCACCAGACTGCTAACAGGGACAGGAACCTTTGAGCTTCAGAAGTTGCATTTCTCACTCATCCGTGACCTGTAATGTGGAGGGAGCACTGGGGTCACCTAAATCCTGTGCTGGCTTTTCTGCCCCCATCAGCTTGGGATGGGTTGGAAAGAGATTCCAAAGCATCTAATTAGTGCCCACATTTTATTTTACACATTACAGGTGCTGAGCAATTCTGGAGGCAAAAGAACTGTGAGAAATGAACTGTAACATTACTGCCTGAGCAAGAACTCCACTGTTCACATTTCACAGCATAAAAAATGCCCTGAGTTCAGTTTTTTGAGTTAACAGAGAAATGCTTGTGATTTGATGAAATCTGGCACAGAAAGGTTTCATGTCTCTAGAACATTCAGGGTGTGCTCTACTTCAGCAGAACCTGGGAAAAAAATAGCTGGTTACTTCATGCTTATCTAGCACTTCTCCTTGGAGGTTATCGTGGGGCTGCACAAACCAGGGCCATATCAGCTCAACAGCTGCAGCAGCTGGAGATTCAGTGGCAAACCCAAGGTCACCCAGGGAGTGACCGGCACAGCAAGACATTCCATCGAATTCAGGGATTTCTTCTACCTTTCTGACCTCTCTCTGCAGAACGCAGCTCCCACAGTGAGGGACAGCGGCTGCCCAGGTGCCTTGAGACTCGCGGCGCGGGGTCAGCGGAGGGAGCAAAGTGCAACTTTTAGGTCAGATGTGCAAAGCAGAACCCCGGGTGCTCGGGATGCCCCACCTTCACTGCAGGCACCAAGGTCGCAGCGCCCGAGAATCAAGACTGGGGTGGTGGAAAGGTGCCCAGAGCTGCCTCCATCTCCAGTCATAGCTATTAAGCTGGGGCAGCGAACCACCTCCCGCAGCCGTAACGCAGCTCACGGCTGATGTGTGACCCCTCGCTCCCCGCAGCCCCTTGCCCGCTCCCCGGCGGCGATATCAGCGCGGCCCCGTGGCCCCTTACCTGCCGCCGGCGTGGCACTGAGACCGAGCAGCAGCATCACACAGGTCAGCCTCACCATGCTGGGGGCCGCGGGGGCCACGGGCCGGTGCCGGGACCAGGTCTGGTACCAGGTCTAGGACCAGGTCTAGTACCGGCTCTGGCCGCACTGGGGCCGGCGCTGCCCCCGCCGCGCTGCGGCACCTCCGTCCGCGCCCCCGGGCCGCTCCCCCGCGGCAGCGCCCAGCCCGCCTCTCCCGGGGGCAGTTCCTGCGGGACCGTGTTGGCGGCGTGACGGGGCTGCGAAGCCACCGGGGTTTTTAAACAAATAATCAATTAAAAAAAGCACAAATACCGCCCATCTGCGGAGAGCGCAGAGACAGCCTCTGGGGTTCGGACGGGGTTTGTGCTGTGCTTTGAGGTGACACGCACGGGTTCGGTGTTTCTGAGGCCCCGGTGGCGCGGGGACGGCTCGGCTGCGGTTACCGGCACCTGGGCTGCGGTTACCGGTCCCGCAGCGCTCCGGACGGCCCGTGACGGGCGCGCTGCCGCAGGAGCCAGAGCCAGAGCCCCGCAATGGGCTGTGGGATTTTAAAATTAATTTATTTCATAGTTTTTCTTTAAACTCCTCATTCGAAGCCCTTTGTCACTCCTGGTTGCTGTTTTGTTTCTCCTGGCAGATCGGCCCCCTCTACTTCGATTCCGTCCCTGCCGCCGCTCTCCCGGGGCCCGGGCGGGCCGAGTCGGGCCGTGCCGGCCGGAGGGACAGCGGCGGTCGTGTCTTCCCCGGTAACTCTCGCCCGCTGTTACCGGGGCTGAGGGGGCAGGCGAGGCTCGCCTCAGGCAGCGCCCGGCTGGGGCGGCCCAAGGCGGGGGTGGCACCGGGGCCGGTGAAGGGGTCGGTGAAGGGACTGGGGGGCACCACGGAGCTCCGCGCCCGCCTCCGCCCCGGGAGAGGCGCGGGAGGCGGCACCGGGAGGAGGCGGCCGGAACTGAGCGCGGGCGCTTCCGTCGCGCCCATGCGCTGCCGGCGGCCTCCGGCAGCAACAANGCACCGGCAGCGCTGAGGGGCGGGAGAGGCGCCGGCGCGGCCGCTCACGGGTGCCCCTGTTCGCAGGGTGGAGATGGGGCTGGCGTGATGGCGCCTTTGCCGCGGGGAGGAGCCGGTGCTTGCAGCGCTGCGGCGGGGAAGGTGAGGGGAGTCCCGGGGGGCGTTTGGGGGCACCCCCAGCCATGGAGGCCTTGAGGAGCGCGGATAGAAACCGTCCAGGGCAGCGGGGAGGCAGCCGGTCTCCCAAGATGAATGTGGTTTTAGGTTTCTTTACAAGCGAGAAAGGCAGCTCGTGGACAACTTCGGGTACTGCTGGGAGTGAGTCCCGCCGTGGTGTATCCGAGGGGAGCTCTAAGGTTTGGATTTTGGGCGACAGGATAACAGGTGTGCGGTGTTGGGAGCATCCCTGAGCCTGGAGGCTGCTGCTAGGAGAGATGGAACCAAACAGAACGCGTGGATGTTTGGGCTGTGTTGGGAAGAGCCCAGTAACCAGTTGTATCTGTTAGCGCGTTCCTGTTGCAGTCAGTGCTGTACATGCTTGGCGTTGTATTTGTAAGCTTAACTAAACGTGACAGCTGTGGTTTGTGGAAAAGGTGGTCCCTTTCCATAGGTCAGAAAAATGGATGTAGTGATGTGATAGCGGCTGTTAACCAGCCATATAAACTAACAAATTCTTCTTTATTATTTTGTAGGTGTGTTGATCTTGATTTTAGGTACTGAAAGCTGAACATTCCTCCTCCAGGATGGCATTTGTTTCAGCACAAGGGCCTACGGTGGTGGACCAAACCACTTTGATGAAAAAATACCTTCAGTTTGTTGCTGCTCTTACAGATGTCAATACACGTAAGAGAGTTTTTTCTTGTTGAAACTTACAGTTCTTCAGTAGTTTGTTTCACAAATGTTGCAGGCAGCAGATCAATGTCAAATTCACTTTGAATTTTGTTTGAGTTTTGATTTTTGAAGAAGCAAAGTGATGAGCAATACTTGCATGAGCCATAGTGAGTGAGTTGAGTGTGTGTGTAGTTGTGTGGTGGTTGTTTGAGAGAATGGTGTGCCTTATAATTGGGCGATGATAGCTAAACTGATAAGATCTGATTGCTTCTTTGATAGATGAGCCTGATGTTTTCCTTCATGATCTAGTTTTACATTTACATTTTTTTGCTTCAATTTCCATTTTCAGCTGATGAAACCAAATTGAAAATGATGCAAGAAGTCAGTGAGAATTTTGAGGTAAATAAAAAGAAAAAAAGCCCAAACATCAAAACCCCAGCAAAAAAACCCCAACCTTCTGCAGTGGCAGCCTTTCTTGTGCTTACTGTATGTTGGCTTGATTTCTGATTTTATGTGGTTAAAAGATTAATGTGTCTTGTGACTTATAATTTAAACAGTTACAAGTCATTGATTTTAGGTTTGTATTTAGGAATTAGGCAGGTTGTTGAAGGAATTACGTTTGAACTTAGAGAGCTTTCATTCCTTAATCTTTAGTCAGTAAGCAT
This sequence comes from Pachyramphus minor, assembly GCA_013397135.1. Taxonomy (NCBI): domain Eukaryota; kingdom Metazoa; phylum Chordata; class Aves; order Passeriformes; family Tyrannidae; genus Pachyramphus; species Pachyramphus minor. The sequence goes on from VYXB01003697.1 coordinate 212,281, forward strand.
TTAAATAAAAGTGAAGTAAGAGATTTTTCTTCCCCTTTTTTGAATGGAAATCTCTATATTTAACACTTTCTTTTATTTGGTTCAAATATGTATTGTGCCCTTGTGAAACAGAGGCCCTTCTGATTCCTCTGAGTCGTTCCATAGTGTAGAAGTGAAAAAGGAGTTGTCAGATGCAGAATCCGACCTAGGGAATGGAGTTGTCTCCAGTGACATCTTTTGCATATGGATGGACCATCATTTTAGAGGAGCAGCAGAGAAAGTGTGGGACAGAAGTTAACCTTGTGTTAGCAGAAATTATACTTTAGGTGAATATTTAGTTATTATGTGGCTGTTCTGGAATTCATGTTCAAATTCTGTCAGCTGCATTATTGATTTGGATGTAGAACTGAACATGAATTGATGATTCTGGGGAACTTCTTGAAGTGAGATTTAAAACTGAGGTGCTTCCCCATAGTATTACCTATGTGGACCGGCTGTTGGAGTGTTGTTCTGGGCTAGCAGAGCATATGGCTCTTCTAAACCAATTTCTGGATGGAAACATTTGATAGATTTGATTCTTGTTTCTTAGAAATTTTTTGTTTGAGGGTGAATTTTTTCCTTCTCCATTTCTTCATAGAGAGTAAAAGAATTAATTTGTATTCCCCTTTGCTTGCTTCACTGGTAGTGCTCTGTAGTGTCAGCAGAATGTAACTAAATCTAATCTGTGTAATGTCTACTATATATCTCCACATCTTTTTTTCTTAATTAGAATGTGACATCATCCCCTCAATATTCTACGTTCCTGGAACACATCATCCCTCGGTTTCTCACCTTTTTACAGGATGGAGAAGTTCAGTTTCTGCAGGAGAAGCCAGCACAGGTAAACTGTGTAGAGCATCTCTTGTCTCTTTGCAGTGAAATCCTTGATTAACCTAATGAACTGATTTATGTATAGGCTTGTTAAAAATAGATCTGTCATTTGGAGTGAAATTGAAAAAGTCCAGTGTCTAAGTAAGTTACATATAAACTTTACAAATCTGGGCTTCTATGTAAAATGAGGAAAAACTAGGTGTGACATAATTGGCTTTCTTGCAGAAATACTACACATTGTTACATTACAAATTACTGACTTTACTGAGGGTTAGGAATGAAAGGCAAAAGTTGAATCTTTGTCATTAAATCCTTAAAATTGCATTCCTTAAGAAAAGTTTGAAAACTTTCATTTTTCAACTGTAAATTTGTTAAATTTCCCTGAATTCACATATGTGTAGGAATCATCATGTGTTTTGTATATAAGCTGATGCCTACATGAAATAAAATGGCTTTTTTTTCCTATTCAAGCATACAGAGGTCTTAAGCTGAAAAAGATGTTGCAACTTGTTGTTGGGTGATGGCAAAAAGGCCATCAGCCTTGGTTTTGAGGGCTTTTAAAAAAGTTCTGTCATATCTTTGGTTTTTGTTTTTTTTTACAGCAACTCCGAAAGCTTGTGCTTGAAATAATTCACAGAATACCAACAAATGAACATCTTCGTCTTCATACCAAAAATATCCTGTCTGTGATGTTTAGATTTCTAGAGGTACTTTTTTTCCTTTTAAAACTGTTTCAGATTTTCAGAAGTGTTTTCCTCTGCTTTCTTCATCTCCAAAATTTGCTGGGAGTAGGATTTTTAGTAGCTGTGCTACTGGATCAAGAGTGGAAGGGCATTCTATTTAGGCATTCATCCATGTCATCTCTTAGAAAGAAACAGGTTTTCTGCATGTTCTGTTCTGCCCTTTGAAAATTTGGATTTTACAGATGCAGGGAACTGTTCTCATGCTGGACAAGATTTCCTGGCAGAGAGCTTATTCTAGAGAGTTTGTTTTCTTACTTGGAATTGAAAACACTGTCATTTGAAGCTCCCAGAAAAGAGCCTGCTCTAGGCAGAGGTGTTTAAATAGCCCCACATGGGTCTCTGTCTGAGAGGAACAGGTCTGATGGTACAGAGTGGTTCAAACTTCTGGGTTTTGTTCCCATAGGGTTGGATTTAATTTTAGCCACCTTAGGACTGCAAAGTATCACAGGAAAGGCATCTTGCTCATGCAAATCCATATTAATGGGGCACTTCAGATTGTTAGGAAATTTATAGGGTTTTGAAGTACTTACAGAGTAGTTGAAGAACTTAGCAGTGGACTCACTAAAGATTCTTTTTTTCAGACGGAGAATGAAGAAAATGTATTGATTTGCTTAAGAATAATTATTGAATTGCACAAACAGTTCCGACCAGCAATCACTCAAGAAGTAGGTCATAAGTCTTGTTATGTGCAGTAGAACTTACTGCATGCTCTTCAGAATTGCTCTTTTGTTCTAGTGGGTTGGTTGGTTTGTTTTTCTGCTGTCCTTTTATGTTGCCTGACCTGTTGTGGTAACCCTATATTTATTTTTTTTTTACTATTAAGTAATTTTTAAAAGAATTGCATAGTGCTACCAAACCTGGGGAAAAAAACAAATTGTTAAAAGCTACTTGTCCTTGCTTCAGGTGCTTATGAACAATGGGATCAAACTAAGGAATAGAATTCCTGTACAAAGGAAGAGAATTTATGCTTTTGTGGTTTGTGAGGGGAAAATCCTGAAATAGGAATATTATGATTGTCTTCCCGCTGTCCCCCCTCTTCTCTCCTGTGACTCATCAAGGAGTATTTGAAAGTTGCTTTTTTATCATGGTCTTTTCCTGGGAAGACATAGTTGGTTCATAGTAATTATTTCTAATAACACTGTGTTTGGAACTATGTTGAAATGGTAGGTGCATTTAATTCTTTCCAAGTGAAATTCAAATTAATATTGATGTAACTGGAGGAAATAGGAGGACACTTTCAGATTATTTTCAATTATTATGAAAAATATGCTGTACTGTTGAGTAGAAATTTTACATAACTGTACTGTAAATACAGAGGTACTAAAGTGGTGGGGTTTTTTTTTAATTTATTTATGGTAAACTGATTCCTTCCTTCCTAGATCCATCATTTTTTGGACTTTGTGAAACAGATTTACAAGGAACTTCCAAAAGTAGTGGTAAGCTCTTTACTTCTTAACTCGCCCTTGCTATGGTCAGAAAACTAGTTTTTATTTCTTAATTTTATCCCTGAAAGCTATTGACATAATTATTTTTGTATCTAGTGATCTCAGTTAAATAGAGTTTGAGTGACTGTATTTATCGAAAATATGTCTGAAAATGGAGACGTTTAGATTTCTGTTTGGAAAACCTTCTGTTTCTAGCACATGCTTATCAGCAGGGGAAAACTGAGGCAAACTTTAGTAAGACAGTAAAGCGCAGGTGCGTTGGTTACAGTTGTTTCCATGTAGCCAAATGTGTCTTTTTCTGGGGGAAGGGATGGAGGGGGATGTCTGAGCTTCCTCCCTGATACAGAGTAACTGTTGGGATGTTTTTGTGTAGCAAAAGAACCCCCTTGGGTGGCGGAGCTTTTCCGCTGCTCTCTGCAGTGGGAGAGGTCTCAGGCTGTGTGTCTGGCCCTGACAGACCCTGCAGTTTAAACATCACATGCTGAGAGGAAAAAACTGTTCTGGGGAAAAATTTTCTGGAGGAGTTCTTAAGGGGATAAAAGGGCTTTTGACTATTAGTGGCATTATTATGTTTTTCTTCTGCTCTCTGCTTGTAGAATCGGTATTTTGAGAATCCTCAGGTGATTCCAGAGAACACTGTTCCTACCCCTGAGATGGTTGGAATGATCACAACCATTGTGGTGAAAGTAAACCCTGAGCGAGAGGATAGTGAGACCAGAACAGTGAGTATTCTGACTGCTCATTACCTGTGAGACTGTCTGTATCACAATTCCACAAATCAGAAGGCCAGGTAAACTTAATAGACTCTTTTTGCTTGTTTTTCTTATCACAATTTATCTTTAGAAACTGATTGAAACTTTTCAGGTATTTTCTATGCAGCTGTAGTTACGGGATTTTTATTTACTATAATGCCAAATGATTTTGTGCTTTTTAAATGTTAGTATTGCCAGGCATAGTGCTATTAAAATGAGCAGTTTTTGTAAAACTGTATTTTAAAGACTTTTTTGAGTTAATAATTAAGCTGTTTATAAAGCATCTATTCTTTCTTTCAGCATTCAATAATTCCCAGAGGATCTTTATCGCTGAAGGTCTTGGCTGAGCTACCTATTATTGTTGTTCTCATGTATCAGGTTAGTGTACTGCAGTATTTTGCAGTATGTGAATACTTCCTATTTCTGAATGGCTTGTCTAACTTCTGCTGGCTCACATGTTAGTAAAAATGAATGTAATGTATTTTTGAGATCGAAATAGTATCTAAAAATAAGCTGCTGAGATGTCTTAATTTTTTCTGATCAGTTCTCAAATAAGTTGACTGCAAATGTGACTTGTATATTTCTCTAATAATACTTAATTTTTTTTAAAGCTCTACAAGCTGAACATTCATAATGTAGTAGCTGAGTTTGTGCCCTTGATTATGAACACCATTATAATACAAGTTTCTGCTCAAGCAAGGTAAGAGCATTTTGAAAGTATTTTGATGATATTTGGGATAAACTACTTAAACTTGCTGTTTAGTAGGGCCTGAAATATTGTTGTTTTATATTTTGTGATTTTTGCTTGTAGTCTTACTGCTTTTAATCTCAAAGGTAGCAACAGTTATTTGACTAAAAATAGTCAAAGTCCTTTGCATGAAGTAATTAGCAAATCTGAATATTTCCCTTGTATACCTCTGATAAAATCCGTGGTGAATAAGTGATTGAAGCTTGAGACAGACAAGTCCGTAGGAGAGTGTATTGCTTGGAGAAAAAAAATTGCCCCAGTTAGGGGAAAAGAGCCAAACATTTGATGCTTTGTATTGGCTTGGTTTTCTGCAGGAAACTGAAAATTATGTGGCTACCTCAGGACTGTGCATTTCTGCTTGGAGCACAAGGTGCTACTGGGAATTTGAGTGGCAGAGGCCTTGTTGAAAAAGGGCTTTCCCGTGGTGATTTTAGTCCCTTATGAAGCAAGAGCCTCACTAGAAGATGATGTAATTTGAAACTTTGGGGAATTTGTTGAGTGAAGGTATTAAAGAGGGGGAACAAAATTGTAACACACTTCAATTTACTTTCAGACAACATAAACTTTACAACAAGGAGCTGTATGCTGATTTTATCGCTGCTCAGATTAAAACATTGTCTTTTCTGGCCTACATCATCAGAATTTACCAGGTAGGATACATTTTTATTACTTTGTTACTTAATGCAACAGATTTCTAGTTGCTTTATGGCAGGCAAGTGACCAGCATGACTGCAGTGCATCAGGGACTGGAGAGAGGAGCATTTGTGTAGCAAATTGGAAGGTAGGGCAGTACTTGGTTATCCTTTCAAAAGCATTCTTGTGTGCTTGCAAAGTAAAAATGTTCCATTCCCCCTCCCTGGGTATTTATTTAATGACTGTTTTATTTTAGTTTTAGAAGTAGACATTTTAAGTCTTAAACTTGAATGTTATTTTGCAAATGTAAAGCAAGAACAGATGTCGTAATAGTTGTACACATGTTATTTTTTTGTTGTAGGAATTAGTGGCTAAATATTCTCAGCAAATGGTCAAAGGAATGTTGCAGTTGCTCTCCAATTGTCCAGCTGAAACAGCTCATCTCCGGAAGGAGCTTCTGATTGCTGCTAAGCACATCCTGACAACAGACCTGAGGAGCCGTATGTAGAACTTCTTGTAAATGTACCTATAAACTGGAAAGATTTCAGCTGTTTCTGTGTATTTAAGAGGCATATTGCTTATTTGTTTTGGGCTGTTATGTACTTCTGATTATTTTGGGGGTATGTGTGATTTTTGTTCTGCGTTTTTAATTTTTTCTTAAAAAATAATCTGAATAAGATGGCAAACTGAACAGCTGGCTTCTCTAGCTTTCCACATAATTACCATGTGATAATACAAATTTGTGGGGGTTTATAATTGTACCTACAATTGTATGGATATTTTATAATACTAATTTGTTAACCTGAATGGAAGTAGATCTGTCAAAAGCTCATAGCATGTGTTTGCTCATAGTATTTGTCTCTAGCAGAGGAAAGCCATTTTTGGTCTGCCTGAAGTAACTAACTTTGGTGGATATGTCCTATTTTGGCAGAATTGCACAGTTGGAGATGAGTGTATTTACTTTCCTGTGTGGTCCCCTTTCTTTTCCTTCTGCTAACAGCAGTTCTGGGGAAGTTTGATGTCTCAAATCTTGTTAGATTGCCAAAAGAAAAAGCTCAGCTTGTTTCCTAGTTCTAGGATTTACTATTGTGGTCCCATGGAAAGCTGTTTCTTTGCTATTTTTCTAAAGAAATTAGCTTATTTGTTCTATGTTTTTCAGGTTTTCTTTAATAACTTCTGAACTTAGCCTTTTATAAGCTTCAGGAATTAATTTCGTAATAAAGCCACTTTATGACTTAGGTTTGAATACCTAAGTTGGGTGGTTTAATGCTTAACTATTTAATTTTGATTATTTCCTTTGCTGATCATTATGTATAGCTTTTTCAGTTTTCTCTCTGTTTTTTAAATTCTAGAATTTATTCCATGTATGGACAAGCTGTTTGATGAATCTATACTTATTGGCTCTGGGTACACTGCCCGAGAGACACTAAGGTAGGACAGAGTTTAGAAAAGCTATTTAAGTGCATGGCAGGGCTGGTTACTTTTGAAGCTATTAATATTTATGGAAATGTCTGTATAGGGTCCTAAATCTTTGCTTCAAAGAACTAATTTTATTAGATTGTTTTATTGGCAGGGTTTGTGCTGCTGTAAAGAGAGGCTGTTGTTTAATACTTCAGTATGGCAGGGTGAGTGTAGGGCAAAATGAGATAAATGAGTGAATGAAAATGATTTAATTTTTTTAAGTGGCAAAGCAGAACCAAAACAGTGGTCACAGTGAAATCAACTCAATATCTGCCCAGTATTTCATGAAACACCCTAAATCTTATGTCCAGTGTAAAATCTGAATGAGATTTAAACTGTTTTATCAGTGAGTACCTTAAATTTGCAATTGAAAAAGTAAGTGGGGACAATATTTACTTTGTGTCTTCAATAGCCTAGATTTTAGGTGAGCTTGCTGACCATAATGAAGTACATGAACTAGGAGAATTACTTGCTCTTGCTTAAGTATCAAGTGCACCTTACTGACAACATGTATTAGAAGTATTTGCTGTACTAGAGGCTTAACCTGGTAGTTTAAAACAAATGGTTTTTAAGATGTAACAGTTTTCATAACTGCTTTGGGAATAATGAATCAGCAATGATTAATTGTGAAACAGCTCGCCAACACTGCTAAGAACATGGTTTAAAATGTGCTAATCTGCTCTGAACTGTATGTAGGTGAAAATATGTGCTGGGATGTTCTGCAGGGGGGGGAAAGAAAGATCAGAGAGGTAACACCAGTGTTGTGGGACAGATTGCTGCATCTTTGGGTAGATTGTACAGGTTATAATTCTCTTGTGTAACCGAAAAAGCCTTGTGAACTCCAGGTTTGCATGTGAAAACAGAAAATTTACATTTAGAAATTTAGAAATACTTTCAGGCAGGAACTATTTGTTAAGTCCAATTAACAACAATTTTAACTGTACTCCATGTGTTTTCTTCCTTTCTTGTGTTTCCTGACAGACCCCTGGCATACAGCACCCTGGCAGACCTGGTTCACCACGTCCGGCAGCATTTGCCACTCAATGACCTCTCCCTTGCTGTCCAGTTGTTTGCCAAGAACATTGATGATGAGTCCTTGCCCAGCAGTATCCAGACCATGTCTTGCAAGCTTCTGCTAAATTTGGTAGACTGTATCAGGTCTAAAAGTGAACAGGAAAATGGAAATGGTAGAGATATTCTTATGAGAATGCTGGAGGTATTGATTTGTTTAACGCATTTCATAATCAGTTGAATATCCTATTTTATAGTTTGTTGTCAATCACACAGGTCCTTGGTACAGCACAACACAGTCTCTAAAATTTGAAATATCTCCACTTTGAAGACCTACCGATCCTTTTAAAGGATCTTTAAGTGGAAGATTTTTGTGAGGCTGTTTTGTTCATTTTTTTTTAAAAATGGGAAATGCACCAATTGTTTAAACTAAGCAAGTACTTTGCTGATAGGCTTAAAAATGTTTGCTTCATTTGAATGACTTCAGAAATAGTTGTAAGTTGTATTGATCTCAGTATGCTGACTTGCAGTATTAGTATTTTTAAATTTAGAATGATTTTTGAGGAATAAATATTTTCTTTCTCCCTCCCTACTTTTTCATTTGCTTTTCCTCTTTGTGCCTTAGGTCTTTGTTCTTAAATTCCACACTATAGCACGGTACCAGCTGTCTGTGATTTTTAAGAAATGCAAGCCCCAGTCTGAGCTCGGGGCTGCTGAAGCTGTGTTACCTGGGGTACCAACAGCAGCAAATGCAGCCCCTGTTCCTGTTCCATCTCCTGCCCCAGCCACTCCAGTGGCCCCTGCACCAGTACCTGTATTTGAAAAACAAGGGGAGAAGGAAAAAGAAGATAAGCAGACTTTCCAGGTCACAGACTGCCGGAGCCTGGTGAAAACCTTGGTCTGTGGTGTCAAGACGATCACGTGGGGCATCACGTCATGCAAAGCTCCTGGTGGTAAAGCTGCATAATATTTAATTGCATTTATCTTTCATAATTCTACAATTAAAACTTTCTAGCATGAAAGCAAATAGCATTTTTAACGGTTAACTATTATTTTATTCTTTCAGAAGCACAATTCATTCCCAATAAACAGTTGCAACCTAAGGAGACACAAATCTATATAAAACTAGTAAAATACGCAATGCAAGCTTTAGATATTTATCAGGTATGTAACCTGCCCACATCACACTTTGATTTATACAGTTACTTTGTGTTAGATCTTTTATTAAGGATTTACTTCTCAGCTGAAGGGCAAATTTCATATGTAGCGTATTTTCAGTCTTTACTTAGTTCCAAGGCTATTGAGAAATTCCCTGAATTTCAAAGCACCACTTGCAAGGAGCAGATTGTTTTCTTAACAGCCATTATTGTCTGTGTTTATGCAGTCAGGTCAGACTAAAAATAATTCTTTCATGTAGTGGCTTAAATCTTTTCTTGAAAGAGATAGTTTAGCTGTCAGTCAAAGCATTCACATCTGTGCTAATCTTCTATAGTTACACCCAGTACTGATGAAATGTGTATGATTGGGTATTAAGTAGCTTTACAAATGCACTGATATCTCCTGCTCACATCTTTTTCCACTCCTAAGTCATAGTTTTAAAATCTGTTCTGAAAAAGCTGTATTTTAATATTTTTGTCATGGTTGGCTCTTGTGCCCAACTTCTAATCATATGGGGCTTGCATGTGAAACCTATTAAATCTAAGTTGAATTGCCAAAGGTATTCTAAGAATAATGGGGGGTGGGAATGACTCAAATTCTGTAACTAGTATATGTGTTTTCTCAATTGCTGTATTTAGGTTCAAATAGCAGGAAATGGACAGACATATGTTCGAGTAGCAAACTGTCAGACAGTCAGGATGAAAGAGGAAAAGGAAGTTCTGGAGCATTTTGCTGGTGTGTTCACAATGATGAACCCTTTAACTTTTAAAGAAATCTTTCAAACTACTGTTCCTTACATGGTGGAGAGAATCTCAAAAAACTACGCTCTTCAGGTATGATTTTTTTTACTTTTTTCAATTGATAATAAGGAGCATATAGGAAATAGCTTATGCCTTGAGGTACTTATGGCTGAAGTGGAATTTTAACTAATAATGTTGAAATTAGCATGTGGGAGTGGAAGCAGTCTATACAAAAAGTAGTCTATGAAAATAATGTGAAGGTGGATTTTCCAAAAAGCTTTCCAGACGAAGTGATGCAGTACAAACATGGGCACTTCAGTTTAGAAAATAGGAATGGAGTTTATTCTTGAACAGTATTGAATACTGTGGAGTTTTCGTTTTGTTCAGGTTGTTGTGTTAATATTCTACTGTTTTACAGAATGCAAATCCTATAATATCAATTTAAAATTAAACTTTAAATTTGAACGTTAAGTTACGTATGTGGTTGTTTTCCACTGAGGACAACCTTAATCACTTGGGTAGCAGTGGAGATGGGGAAAGAAATTAGTCTTAGGGTTTTTTTTAATGGATAGTGCTTTTATCCTTTTGTTCTTTTCATTACAGCAGTAATAACTTCTTTGTGGTTTCCTTTCATAGATTGTTGCCAATTCCTTCTTGGCAAACCCTACTACCTCTGCCCTCTTTGCAACGATTTTGGTGGAGTATCTCCTGGATCGGCTGCCAGAAATGGGCTCTAACGTGGAACTCTCCAATCTGTATCTCAAGCTGTTCAAGTTAGTCTTTGGCTCTGTTTCACTGTTTGCAGCTGAAAATGAACAAATGCTGAAGGTAAAGGTCGTTTGTGTTAAAAACAAGTCTGTTTTAAAAACAAAGGTCTTAAGAGTTTTACACTGTGTAGCGTTTGAGTCTTTTAGTGTTTGAAGCTCTCTTTGTGATACATCTCCATTTTTTCCAAATGCAAAGTATATTGTATTATCTATAAGAGATGGTTTCTGTGAATGTTTGCTTCATATTTGAAACTGTGAAGTGGTGTACTAATTCTGAGTATAAATGGCTGACCCATGATTGTGTTCTGTGACCACCATAAAGCCATGTAACTTCATGGTCAAGATGCATATCTTGCATGTTTTTCATCTTTGTTTCCATATTAACCTAAGAGCTTTTCTTGGATTGAAATCACTTTTTTTGTGTGTTGGTGAATGTTGTTTGCTCCTGTCATATTCAATGACGTGTATCTCTTGAGTTAGATATTTCTATGCTCTTGGAAAGTCTGGGTTTAAGGCATGCTGCTTTTTTCCATTTACAGCATATTGTCTGTGTATTCCAAGGATCTATTTATGTCGATGAGATCATCTCATTATTCAGGGAATTTAGAAATGCTGAGCTTGAAGCAAGAGTGTGCCCTTCTCATAAAAGCAACAGCTGCCTATACTTAGAAAAGATATTTAAGATTTTAATGGAACACTGATCATTCTCTCATCATTTAATTTCTCTTCCTTCTACCTTATAACAAACAAAATTTTTTATACAGGCAACTGTGTAGAGCAGAGTGGGGACCACGAATTTTCCAGGTTCTTTGAAAGATAACAATAATATAAGGCAATATTCATTACTAATATGAAGCAGTATTCATATAATCTTGCTTAAGTTCTTGTAGTTTGTCATCAGAATCAGGGTCATTTGGATTTTATAAGCTGAAGATGAAATTTAAAGAGTGTAATTTACTACCTTCACAGTTTCATGCTTCTGTTACTTTTTTTGTTTCTGCAGGATTGATGATAGGGGCCTTGGGTAGACAATTTAATTGAATGATGAAGGCCATTTGCAACATTTGCATAGCAATGTGTAGAGCTTTTTAGATGTTAATAAAATCCAGAATTGTGTTACTGTTTGTCCCTGATCTGTGAGAATACTTGTATTTATCAACTCTCTTTAATGATTTCTGCAAACTGTTATTGTCCTCTGTTCTAGAAAGGCCACCAGTTTCATAGCTTTTTTTTTTATTTGAAAGAATTTGCTTTCAAAATTTTAACTTCCTAGTGATGAATTTAAATCAGGATTAAATTAACATTGTCAAGTGTCTTCTCTTGTCATTCTGACACCTCTGATTTTGGCTCCACATCCTCAGGTTCTGTAGAGCAAATATTTTTCATTGTGTTGGATTTGCAGAATCTCATGCTGAACTCTTGTACAGTACGATGATGATAAAATGGGTATTTTATTAATCTTCAAGCTTTATTTTCTTTATAGCCACATTTGCACAAGATTGTGAACAGCTCTATGGAACTTGCACAGACTGCCAAAGAGCCCTATAACTATTTCCTGCTGCTCAGAGCACTGTTCAGATCTATTGGAGGAGGCAGTCATGATCTGTTATACCAAGAATTCTTGCCGCTGTTACCAAACTTACTGCAAGGTAGAACAATACCTTCTTTCCCCACCCCACCTTCTGATTTTTTAATGTAAATAGTAGTAATAAAGTTATGTTCTGTAATTAACACCCCCCCCTCAAATTAAAGCCCTAACCCTGATAAGTACCTTCTGATTTTGAGCTTAGCAGTTGATTAAATATCTTGAATGTGGCTTATTTTCATTTACTATCAGCTGCTTCAGGCTCCATAGTTTTGGCTGCTTCACAATTTCTGCTGCTTGTTTTTCTGCTTTTCATTGTGGGCTTGTGGGGTTTTCTTCTTTGTTTCTTTTGGTTTTTTGGCTATGGGTAACTTTATTGGCATAAAGCATTGAGGGATAAGTGAGTAGGAGAAGCGCCGTTGGCAGACCATCGCTAGTTTTGTGGGAAGAGCATTGCAGCAAAGCTCTGGTGGTTCTGCAGTTGAGGGCATGTGTGTGCACCTGCAAGGGCATTATAAATAGAAATGCATGTAGTGCCAGTCTGCAAAAAGAAGTGGAAATAACAATCAGTTTGATTAATTGAGCGCTTGTGCTTGCAAGGACTGTGTTCCAGAGATATTGAGGATGAACAAGGAAATGTGGAGAACTACTTAAACCTAAGGACAAGCTAATTGGACCTATTTCAGGACTGTAACTGGTTCTCACCTACAACTGTAGGGACAGTTTTTATTGTGGTTATGAAGTATGTCCATTAACAATAAATCATTATGTAGAACATGTCAGTGTAGAAGAGGTTGCTTGGTTTATGGAGTATGTGGAATCTTCATGGGGAAAAAAATAACTTGGGGAATATACTTAGTCTGTATGGGACAGTGAATGTACTTGAACTCATTAAATGTTTCTTTTCAGGATTACCAGTATTTTAAAAACAATTTGTTCTGTGTGGGATTTTTTTTTATTGTCACAAGGCTGAGGATTGAGTCCAGTTAGCTTTTTTGTTTTTTCATCTGCTGTATTCAAATGCTGCTTTATTGAATCTAATATCAAACTTTGCAATATGCATAGATACTCTTCCCTTCTGTATGCATGTACCTAAAAAAGCATTCTTTGCATGAAGTCCTTAGATGTAAGTTAGAATTTTGGAGGGTATTATATTTTGTAAATCCATGATTTACAGAACTATAAGCTCTGCAGAATATAAAAACATCAGGTTGTTTGGAATTTAGGAAATAGCAATTTGTAATAATAAGCTAGATACTGTCTTTTTCCTTTGACACTGTAACTTATCCATGATTTTCAGGACTTAATATGTTACAAAGTGGGCTTCATAAACAACACATGAAGGACTTGTTTGTAGAGCTCTGCCTCACTGTGCCTGTTCGTTTGAGCTCATTGCTGCCCTATCTGCCAATGCTGATGGACCCTTTGGTGTCAGCTCTCAATGGATCTCAGACCCTGGTTAGCCAAGGCTTAAGAACTCTGGAATTGTGTGTGGATAACTTGCAGCCAGACTTTCTATATGATCATATTCAGCCAGTTCGAGCTGAGCTGATGCAGGTAAATGTGTTGTTTCCTGTTAGACCACAAGAGGTCATTGATTTGCTAAATATTGTTCGAAATTTGTGTAAAGTTTTGGTTATAAAAACTTGAAAAATCTGTCAAGAGAACCATACCAGTCAGATGTGTGTGTGAAAGGACAATTGTGCTGTTAAGCTGAAAACTCTGAAAATTAGAAGTATATGAATTGCTCCTTCTATATATAGTTCCGTTTTTAGTTAAGATGTGGGACTCAGTAGTGATAATATTGCTGTGTTTAATGAGCAGTGATTAATGAGAGAATGATTAGAATTGGATCATTAAAAAAACAAAACAAAAAACAAGGAAAGCCAATTACCTTCAACATGTCATTAAGTCTTATGTATGCAATGAAGATGATGTGGCTAAAATTCAGAACAATGTTTTAAATGTGGCTATACCCTAATGCAGTGCTTGCACATACTTTATCCTTGAAACATTTTTTTTACTTTAAACTTGAAAAATGTTTAAGTAAGGCTGCTCAGCCCATGTGCTGTTTGAAATCCAGGCTCTGTGGCGCACTCTGCGCAACCCTGCAGACAGCATTTCTCACGTGGCTTATCGTGTGCTTGGCAAGTTTGGTGGAAGTAACAGGAAGATGTTAAAGGAATCACAGAAACTGCAATACGTAGTCACAGAAATCCAAGGACCCAGTATTACAATTGAATTTTCAGACTGCAAAGCATCCATTCAGCTCCCAATGGAAAAGGTAAGGGTTTAAGTTACTTTTGGTGCAGAGAAACCAGCTTGAAAAGTAGCTGTAATAGAGGAAAATTTACTAAGATTGTTTGCTTGTAAAACCTCCATAAAATATGTGGTATGTCTGCCAGTTCTTTCTTTACTTCCCATATAAACTGTGTCAGATGTCACCCCCAAAACAATCGATTTAGACATGCTGTTCTACTCTTACAAAGTGATAGAATAGGCAGCTAAACTGGCACAAGTAAATGGTTTCACACAGTCATAGACTAGACTCAGTGTGTTGCTTAGATGAGGAGCAGGAATATATATATAAAACATACACATTTCCTAAAGAGATGTACCCCCGTTTTTAGTTGTCTTCATATCTTAAGAAGTTGATTTGAATTATTCTCAAATGTATTAAATCTTGCAAAAGAAGACTACTATTTCCATTAAGTAAGCCATGTTTAGAAGTCGCTTACAGGGACATTTCATCATCTATGGAAAATACAAGTTACTCTGTTTTAAGACAGTATTTTTGGTACATTTACATGTGGATATAAATGCATTGTATACATATAGTATGCAGCTATTAGGAACAGCAATTACTGCTGGAGGGAAGGTGAAGAAAATGTCTTTTGAGGGAGAGGAGAGTGAAGGTTTGCCTCAGTCATAACTTGAAATGCTTTCTGACTGTGGAAATAAATGTATCTTCATTTATACATGTTATACATATAACATGTATAAAAGCCCAGCAAATACCATCATGGTTTCGAGTCCCTTCTCTCAGGCACTCTGTGCATTTCTTAAGTTATGCACTCCGAACTGTACATACTTTCAAAGTTACTTCTAATATATATTAATGATCCCATTCCCTTGATTAATTGTGAATGCTGAGAGCAGGAGTGTTTGGTTACTCTCTCTTTTCCCACCCCAGGCAATCGAGACTGCCCTGGACTGTTTGAAGAGCGCCAACACGGAGCCGTATTACCGGAGGCAGGCGTGGGAGGTCATCAAGTGTTTCCTGGTGGCCATGATGAGCCTGGATGACAATAAACATGCATTATACCAGCTCCTTGCACATCCCAAGTATGACAATTCTTTAAACCTAAATGTGTATGTAAAATTTATAGTGTCTATCGAGCAACCTGGTTTAGAGGCAATGACTGGTCTGTGCAATTCATGGGATTTTTAACTACTAGTTAAAAGGAATTTTGTTAGGAAAGTATTTAATGCCAGTGATTTCTGTTAATGTTTAATAGTTTAATTTTCTTCTTCCAATCACAGGCCAATGTGTAATCTATTACATGTGATCAGACTTCTTTTTAAAATTAATTTTAGTTTCATATATTTAAATAGTTGAAATAGTCTGATAATTGTATTTTAAAGATTAATTTAGACTGGCATGTGCATCTAACCTTTTACTAAAGTGAAACAAAATCCAGTTTCATTTAATAACTGAGTTGTAGTATAGTCACACATGTAACCTCCATTTGTCTTGCTGTGGGAGCTTTTTACTGAACCTTTTTTACATCTTTTACAATTTTAGTTGTTGATACTTACTGAGTGTGTTGTTTTTAGACAGCTTGAACATCTTTGCCCAAAAAGTATGTGCTGACTTCAACTGTTGAAGCATAGTAAATGTAGCTAAGGAGCATAATACTTTCACAGTTTGGACTTGTTAGATTTGACATAAATATAGCTTTGCAATGAATAAGTTTTGTTGGGCAGTGATTTGATAAATACTGTTTCAAGCAGTCAAGATTAAAATCAAATGTCATTTTAAAAAAGGGGAAAATGTCAAAATATTGAAAATGACATTGTGTAATTGAGTTGCAGTGTGATGCCTGTATACCTGTTATTTGTATATATGTGGCTTCTTCTAAACCACTGCCTTTAAATGTTGCTGATGAAATTGAGCTATCCATCATGTTTGAGACCAGTGGCTGACAAAATTAATATGGACCAGCTGAACTGGTCTAGCCCTATCAAAATAAGGGGGAAACAGGAGGTGAAGAAGGAGTTAGATATCAAGAGCAAACTTTAAATCAAGTACTTGCCGATGGTTGTGAGTGAGCTGCCAGTGCTGCAGTTTAGGATTATAATGAAGTTCTGTTGTCTTTCAGCTTTACTGAGAAGTCCATACCCAGTGTGATCATTTCCCATCGATACAAAGCACAGGACACTCCAGCTCGGAAAACCTTTGAACAGGCGCTGACAGGGGCGTTCATGTCCGCGGTGATCAAGGACCTGAGGCCCAGTGCCCTGCCCTTTGTAGCCAGTTTGATCCGCCACTACACCATGGTGGCAGTGGCTCAGCAGTGCGGTGAGTAAAGGGACACAGATCCTGTGGCCTCTCCTGAGAGGGGTGGAGAAGTTTGTGCTTTTACTCACAGTAATTTGTTTAAGGAACCCATGATATTACGGTTACCTCTGTGCAGCTGTGTTGGTTTTTTTTTTTTGCTGATGGATGAATTATGTCTTAGTTCTTTTGAGTGGTGAAAATGAAGCAGGTTTTAAAAAACAATCAGTCACCTAATAATTCTCTCAAAATGCTGCGGCCAATGAAATAATTGCAGCTTGGAAGAGTTTATAGTTTTTAGGACAAGATGGCACAGTCTTAGGCTGTGCCAAGGGAAGTTTAGGTTGGACATTATGAAGAAGTTCTTTACAGAGAGAGTGATTGGGCATTGGAATGGGCTGCCCAGGGAGATGTCCCTGGAGGTGTTTAAGAAGAGACTGGATGTGGCACTCAGTGCCATGGTCTAGAACACAAGGTGGTGTTGGGTCAGAGTTTGGACTTGATGATCTAAGAGGTCTTTTCCAACCTTGTTGAGTCTGTGATAGTTCCAGAGCATTTCTGTAACTTGATGCTCACAGTAATTTTTGTGGATGATCTTTAATTGGGTTGTTTCTACTTGTAGTTTTGAAGGACCATTAGAGGAACTAACTGAATGTTAGAGTGCTGCAGTGTATTGTATGTATGAAGAAAACTTTTTGTTTGGATTTGGGTTGTATGACAAGTAATTGGGGAAAAGACATACTCTTCATTGTCACATTAATGTAACTTGAATTTTTATGATTCTTCATTTTAATTAAATCTTGCAGTGCACAGTCTAGTGCATAGAAGAAAATACTCAAGTAGATGTAATCTTTTTTTTTTCTTGTACAAGTGAAGTGCGCTTTACAATTCATTTATATGCAAATAGGCACAGGGCTTACTGGTTCTGCCATCAGCTAGTCTGAGGTGTAGTAAAATTTAATTAAAAGACTATTCATATTGAAATATCCATTGTTTTATCTTTATTTCCCCCCTCTTTCTTTTTTTTCCCCTTTACAAATTGCAGGTCCTTTCTTGCTGCAGTGCTATCAGGTTGGAAGCCAGCCTAGCACAGCCATGTTTCACAGCGAAGAAAATGGGTCAAAAGGCATGGATCCCTTGGTGCTTATTGATGCCATAGCAATCTGCATGGCATATGAGGAGAAGGAGCTCTGCAAAATAGGGGAGGTGGCTCTAGCAGTGATATTTGATGTTGCAAGCATCATCTTGGGTTCAAAAGAAAGGGTAAGGTTTTTTTAAAATGCATTTAAGTGGTCTAGTTTCAGCCAATGCAGTTTTATGTCTAAAATTTTGGAGGCTACCAGTGAGCTGAAAAGGGCAAACTGACCCATTTCTTTGTTTCCAGGCTTGTCAGCTTCCCTTGTTTTCGTACATTGTGGAACGTTTATGTGCTTGCTGTTATGAACAAGCCTGGTATGCTAAACTGGGAGGTGTTGTGTCAATTAAATTTCTTATGGAACGGCTTCCACTAATTTGGGTTCTCCAGAACCAGCAAACTTTCCTGAAGGCCCTTCTCTTTGTTATGATGGATTTGACTGGAGAGGTATGTAATGAATGAGTAATATCAAATCGTGTGGGGAAAGCTTCTTAAATTCACACAGATTGAACTCTTGCTAATCTTGATTTTATTGAACTTCAGAATGCATTGTATCTGCAATAGTTGGGAGTGAATTTTAGTCATTTTACCTTAAATCAAAACCTGAAGTTAGGAATGAGGGCAGATTTTTCCACATAACTTTGCTGAAGTTGTTGGGATTACACTTGTTTCAGAGTAGAAATGTATAGGCTTCATGCAGATCACCAAAAGAACGGGTTCACTGTCTTTTGCCATAAAATCATTAAGTTTAGTTGGATCAAGTCCAGCCATTAAAGGAACGCTGCCATCTGCACCACTAAACCATATCCCCAAGTGCCACATGTTTTTGAACACTTACTGCTTCACTGGACAGCCTATTCCAATGTTTGACCACACTCTCATTGAAGAAATATCTTTTCCAGTATCCAATCTAAACCTCCCTTGGTGCAACTTGAGAACATTTCCTCTTGTCCTGAAAAACATGCACAAAACCCACTGATTTTTTTGTTCATTTTATGTTTAGTTTGAAAGGTGTTCATCTTACTAAAAAACTTTATGTAGTTATATGTACCTAGAGAACCATCTGCGTGGTGATTTCTCATTGTGAATCACCTGGTGACAACATTGTGAAGGGTTTCAGTGTTTGAGGTCATTTATAAAAATATGTTGCACTGCAGCTCACAATTTGGAATGATTGGTGGGAAGACTGTTTGAACATATGTTCCGTTTAAGTTTTATTTTGATATGGTTTTAGCCATTTGCACAGAATTCATCAAAATGAAATTTTAAGTTTGTTGATGAGTAGTGTGTAGATTTGAGATTTTTGTTCTGTACTTAGTTAAAAAAAATAATCTATGATGTCTCAGGTTTCCAATGGAGCAGTTGCTATGGCAAAGACCACATTAGAACAGCTCTTGATTAGATGTGCAACTCCTTTAAAAGATGAAGAAAAAACAGAAGAAATCCTGGCAGCACAGGAAAAGTCCTTCCATCATGTAACACATGACCTTGTTCGAGAAGTAACCTCTCCAAACTCTACAGTGAGGAAACAAGCCATGCATTCACTGCAGGTGCTTGCACAGGTCACTGGAAAAAGTGTCACAGTGATTATGGAGCCACATAAAGAGGTAAGCAGAAATACCTATTGAACCCAAGTTTTCCAACTTGGATTTGAAGAAATGCTTTCCTGAGTATGCTTCAATGTATGAATTTCTTTGTTGTTTATAATGCCATGTGAAGTTATTAAGTATAATAGATCTGTTCACAGAGAATATGTATTAATTACAGATACTGCATTGTTTTGTAAACTGGCTGAATTAATTAGTTCAGAATAATACTTTTCTTCTTACTTAATGATTTCTCAAACCATACATGTGGAGCAACTGGATAGAAATGTGCAGCCATGACTGGTGGTATCTTCTCAGTGCCTGGGTCTGTGGGGTCATTTGAATAGGATACTAATTCAGTCATCTAAATTGTGTTGTGTAGGTTCTCCAAGACATGGTTCCACCTAAAAAGCATTTACTTAGGCATCAACCTGCAAATGCCCAGATTGGCCTGATGGAGGGAAATACATTTTGCACAACCCTGCAACCCCGGTTGTTTACAATGGATCTGAATGTTGTGGAACACAAGGTTTTCTACACAGAGGTACTTTCTCTATCTTCTTATATTTGAATGTTAATACTTATTAGTGATGGTATTAGTATTTTCATTGTTAAAAATACACATTGTTCTTTGTGCATTTTAAAACTTTCAAAAGGTGACATTTGAAGGTTGATTAATGTGTTTCCATAAACTTTGCTCTGAGGAAAGAAGACTCAAAAGGTACAGTTTCAAATGTGAGTCACAATGCTAAAATGATTGTTAATTTTTTTCCTAGTTATTAAATTTGTGTGAGGCTGAAGATTCTGCCTTAATGAAACTACCTTGTTACAAAAGTCTTCCATCACTTGTACCTCTCCGAATTGCAGCCTTAAGTAAGTAAAACTTCCTGAACAAATTTTGATGTAGTTAAGTGTCCTTGTGAGCAATGGGCAGTCTGCTTCCCAGGATCAGCAAAAAAACCTGAGCCCTGGAAGACTGATGACTGCTCTCTAGAGGTCACAGTTTAATGGAGAGAATAATGGGAAAGTATTGCTGCTTTCTTAATGACTAGAATTTAGTTTTTGAAATGAACCCTAAACATTTTAAGATTAATTATGTTATATAGCATTAGGAAAACTTTAGAACACTAATAGAGTTCCCATTCTTTTACTTGTTTTATGATGCATCTTGTTTTTGGCAATGCATGTAATGCTTTAGCTGTTTGTAATTTAAGATGACATAAAAAAGAAACTAGAAGTGGTGTAGAATTAGAGCTTATTTTCCCCTCTCTTTTGAAATTGTGTTAACAAAGAGAACAAATTTCCTTTGATATTTGCAGATGCTCTAGCTGCCTGCAATTACTTGCCTCAGTCAAGAGAGAAGATCATTGCTGCACTTTTCAAGGCACTGAATTCAACAAATAATGAACTGCAGGAGGCAGGAGAAGCATGCATGAGAAAGGTGACTGTGTTAAACAACATTCCTTTTGAGGCCATTGTTGTCTCTTCCTTGGTACAAAGCTTCTTGGGAAAGTTCTCTACAGGAAATACTGTCTGCTCTGTTCAGTTTTTGTTAGTGACACTGATAAAAGTTTCTGTCAGATGTGGTTTTCTGGGGACCTGAACTTAGCCATAAAAATTATCCAGCTTGAAATTAAGCATTATAAGCTTCTGGATAAGGACCGTGGTAAATCTTTTCAGTCTTTCTGTCCAGCTGGAAGGACAGGGAAAAGGATATCATGATTTGTTGTCCAATAACTGTGCCTAATTCCAATTCAGCAAGATTTTAATACTATTCTAAATGAAAACAAAGCTAACGAAATTACAAAGATGCTGTAAGTAATAATGTTTAGACTGGCTGACATGTGACAGGGAATGTAACTGTTTGCATTTGTTTATGCCATTGACTGACCAGAAGTCAGATGTCTTTTCATGTCACTCGGATCACAAAAGGGAATGTACTTATTATTTATGGCTTGTTGACAATACAATTGGGTTGAGAGGGTAAGAAGGAGCAAATAATAAATTGTATAGGTTGTTTAACCTATACATCAGATTTTTCTAGTTTTTTATTTGTGATAAATTCATGGCCACAGGATGTTTGGTTATGACAGGAAGTATTCTCTCTGGCTGCTTGCAGACAGGTTCTTCTGACCTTTTATGTTGCTTGGGATGCACGCAGTTTGTAACACAGGAATTTGCTCTATTGCCTTTGGCCACATTCACAGGCAGTTCTTAATAAAGCAGTGTCTAAGTAGTTTATTCATAGCTCTGTATTTAATTTATAGCTGTAGCATTTTTTCAATCTGTCTGTATTAAGATCCCCTACTTGATTATTTTATGGAATATCCTACTGTGTGTCAGAAATACTTTAGCGCTTCCCAAATCCATCCTGTCACTGGAAACATTTCCAATATTAAGCATTGTTTGAGCTATTGTATTCTGAAAGTGCAAAATACAAGAAGAAAAACCAAGCCAGCTGAATCTCTTTTAAGAAAGATGCTTGCACAGAAGTCACTGTCCTCTCCACCTGTATCTTAGTCATGTACTCTCTTGCAGTTCCTGGAAGGAGCTACCATAGAAGTTGATCAAATCCACACCCACATGAGACCATTGTTGATGATGTTGGGAGACTATCGAAGTCTGACCCTGAATGTTGTGAATCGTTTGACATCAGTCACCAGGCTTTTCCCAAACTCTTTCAATGATAAATTCTGTGATCAGATGATGGTAAGCCCATTCAAGTTTTTTCTTTAGCTCTTCCAAAAGAAATTTTCCTCTAGCTACTATTTGTATTGGTGAAAAGTCAAAGAACAATTCAGTAATGACTCAATGTGTGTATTGGAACGGAAAGATTTTTGGTTTTGCAATGTTTGCAAAGGTATTGCAATCTTTACTTGCAGTTTTTAAACTGTATATGGGAATTCTTTATCCTTTTGGCATGGATATTTAAATATTTAAATGCATACTTATCAAGCAAATGATTAAACAAGTGTAAGCCTATCAGGCTTAAGTTTTTTGTGCTGTGTAATGTATGTGCTCTTGTAATCCCTGTTTAGGTGATTATGGACGAGGGCTTTTAGCAACAGAAAAGTTTTCAATCTGAGGGAATGAAAATAGCTAATAATTTTTCCCTTTGTTTTCTTCAAAGAATTATTTCTGCTTCTACTTCTTTTCTTGTAGTATATGCTAAAATGGAACAGTCTAATTAGACGAATAATACCAATTATCCTCTCTTTATAGCAACACCTGCGTAAATGGATGGAAGTTGTAGTTATTACACACAAAGGTGGACAACGGAGTGATGGAAATGTAAGTTAATGAAAGCTTTTATGTGAGAAGAGAAGAAATAAGTGGTATTAATGTTTTAGAATTACAGAACTTGTTCAATTGTGAATGTTGCCATAACTGATTATACATGGGTGCTTTCTTACAATTTCATGAACTTGTATCTATGTTGAATATTTGTTAGAAATCTCAGTAAGAGGAGCTTCTTATCTGCTTACAAGGGTTACTTTAAAGACTTTCCTTACATGTTGGTATGGGAACAGCTCAAGGATTTTTTTTTCCCCCTCAGGATTTTCTGCTTAGAAATCTGTTTTTCACTGGAATGGCTGATGAGCTTGGCAGCATAATCCCTCTTTTCTTCACTGACATGTTTGATGTTCCGAACACAGTCTTTTGAAAATTATACATAATGATGTTATAATCCCAGTTAATTTTGCATTACATTTATTAAAACCAAGTTCAGTATTTACTTGTTGAGATCACATTAAAATCTCTCTCCCACTGAAACTAATGGCCTCAATGTTAACTATGGGAAGCGGATTAATTGTCCTATAAATGGAAAATTGTACAGTACTGTCAACACTGTGGGCTCTCAGCAATACAGCCCTGATGGGAATTCCTTCTTCGGTGTAGTTTTATGTAAATTGCCAGAAGTCCCATAATTCTATTGATGTTTTACTTATCACTTATATTAAGTGTTGAGATTTATTATTGGAACTAGGAAAAAATGGGGGGAATTTCATTAATATCTTTTTTTTTCAAATTAGAATGAAATTAGATTGACTTTTTATTTCCCTTAAAATGGGGAAATGGCTTAATGGCTTTTCATTTATCTTTCCTGTCAGTGCAAAGAGAGCTTTTAAATGTGAATTTGGTCGTTGCTTTGTATTAGTCCTAGATGTTCTCTAATGAAGATGAATAGAATTTTTCTTATGTTTTAACTACAACACTGTGCATTTTTCAGTTAAACACATTTTGTTCAAGTAAGAGTAGTTCTAAGCCCTTCATATTCTTCTCTTACGATTTGCTTTTCAAATGTGATGATTGCAGATATCTTGCATATCTTTTTATAGCACTAGCTTTTTAGATCACAATGTGGCACCTCTAGACCAGTTTTTAGTTATGCCTAAATCATGTTTAGTTGGGAATTCTCCTGCTTTTTATGTTTTTTGTTGATGTTTTCTTTGTAATTGTGTGTTTAGTCTCCTAAATCTCTAATTTTTTTTTAATGTTGGTTTAAAACAGTGGTATGTTGAGGGGGAGGTGCACACCAGACAATTGAGAAGGAATCTACTGTGACATCTTGTGGGAGGAGGGAGGTCTCTGGAATCATTTCAAATAGGATTGTGTGACTGCAGAGCTGATTAAATATTACTTTTCCGCTCCCTGGTTGTTGCTCTAAAGTTTCCTTAAAAGTAAAAACTCAAGGAAACTGAAGGAGGACACAGACAGCATGGTCTTTATACAATTGCTGTTGCAGGCAGGGGTCTGTATGTATGTTGTGTTGTTGCTGTCACTGTATCTTCTAAATGTAGAAAAACTGGGATGGTGAGACTGGTGGTCAGTTGTTGTAGCTGGCATTTCACTTACTCTCGTTTTTTCCTGATCATAATGAGATTCCAAAATCTGAGATACTAAGTTAGGAGCAATGTTGGGGAGTATTGTCAGGATTGGATCATTCAGACCACGTGGTTAAATGCCAGAGATGGTAAACACTCACTGGAGAACAGAACTGAATGGGAAAGCCTGATGTTCTCTAACTGTATGTGTTACAATCATTTCATCTCCTTCCAGCAGCACTGTGTGAAGGTGCCATTTGATGGCAATGTTGGTGTCATGCAGTTCTCCAGCAGAGTGGAGACAGTGCCTGGTCAGCAAGGCTTCTTCATGAATAGTTCAAAAGTCTGTGGAATGAGTTTTCATATGTAAACTGTAGATAAATTAAAGTCTTCAGACATTTCAGTTAAAAATTCAGCATAATAATTGATGACTATCATAAAGATCCACATTGATACCAGAATTGCTAAGCCCTTTGTTCAGTATGACAGTCCTACTGTGATCCTGAACTGTGACCTGGCTGTTTAGAGAAATGAACAAATTAAAACATAACATTGTAAGTAGTGATTAAAATCTAATTCATTGGCTTAGTGAGTGAAATGCTTGATTTAAACCCTTCTTCCTCTCTTTCCTTCCTCCCTGAGGAAAGGCGTGGGATTTTAGGTCATGTCTGGTAATTGAAAGGTTAAGTTTTGACTAGGTGGTTACTTCCAGCTGTCCCTCTTGTGAGAGGGTGGAAATTTCCTTGGTGGAATTTCCGTGGTGGAAATTCTGCATTACAGCCTAAGAGGACTTTGTAGCTATAGGGACTTTATAGCTTGACAGTTCGAGTACTGAAGTGGTTTCATAATTGGTGGTTTCATAATTGATGCTGGCCAAATTTGTCTTTGAAGATGCTAAAATATGGTTTCCCCTAACTTAATAATCTCTAATATCTCTTTATTCAGTATAAATATTTGAGAAGCTGTGTCCAATCAGTGTACAAGTAGGAAAAAGGATGCTTTTCATCCTAATTCTTTGGAGGGCAATTTGGAACATGTGAGAAACTTATTGTCTCGATTCTTTCCATTTGAGATGAGAAAGTAACTGTACTGAAGTTAGACTGCAGCATGTACTAATTTGTACATTTATTTGATATTTTTGTGGGCTTTTTCTTTTCATGCTGTGACTTCTGTTTTGGTTCAGCCTGCTGCAGAAGGGGTAGAGGTGAGAAAATCAGTGGAGGCACCAGGAATTTTTCTTCTTGTTGTGGTTTTTTTTTTTGGTTGTAGTTGTTTCATTTGTTTTTATTTTTTTCTTTTAAATTGTGGTTTGTTAGTTTTATTGTTGTGTTTTGGGCAGAGTGCATTGTGCCTTTGAGTGCAGTGCTGTGAATTGTCCTCTGTTTGTCTGTGGCAGAGTTGTTTTGATGCTATTGCTGCTAAGGATGTTAAGCGTTTGTACTGAGAAGAGCAGGAGTTTGTTTCTCTGAAGGCATAAGTAGTTTCAAAAGGTTTTATTCTTGTTCTCAGTCCTGCACTTCAATTCATGAGAGTAGTTTTGTGGGGGTCTGTCTGTGCAGATCATGTTAAAGGAGTGGGGCCTAATTCTTTGCGTTTAAATTCAGTTGAGGAAACACAGTGCCCTTGATAATATTTCGCACACTAGAACTTGGTTTTAGAGAGAGGTGAGGGTGGATGTTTTGTTTCGTTTTTTACTTTCTCTTTTCTTGCTGAAGGAAATCCACACTCTAGCTAACTGAAATATCATCTCCATTTAGATCATGCAATGAAAAAAAGATGCAAAATTATCTTGGACTTCTGGAGAATTTAATATCTAGTGGGAAAACAGAGCTAACTTTTCTTTGAAGTAAAAAGCTGTTTGCAAGATACACTGAGCAGTGCTGTGAGAAAACTGTCCCTCTTTTCCTTCACATGTAACCTGGGAGTGTGGGGGTTTATGAGAAATGGTTTAGGTGGGAAGGTCTGGCTGTTTGATGCACAAGCCACTTGGTGTGGTGCAGTGAGCACTGTGGAACTCTCCCATCAACAGTATTGTTACACAGTGTTTAGCTCTTACCTGTAAAACACCACTATGCTGACACAGAAAACAAAATTTAAACCATGATATTACAAGGGGGGCAGGGCAGACTTCCACAAGAGCAGTTGTTTCATACATTATGGTAAGTAGATGCTGTATAAATGTTAACCCTTTCCATTTGGTCGCTGGCTATGCTAATACAGAGAGGAACAAATAAGTAAGGTGTGTGATACTGTTTTAATACATTGTAGCTGGTAATGTTTAATTCAACCCTATTTCTTTTTACCTGTAGGAAATGAAGATTTGTTCAGCAATTATAAATTTATTCCATCTGATCCCAGCTGCCCCACAGACTCTGGTTAAACCTCTCTTGGAAGTTGTTATGAAAACAGAACGAGCAATGTTAATTGAGGTAAAAGTGGAAGTTAACATTGCTGGAATTTTTGCTTTATAGTATTTTTAAACATTAGTGTATAATAATTATAATATTTTAGTGGTGTGAGAACATTTGATGTAATAAATGTGCTTGTCAAGCCTTTAGGAGGTATTAACATTTGTCTTACACTCTTAGAAGTTAAGTTTTCAAAGTGTCAATAAACTGTCATCATGAAAGTTCTGAACATTTTGTATCTGCATGAATGCCAAATCAAATCTATTTTTCTGAGTGGTAGTAAATTAGTTGAAAATACTCTATACTCCACATTTTTAATTTAAGCTTTATGAATTTTTCAGGCTGGCAGTCCATTCAGGGAACCACTGATAAAATTTTTGACACGTCATCCATCCCAGACTGTGGAGCTGTTCATGATGGAAGCCACTTTAAATGATCCCCAGTGGAGCAGAATGTTTATGGTAAGCTGTGTGGGAAGGGGAACAGGAAAAAGCCCTCAACTTTACAAATCTGGTGAACAAAAAGCTTTTTATCTTTTGCACCTTTTTTTGCTATATGACCTTGTAGTCCTTAATCATGGTCTTACTCTGACTTTAGGGTGCCTATTCCTGGGTTTGTGTTCCTGAAGTGTTGATTTTATACCTTTCCCGATCATGTAGGGCTGTTACTGAAGTTGTAGGCAATGTTTTTATATACGTGAAATACGACCTCTGCAACTTTAGTGAGGGATATAAAAGCTTCAGGATAATATAACCTTTTGGCATTTTGGCTTTTAAAGGTTATTAAAATTATTTCTTCTCCTTTTTTCAGAGTTTCTTAAAGCATAAAGATGCCAAACCCCTGCGAGATGTCCTGGCAGCTAATCCCAACCGATTTATCACTCTGCTCTTACCCGTCGGTACCCAGGCAGCTGTGAGACCTGGGTCTCCAAGCACCACCACGATGCGTCTGGATCTGCAGTTCCAAGCTATCAAAGTATCATTTATTCTTGTTTATCTTTGCTCTAGGCAGTTAAAACCTCTTCAGCTGGAGGCCTCTTACATTAGAGGCTTTCAGTGTGTGTGTGTGTATTATAGCTTATAGAAAAACACTTGTAAACGTGGGAAGTGTTTGTAGTTGGAGCCACTCTGAGAAGGAAAAAGAGACTCAAATTAACTACACTTTTTTATCAAGTAGGATACAAAAGGAAAACATGGCAACAGAAACAATTGCTACAGAAATTTATTTTATTTTAATCCAAGCGGTTTTGTATTTCAGGTTTTTTTTCTGTTGAATATTTTAGAACCCTTAATTGGTCTTAAAGAAGTGTTTTTATATCACTGTTTCTACTGACAGATCTGTTGTGTGTTGACTGCATTTGTCTTGTTTTGCTTTGGGCAGATCATAAGTATTATTGTTAAGAATGATGAATGTTGGTTAGCAAATCAACATTCCTTGGTGAATCAGCTGAAACGTGTGTGGGTGAGTGAAGCTTTCCAGGAGAGACACCGTAAGGAGAATATGGCTGCAACAAACTGGAAGGAACCAAAGCTATTGGCATATTGCTTATTGAATTACTGCAAGTAAGTAAAAATGTTTATTTCCTATACCTTGCATGCATTCTTTTTAAAATTTTAGTGCTATAAAGATAGTAAACTAAAAATGGTTTGCAGTTATTGAAGAGAAAATGTAATACATTTCATAATACTGCCACTAGCTCTAAAACCATGCCTCTGGTACTGCCTGCTATTGCCTCTCTGCTCCTTTAAAACCAAGATTAGTTTCATCAGCATAGTAGGTTGTGTATTTTTTTCACAGAAGCTTTGTATTTTACGTGTTTTTACAGAAGGAATTATGGTGATATAGAGTTACTCTTCCAGTTGCTGCGAGCTTTTACGGGTCGATTTCTCTGCAATATGACTTTCTTAAAGGAATATATGGAAGAAGAGATCCCTAAAAACTACAGTATTCCCCAAAAACGGGCTTTGTTCTTCCGGTTTGTAGACTTGAATGACCCAAACTTTGGAGATGAGCTCAAAGCCAAGGTAACTAAAGCAATTAAATCAAAGAAGCCTGGTATTTAGGTTTAATTTTCTTCTTGGGAACTAGGGCAACAGAACTTGCTTACTTAAATGTCAACGAGTTCGATAATTGGCAGAGCCATTTAGGTGAAAATATCGTACCTGAAGAAGAGTGATAATAAACAGAGACAGCAATTCATCTTGCTTTCATTGCTGACTACTTTAGTTTACACTTTCTAAGAATCTGTGCCCTTGGAAGGAAGGAAGAGGGGGGGAAAAGATCTCTGCGTGACTTTTTCTTAAGGTTTTATTTATACCTTCCTTTTGTAACATAGTGAGTGTGTCCAACATGCAGGTTTGCATATGAAAGTACTTGAATGTTGGCTGCCATTCCAAGAATGCAGTAGTTTTGTGTAACTGTTTTTGTTTATATTCTGTAGGTGCTGCAACATATCCTGAATCCTGCTTTCCTGTACAGTTTTGAAAAGGGAGAAGGTGAACAGCTGTTAGGACCCCCAAACCCAGAAGGAGATAATCCAGAGAGCATCACTAGTGTTTTTATTACGAAGGTAACAATCCTTGTTTACACTGAAGTGTTAGAAAATTAAAAGAAAAAGTTGTTCTACTCATTTGGCTTTCTATCCTTGTTTGAATTAGTTGTGCTATTCTGAATATTATGATCTGTTATATCAAATGGCTTCATAAAACTGAACATGAGATCTATCAGTCATCAGTAGGACTGGACTACAATTTTCACTTTATGAAAGAACTTGAATATCTGTCTTTAAAAATGGGCCTTACATGGCTGTAATCCCAGTCTATTTTATAAGGAAAGCTTTCTCTGACTGAACATCAGTACCTTTCTAATTCACTGCTATTTCATGAAACCAATTATAAAATAAATGTTGAAGATGAGACTTGGGGTTTTTGATTTATTTATTTTTATAGGCTAGCACTTTGGAAATTCCCAGATGTGCTCATTATTTAAAAGTTCACACTTCAGGAGGTTGTTTTGAGGGTACTAAACCGAGTCAAAAATATAATTACAGATTTTAGTCTTCTTAAAAACCACTAAAAAGCAAAAGACTAAGACTTTGCTTTTATAATAATAAAACTTACGGGATTTTTTGTTTTCTTTTTTTTTTCCTCTCATTTTCCTTCACTCCTCTTTGATAGGTACTTGATCCAGAAAAACAGGCTGACATGCTGGATTCCCTGAGGATATACCTGCTGCAGTTTGCCACGCTGCTGGTCGAGCACGCCCCACATCACATCCACGACAACAACAAAAACCGCAACAGCAAACTGAGGCGCCTCATGACCTTTGCCTGGCCCTGCCTCCTCTCCAAGGCCTGTGTGGACCCAGCCTGCAAATACAGTGGCCATTTGCTTCTGGCACACATCATTGCCAAATTTGCCATCCATAAGAAGATAGTTCTGCAGGTATCGGGCTTGTGTTCGTGTGTTTAAGAGATGCTGATAAGTTCTGCAGTGTGCTTTATTTTAAGCTTCAGAGTAGAAGCTGTGCAGTGGGTTTGAATACTTAGTATAAAGGGAACAGTTAAATTCAAATATCACAAATACAGAAGTAGCAGGCCAAATATTTAATATAAATTTACTTGTGGATAGGAGAGTGTAGAAAGAAGTTTGAAGGTAAGTGAAAACATGGAGAATAAGTGGAATAAAGTCCTTGGTTGAATTAAGGAAATTGGAAATGTTTCTTCATTTAAAAGAGGCACTTCAGTTGAGATAGAATGTGGGGACCAAGGGAAAACTTTGAATTGGACAGTGGAGAGGGAGGAAGAAAATGGAATGTAAAGGAAACAGAAGTACATGCTGTATACTTCTGATGATGATATATCATCATATATTTAACAAATTATGGGCCTTTAGGAAAAAACTGCGTTTTTTAGAAAACATATGTTGTAGTTTCTCTTTCTTTATAAATGCTTTGTTTTTGTAACTACATATAGTATTACTGTTGATCAGAAACTTTGGTGTTTAGGTTTTTCACAGTCTTTTAAAAGCTCATGCCATGGAGGCCCGGGCTATTGTCAGGCAGGCCATGGCTATTCTGACTCCAGCTGTGCCTGCCCGGATGGAGGATGGACATCAGATGCTCACTCACTGGACACGAAAAATCATTGTGGAAGAGGGTCATACTGTTCCCCAGCTAGTGCATATTTTGCACTTGATAGTACAACATTTCAAGGTATTTGTGCCAGTTATTCTGGGAGTCACTGTATCTCCCATATCAAGGAAGTAAACTGCAGTTTGATTAGAAAAATAACATAATCTGATTTATGTGGTTTAGCTTCAAAATTATATCATCTGTCTGTAAAGATACTTATCTATAACTAAAACCCAACTTTTTAGTAGCATATAATTTATTTAAGCTCTATCATGATTGAAGTTAAAACTCAATGTCAGATGAGAGTCTGCAAGATGAACTCATTGCACAAACATGAAACAAATGGGGCAATGCTGCAGAATGTCAACATAGGATCACTTTTGAAAATACATATGAAAATGCAATCCAAAGGGACAGCTAATACACATTTAGGGCACTTTTCAGGAAAGATGCCTCAGCCCTTTGTGAAAGAATATCTGAGTATGTCCAGATGTGAGTTGAAGCTCTTTAAAAGGTTGGCAAAAACTTGATATGACTGGTCCTGGAGAAAAACTGTGAATCTTAAAAAGAACACTTTCATTTGAGGTACATAAAATCAGTAGTCACTACTGAAAACTGTAGCCAAAATTTTATTTCAAAGCATCAGTTACTTTTCCAGATGGCAAAATTTGAACTTAGTACAGATTTAGCAAGCTATGGGATTGATGACTGTTTTACCATTTTACTTTATTTCAGCTTTCTAGTTTTTGTGTAGAGTTTTATTGGTTAATGACTAACATTTCTGTGAAACCATTTTTTCAGGTTTATTATCCAGTGAGACATCACTTGGTTCAGCATATGGTTAGTGCCATGCAGAGGCTGGGCTTCACTCCCAGTGTTACAATAGAGCAAAGAAAATTAGCTGTGGATCTTGCTGAAGTGGTTATTAAATGGGAATTGCAAAGAATTAAAGACCAGCAGGTAGGAAGTCTAAATAAATGGTTAAAGAATGAACTGTTACACAGTTAAGTGTAGTTTTTTAACATGCACACTGCTGATATTTTAGCCAGATTCAGATATGGACTCAAGTGCAAGTGGGGAAGGAGCAAGTTCTGCCTCATCTGCTGTTAAAAGAGGATTGTCTGTGGATTCTGGCCAAGAAGTTAAACGATTCAGGACAGCTACAGGAGCGATAAGTGCTGTAAGAAAAAAATCAGGGTTTGTTCAGAGACTCTGAAATTACAACCTGCACTGACTAAGCAATTCAGTGTAATTGTTTTTTCCCCATAACTCAAACTCCCTAAATTGAAGGTTTTAGCTTTATTTTAAATCTGTTCTTGTTGGTTTCGTTCTTCAACCTTGCTTATGGGTTTTGTGGTTTGTGTACATGCAGGTGTTTGGACGTAGCCAGTCCCTGCCAGGGGCTGATGCCCTCCTTGCCAAGCCGATTGACAAGCAGCACACAGACACAGTCGTGAATTTCTTGATTAGGATTGCTTGCCAGGTAGTGTGTTTGTTCTGATATGCAAATACTGTGTGGCATTAGTAGGCAAAAACATAAACCCCTCTCTTCATACAGGTCCTTTTATGCTTGGATTGTTCTAGAGTTCCTGTACTTTGTTTCCTTGATTCATTTACATGTTTGTGTGGTGCTGCAAAGTTGTGCTGTTACCTGGGTTAAAGAGCAAGAAGACTTCACCCCAAAACTAAATATTTAGAGAGTTTAATAGGGAATGACTATCAATTACATATGAAAGGATAATGGTTGTAGTTGTATTTTCAAGATCCAATACATGTAATTATCTTTTTTTTTTTTCTCACCCAGCATGTAGAACTAAGGGTTTTCACCAAATTTTCAGAGAATTAACTAGAGTGGGGAAAATTAGCTGGGTGTAGCTCAAAGCTGACAAGTTTTATGGCTTCTGTTCCTGCAGCAGACTCAGCTGATAATTAGGATGGGATTTTATACACCACAGTCTGTTGCACAGGGTAGATGGGCTCTTAAGTATATAGATGAATTGAGTAAAGAGCTGCATATGTTTATGGTTACCTTGCAAATAGTAAAGATTAACCATCTTGAGCATATTTGGAGTTGTAGCAATAAAGTACAGGATGAAACTTTTTTTTTAAATACACCTTTGATGGGTGATTTGGAGTAATTAGCTGGCAATTCAGATGCCAGTTCCAGTGTTTACTATTAATTGTCAGCTTTTTATGCATTTAAATACTCTGTGACTCTACTGATAAAACTACTTCAGCCTATCTGTTGCAGAAATAAGAAATGTTATGCTTGCTTAGAATACATAATAAACTAATGAGTTGGTTACAAAAGGGTGTAATTCTGATGAATTGGTAGGTAAATGACAACTCAAACACTGCTGGATCTCCTGGGGAGTTGCTGTCTCGCCGCTGTGTCAACCTTCTGAAAACAGCTTTACGGCCAGACATGTGGCCCAAGTCAGAGCTGAAGTTGCAGTGGTTTGACAAGCTACTCATGACTGTGGTAAGTTATGTTCTACTCCTGGAGGCTGTTAGGTTTCACTGGCACGTGAGATGATTGAACACAAAGGATATCTGGATACTGATTTTCACAGTACTAATCTTTTCTTCACTGTAGTGAAAGAAATTGTGAAGCCTGTGAATGGCATCAGTGGTTATAATTTGTAGAGCTGCAGTACTTAGTGGTTGGTGGGCTTTTTATTTTTGTGATTTTTTTTTTTTTCCTTAGTAGGAAGTTTTGCAGATTGATTTTATTGATTCCTAATTTTCTGACTACATTATGATAGTATGAAGTTCACTGAAAGGCTAGCTTTCTGTAATTGATGTTACAACATTTTATTTATAATTTTTTCCTGTTTGCTACCACTGTTTTATTTGTATCATACTATTTAATAGACTATTACTAGATGATCCTTGCAAGGGCAAATAACTATTTCCATCCTTTTCTCCTCCTCTTGGAAGAGTTTTCATTGTGGCTCCGTTTGTTTTGGCTTTACAAGTGTTGATTGTGGTCCAGGGAGCTCATCTTTGTTGCTTTGCTCACCTTTTCCCAACTAGTGTGCAAAGTGAGTGAAAATTGCCATTAAAATTGATAATTAATGAATAATTTACTATCTTAATGATAATTTAATTCATTTACAAAGATACATCCAGGAATTCTTTTTTCAGTAGGTCCAAACATCCCCTTTTATATCCTTTAAACTGTAACTTCTAGTAAAATTTGCTGGTTTAGCTCTTCACTGAAGGCCTGTCTCTGAAAGATGTTGTCAAGGAAATAAAACACCATTCTCTCTTGACAGCATTTCTAACCAGCAAGGCTGTGGGCAAATTTCAAACCTGAGCATCACATAAAACACCAGAAGGAACATACCTGTATGTGCTGTTTTATACCTGTGCTATACATACCTGAATGTAATATTTTTATGGCTAAAGATTTTATAGTGTCTGGATTTTTTTCAGTTTTATACTGCATGACTTATCCAAAATATTGATCTGAAGCATCACTATTATAGAAATCTTAACCTTGTTATAGACTTTCAGCAGATTTGAGCTGAACTTGGTAGTCTATGTAATTCTTATGCCTTTTATCCCTGGCTCATGACCTTTTTGCACGTTTCTCTTTAGGAACAACCCAATCAGGCCAACTTTGCCAACATTTGCACTGGTTTAGAGGTCCTGAGTTTCCTGTTGACTGTGCTGCAGCCCCCTGCTATCCTGAGCAGCTTCAAGCCCCTGCAGCGAGGTGTGGCAGCCTGTATGACTTGTGGGAACACCAAGGTGTTGAGAGCAGTGCACAGTTTGCTTTCTCGCCTGATGGGTATTTTCCCTACAGAACCAAGTAAGTGGTATTTTCTTCCTCCTTTTATCCTTTATTGCTGCATAACTGAAGTGGTTAAGGGTGGGGTGAAGGCACTCTTTGGAATGTGCTAATATTCTGTTTTATGATTCCTACATTTAATGGTCCATTTTAGCTTGCACTTTCAACCTCTGTTTAAAAAGGAAAAGCTGAATTAAGTAATTGTATGGAATACATCATTATCCATTGACATAAAAACTTAATAACCTGTGGCTGTCATAACTTTAGTTCAAGGAATGCATGCTATAAATTTAATGTATTTTTGCGATTAGAATTTTTCAGCTTCAGAAGTACGATTTTTTAGTTGTTAAGCTTGGCTGTTTTGCTGAAAAAGGAAGGGAGATAAAGTGTAAAAAAGAAAGGCAATAGGTAATATGATGTGTCTTAATAGAAACTAATTTAGATAATCTCTTGGAGAAAAATCTGTAATGTAGAACTGCTCATCAAATTGAGTTACTCAGAAGAAATGGTTTACTATTGTAAAATACATACTGGTTTTATAATAAAGAGGTTTATATAAATGAAGGATCTGCGTGTGTTACCTTGGTTTGTTGACAAGATGAAACTCTAGTGATGTTTTATCAACTGAATGTTCACAGTGTAATTCTTCCTTGCCTGTTCTGTGGCTGATCTTACCAAAACCAAACAAAGCTCTCTTTACTCTGCAGGTACCTCAAGTGTGGCTTCAAAGTATGAAGAGCTGGAATGCCTTTATGCTGCAGTTGGAAAGGTTATTTATGAAGGATTGACCAATTACGAAAAAGCCACCAATGCCAACCCTTCCCAGCTCTTCGGTACGGGAAATTGCAATCTGCTATCATGCAGAGGAAGCTGTGGGAAGCATTTCAAGCTAACTTGAGATGAGCTTGGGGTGTCTCATCTGTGGGGAAAGGGACTGGAGGGAGGTTCATCGTGTTCTGTTTTCTCCTGGTAGCTGATTTGGGAGCAATTATTGGAAGTGGGGAGCTGCAGCTGTAATAGATGGAAGGCTTCTGTATTCAAAGTACATAGGAAAAAGGTGCAGCATTCAGATTAACCAGTAAATAAAGTAAAAGTTACTGGAAGCTTGTTACATGGAAAAAACCAAATCCTGCAGAGTACTCTTGAGATACAGTAGAATAGTTCAAGGAATCTGTGTACACAGTTACTGCTTTATAGTTTCTTTTCCAGTTTTTTTAAAGCCTCATCAGATTTAGATAGTGTAGAAAGATTTATGTATTCATAGATCTTGAGTTCTTGGTAAGCAAAAAAGTACAAAAACGCTATTTTTTCTTGAGTGAGAAAATCTGAATTTTTAGCATATACTATTCTGAAGAGCTGAAATGTGTTTTTTTTTTCCTTGTTTTTTTGTACTTGCTTAACTGGTAGAGAACTCAGATACATAATAGAATGACAAAAATGTATTGGAATAATAGAGTGTGGTCCAGGACTGGTTGTGTTGGTAATACAGACTTGAAATTGTACAATGCTGGAAAAGTTGCTGATTTAAATGGCAAATGTCCTTCACTGTTCTATTCTGTGAGCTTTGTAGATGGTTGTAATTTTGCTTTGGGAATTGCCTATTTGTCAGATGTCAGGACAAGCTTTACAACGAACTAACCAAGAAAGATGTTTCTTACATTTTGTCCGGAGCTCCCTTAAAAGCAGCACCACAATCCAGCTGTCAGGTCGTGCATATTGTAGTAATTCTGTGTCTCAGAACTTTGTGGGCTAAATTTTGTGCCCATCTGAGATGGTTTAG
This sequence comes from Pachyramphus minor, assembly GCA_013397135.1. Lineage (NCBI taxonomy): Eukaryota > Metazoa > Chordata > Aves > Passeriformes > Tyrannidae > Pachyramphus > Pachyramphus minor. Next base: position 248,393 of record VYXB01003697.1, read on the forward strand.
AAATGGTTTTTTAATGGGTGTGTTTTTTTAATGGGCACACACAGGATGGCTATGTTTCTTGAAATCTATTTAGATTTCTAGTGTTTGTAACTTGGACAGTCCTGTGCTTCTTTCATGGCATCTATATTTTACTCAGGTCACACCCAAGAGAGGTTTAATTCCTAAAGTCATGGTTTTTTTCTCTAGGGACTTTAATGATCCTGAAGTCTGCCTGCAGCAACAATCCCAGCTACATTGACAGGCTGATTTCAGTTTTCATGAGATCCCTGCAGAAGATGGTCAGGGAACACTTGAACCCACAGGCAACAGCGGGAACTGCAGAAGCAAATACAGGTATTTATATTATAGCACCTGTTAATGATTAGAAATGTTGTAAAATATTAAAAAATCTTCACCTCAAAGGGATTTAAATGATTTTTCATTTTCTGTGCATTATTATGTGTTAAAAAATACTTAGTGAGAAGCATTACTGAAGTATTGAAGACTAAAAATACACTTATGAATTCCGTTTTCCAGCATCATGTATGAATATCAGTATAACCCAAACTTTTCAGTGGATGGTTAGTGAAATATCTGTTGAGCTGCAGTATAAATAGAAATAATGAAATTCTTCAAGACTTTATCATGTTGAGGGAAGAGAGGCTGAATTTTTTTGATTGTTCTGTGCTTTCACTTTTTTTCACTCCTTCCTGTGTTATAATATTGGAACAACTGTGTGTGAATTAATTTGTTGGAGCCGGTGTTTTCTCTTGAAGTAACATCTTTTTCAGTCTGTACAATTCTGTCTATCATCAAATGAATTAGGTCATGAGTCATTGAAAAAATCAGAGGTTGTTGTAGAAGAAAATTCAGTGCTAGTAAAGAGCTCTGTAATTTACTAATGAATAAGCTACTGAAGAAAATACTCTGAAAGAATTGCTGCTGTTAGATTTCCAGCCCATATTTTAATTAAGTAAATGAGAACCTTGCAAGTTTTATTAAAACTGAGAAACAATTGGAAAATTGTTAAACTTGAAAGATAAGCAGGTCAGGAAATTAGCTGAACAGAATTAGATGTGCTGCATCACAGAGAATTTCTTTCACAGGGGTAATGGCAGTTTTTCAGTATTGGGGGTCTATAATACCTTTTACTAAGGATTTGCTGAAAGGAAACCGCACAGGTTTGTCTTTAGGATTTTGAATGGATTTGGTTTTAGAAGGAATCATAGAATCATAAAATGGTTTGGATTTGAGGGAACGTTAAAGATCATTTAATTCCCACTAGACCAGCTGCTCAAAGCCCCACCCAGTCTGGCCTTGGGGTCTATCTTTGTTGTTTGGGAATGAAAAGTAGTGATTCCAAAAACCATTATTTCTAGGGATGTATTTCCAAGTAATAGGTGTTGTTGTTGCTGTTATTCAAATTACAGTAGCTTGTCTTGAAGGTTTTTTTCTGAGGTGTTTTGTAGGTGTGTACCCAATTCTAATCCTTTCTTTGCATCCATAGCAGGTACAAGTGAACTGGTAATGCTCAGTCTGGATCTTGTGAAAACTCGTCTGGCTGTGATGAGCATGGAAATGAGGAAAAATTTCATACAAGCCATTCTAACATCTCTCATTGAAAAATCTACTGATGCCAAAATTCTTCGTGCAGTGGTAAAAATAGTGGAAGAGTGGGTGAAAAACAATTCCCCGATGGCAGCTAATCAGGTAAATGGGGTAGATAAAATCATTATTGCTCTCAAATACTAAATAACTATGAGCCACTCTTATTAATCAGTTTTGACAATGAGGTTTGTAATGATCTGTTAAATATGTTTAGATGCCCTCAATGAGGTTTGGACTACTTTGCATTCCCTGTGAAAATAGCTGGAGTTATAGGTGCTTGGCATTTTATGGGCTCATTTTCAGTGTTTGATCTCAAGTGCTATTTGTTGAGAAAGTTTTAAAGTAAAAGTTCTAAAATATGTTTCACATTAACCTGGGTAGAGAGATTCTTCAGGAGGAAGATGACTGGTGCTGGTATATATCATGCTACTCTGTAACATTGTGTGGCCCCCTTGATTTGCCATGTTTTCTGTTAGAGTTGAGTACTTGATAATCTAGTGCTGTGTTAGATTTTTGTAATCATTGAACAACTTAACCCTGGTTTAAGTCACAATTTTAAAATTCTCCAGCATATAGTAGAAGGATAAATGCTTGAGTTGCTTTCCTTTTTAAGAACTAACAAGCTATTTTTCAGTGCTTCAAAAGTGCAAGAATCATATAAAGGATGGCTGAGTTGTACTTTGAATGTGCTAATGCTCTGCATGTTTGAAGATGAATTGACAAAATTAATCATGTCTTCTTTTAACACAGACACCTACTCTCCGGGAGAAGTCCATTTTACTGGTGAAAATGATGACTTACATTGAAAAGCGTTTTCCAGAAGACCTTGAATTAAATGCCCAGTTCTTGGACCTTGTTAACTATGTCTATAGGTAATTATAGCAATTAATCATTTATTGCAGCTTATTGGTTCATACTCTGTACCATATATGACCTTTATAACATGTCATCAATCTTTTTAGGTCTGAATTAAGGAATTTTTAGAAATACACATTTTTTATTTTAAATGCAAAATCACTTCACTTAGACCACAGTATTTATGGAAGGCCACTTGAAAATAGAAGTTCCTTAGAAAGGATTTTTACCTTTTAGCATTGATAAAATATCTCCACAACCCCAGCTTCTTCCTTTCCCAAGATCTCAGGGCATCCTCATCGCTGATTGTATTCCTACCACTGTGGTGACAGCTGAAATCTGTATTTTCACATCCGTTAGGATATAAAGATTTTTTTTTTTCCCTGGAAACATTATTATAAATTAGACTTGCAGGAGAATTACTTTGCTAGGTAGACTGACAAGTTTTGAATCATGATGAAATAATTTAAATAGTCACCTTATCAACAAATGCTAGGTATTTAATGTTGTGCTGCTAATTCCCATTATTTTGCAATCCCTGTTTGCTGCTGGACTGTTTGCTGGTTCCCTGTGCAAGGCCTTCGTGTGGACACAGTGCTCAGAAGTTTTTATCGATGAACAACATTTGTCATTTCAAACAGAACACACATGTGGCTCAGTGTTTTACAAGTATGATAAGATTTTGTTCTAGGACAACTTTCTAATATGCAACAATCTTTTCTTTGCTGTTTCTCTCAAAATGCCACACCACAGGGGCTTTTGCAAAGTATCTCCTCTCTGGATTTTTAGTATTTCATATACAACACCTAGAAGGCTTCTCATTCTAATGTCTCTGTTATTTCACCTTTATTCATTTTAGGGATGAGAATCTTTCTGGTAGTGAACTTACAGCTAAACTGGAGCCAGCATTCCTGTCGGGTCTGCGCTGTGCCCAGCCACTCATCCGAGCCAAATTTTTTGAGGTCTTTGACAATTCCATGAAACGTCGTGTTTATGAGCGTTTACTTTATGTGACCTGTTCCCAAAACTGGGAAGCAATGGGAAATCACTTCTGGATAAAGCAGTGCATCGAGGTAGGGAAATTATTTGCATCAGAAATACAATTAGAAGTATGTTTTGTTCCCGTTTTTCTCAGCATTATGCAATATGCTTGTAGTGTGTATTATCTATATCAAAGCTGAAAATACCAGGTACTTCCTGTGGTGCTTAAAAATACAATGCCTAAACCATTGGGATGCTGCTGCTTGGAAAGGGGCTTTAATATAAATGTTTAAAATCTTTTTCTCTGCCACAAGCTTAATGGCCAGGTTAATACTTCTTAAGAAAAGCCCTCTCTCACAACTGATAATGATTTTAAAAACTACAAGAATTGTTATAGTAGATGGTTTCCAGGAAACTACAATGTTAAAGCTACAATGTCTGCTCTGGTGGTATGAGAGATGTTAAGTGGGATTGCATTGAAATGAAGTTGCATCTTTGCTTATTTAAAACAAGATGGGAACAACCCTTTTTATTTTAACAATTTATGTATTTATGTAAAGTGTGAGTTTAAGGGCTGTGAACATGCTTTTTAGGGTAGCAGTCTGTATAGGGAGAGTCTGTATACACTGTAACCTTGAGGGCACTAATTATATGTGTAAAAAGTACAAAATGCAGGCTTTAGGTGCAGAAAATTCTATTGAATAAAGGTGATAAATAGGCCTTAAACCCGCTATTGCAGCTTCTATGTTGTTTGTAAACATTAACCCATAGTAATGTTTTCTTTGAAATACTACAGTAAAATGTATATTTAAAAACTCTTCGTGCTTTTCCATGCCTCAGCTCCTGTTGGCAGTGTGTGAGAGGAACACCACGATTGGGACAAGCTGCCAGGGGGCCATGCTGCCCTCCATCACCAATGTCATCAACCTTGCTGACAGCCACGACAGGGCAGCCTTTGCTATGGTGACCCACGTCAAACAAGAGCCTCGTGAAAGGGAAAACAGTGAATCCAAAGAAGAGGTAACTGACAGAAAATGGTGTAGGAAAAATGTTTTTCATGGAATATCTTCTTAGTTTCTCATCACATAAGTTTGGAGAATGTGTCTTGATGATGATGTGTACAGATTGCTGGTGTATCTCGTGTTTTAAGCCTGTGTGGGTTTCTCAGAACTTGCATTCACTCATTGAGCCTTATCTTTACTAGAGCACTCCAGGAATTACATATCTGAACCTGANATGTTTTAAGCCTGTGTGGGTTTTGAGCCTTATATTTACTAGAGCACTTCAGGAATTACATATCTGAACCTGAAATAGAAATAGCAGAATAGTGAGACCTGAAATAGGTTGATCAGGAGCATATTTTGTATTGGGTGAAAAAAAGCCCAAGTGCCTGTAGTGAAAGTTATAGAAGATAACTGTGTTTACTTACTAAGTTGTTTCCTTCTGTATAGGATGTTGAAATAGACATTGAATTGGCTCCAGGAGATCAGACCAGTACACCAAAAACTAAGGAGCTTTCGGAGAAGGACATTGGGAATCAGCTGCACATGTTGACCAACCGGCATGACAAATTTCTTGACTCTCTTCGAGAAGTGAAGGTTGGTACAGCTTGTTGGTGACAAATCACTTTAATGTTGAAATCTTCAAACTGATCTGAGGTGTTTTTTTCTCTGTTTATCTCACACTTCTGATTTTTTTAGCTGAGTTTTCTTATGTAGGCATGTCTTATAATCTGATGTAATTTCTTATCTGCATATGGTAAAAAATCTTTAAACCTTCACTTCATCAATAGTTGTTACTGTATCCCTTTCCTACAAAATTGAATTTCATCCCCCTTCATCTGTAGGTGTATTCTGACTGTTTGGTTTAGAAAATAGTGATGGCAAAGACAGGGTATAGAAATGTTTATCAGCTTCTTGTGATTAAATAATTTCTAAGAAAATAGTTATAGCTGAAAGCTATGTTGAAATAACTCTCACAGTAATAACTGTCCAATTAACCTGTTACTGTCCAGTAACTATCCAATTAACCTGATCATTCCTATTACCAAAGTCTTTTTTTTTTAGAATGGTTACAGTAATAAATCAGGGTCTTTATCAACATGAAAATAGGATGAATTTATCCTTACAAGTGTATGTTGCTAAAGGAAATATATTTTTGTTGGAAAAGGCATTTGCATTACTGCTTACTCTGTATTAATACAGTATAAATGAACTGTTTTTCCAGAGTATTAATTGTATTTTCCTATTTATGTGAATCTCTTTGTTTCCAGACTGGAGCATTGCTGAGTGCCTTTGTTCAGTTATGTCACATTTCTACACCTTTGGCAGAGAAGACTTGGATACAGCTTTTTTCACGACTTTGGAAAATCCTGTCTGACAGACAACAACATGTGAGAATCTCTCTCTCCCACTTACAGATTCCTCTTTGTAAATGACTGCTGGTTCAGGAAAATGTATTTTTGTGATGACTTTGTTTACTTGCCTGAAGAAGTTTTCCATTCTTTGACTAGTGAATGCTGTAACCTCTATCAACACATCTTCCCAAAGAAATAGGGCCTTTCAGTTTCCAAAGAGAAATATACTTGTCAGAGACTTGTTCCCTGAACTAAACAGATTTTAATGCTAGATTCTCTAATTGAAGAATCTGAATGATCAGATAACTTATGTTTTTTCTTCTAGGCTCTAGCAGGTGAAATAAGCCCTTTCCTGTGCAGTGGCAGCCACCAGGTGCAGAGAGACTGCCAGCCCAGTGCCCTGAACTGCTTTGTGGAAGCAATGTCACAGTGTGTTCCTCCCATCCCCATCAGACCTTGTGTCCTGAAATACTTGGGTAAAACTCACAACCTCTGGTTTCGTTCTACACTGATGCTGGAACACCAAGCCTTTGAAAAAGGACTGAGTCTACAGATTAAGCCTAAACAGACAACAGAATTTTATGAGCAGGAAAGCATAACTCCTCCTCAACAGGTAGTGTTATATTAATTTATGAAACATGGAGAAGAAAACATAAAACTGACAAGTCCTTCACTAGCCCATGTCCCCAAGTGCCACATCTACACATTTTTTGCACAGGCTGGTGACTCTACCATTGCCCTGGGCAGGGTGCTTGACAACCCTTTCAGTGAAGACATTTTTCATAACATTGCATCTAAACCTCCCCTGGTGCAACTTGAGACTGTTTCCGCTTATCCTATTGTTTGTTAGTTGGAAAGAGAGGTTGACCCCCATGTTGGTACAATCTCCTTTCAGATAGTTTTAGAGAATGATAAGGACCCTCCTGAGTCTCCTTTTCTCCAGGCTGAATCCCAAACTCCCTCAGCTGCTCCTCATCAGACTTGTGCTCCAGACCCTTCCCCAGCTCTGTTGCCCTTCTCTGGAAATGTTGTAGCACTTCAAAATGTTTCATGCAATGTGAGGCCCAAAACTGGACCCAGGATTGGAGATGTGGCGTCACCAGTGCCTTGTATAAAGGAACAATTGCTTCTTAATCTTCATATTTAGAAACCTGTTAAAGTGGTGTTGCGTTTTTTTTTTTCCTTCAGTGAAGGAATTCCTGTCCTTGTGTGTTTGTGAATAGACACTTGCAACATATAATACTTTGTGCCTTACCTAATTCTCATGCTTTTCTTTCATCTGTCGTTGGTATTTTCACATTTTTTTTCACTTGATCCCTCTTATCCATCTGCTTTTGACACTAATTCCCTGCAGCACTGTAGAACTAGATGTAACCATTTCTGCCCCCAGTTTTAAATCTGAGTCAATACTGCCCCTCTCCCTCAAAGGGAGTATACTTTGGCTCATCAGGTCTGTTGGTGTGTGACTTTGAAGAATTATTAGCTAAACAAAATGGAGTTCCTTGCCAAGATGCTGTTGTGTTTAATTGTCTGTCAGGTATGATCTGCTTATGCAGATCAGCTGAGGAAGCTAAATATTACAGATTTATGTTTTTTTACATTAAAGACAAGTTGTTGGCTCACTGAACAGTTCTGTTTTCTAGGATTTCATCTGTTGTGTTAAGAATCAGTGTACAAGCCCTAGGATTTTTTTGTCATGCAGTGTTCTCAGTACGTGGTTGTTAGTAAGTGCTTGCCTTCTAGATTTTTAAAGAGTTTATATTATGAACACATCTCTATATCATGTCTTTCTCAGCTTGCCTCAGTGTAGAATGTGGAGATTTGCTATCTGCTGTGCTTTATAAGGACGGCTTGACTGTGGAGGAATATGTGTTCTTAACATTCTAGGAAATACTGGATTCCCTTGCTGAGCTCTACTCCTTGTTACAAGAAGAGGATATGTGGGCTGGACTGTGGCAGAAACGCTGTAAATTCCCAGAGACAGCAACAGCCATTGCCTATGAACAGCATGGCTTTTTTGAACAGGTACAATCTCGATATTAGAAATTATCAGAATGAGTATTCTGGTCAGCAAGAAAAAACTCTGAATATTAATTATGAGCTTTAGACTTCTAAAATAAAAGGTACCACAGCTTCTCTACTGTCTAGGTACTAGTTTAAGGCCATGTAATACCTAGGTAAGACGAGATTTTTGAGCACCCCAACCAGTTTTTCATTACATTTGTAAAGGTTTTCTTATCGCTTGTTTTGGATTATTGTGTATACAGCAGATGGAAAAGTAGAATGGTTGAATTTTCTTTAGGCACAGGAAACTTATGAAAAAGCAATGGAAAAGGCTAAAAAGGAGCATGAACGGAACAATGCTTCCCCTTCCATCTTTCCTGAGTATCAGCTCTGGGAAGACCACTGGATTCGGTAAGACTGAATGTAGAACAAGTATTTTACCCTGCAATGGAAGGAAAATACCCTGCTGCTGGTTTAAAGAATAAACTTATCTCAGGACTTAGCTCAGGTACAGGGAAAACTTAAGGGAATAAAATAAGCTGGGTTTTATTCCCTTAACAGAGCCTCAGAAGTGATATGCCTGAATTGCTGTAAAAATGTAATTTGTTATTGGTGGAAAAAGACTGGAGTTAAAATTTGTTTTTACCATTTGAAATGGTTGTTCTGGGACACACAAAGTGCAGCTTCTCCCTGTTCACTGATTTCTGTATCATAACTGGTAATAAATAAATTTAAAAAAAAATCTTCCCATCTGGATCAAACTTTTGCAGTGCTTGCAGGGCTGTTTGTAGACAAACAAATACGTAGATAATATTCTGATACGCAACATTTGTAGTCAGTTTTATTGAAATTTTGGGGGTTTTTTTGGTAACCAAATTGACACTCTTTTTGATTTTCTTAGTTGCTCAAAAGAATTGAACCAGTGGGAGCCTTTGACAGAATATGGCCAGTCAAAAGGTCATATAAATCCTTATCTGGTGCTGAAGTGTGCATGGAGGGTCTCAAACTGGATTGCTATGAAGGAGGCTCTGGTGCAGGTGAGTGAGGCTTTTTATGTTCATGTTTAGTTTCTCCTCATCTTCTCTTCGGTATCTTCCCAACTATTTTAAGGGCCATCCCATGTGAATAAAGTGGTGGTTCTTGTTCTTGAAGCTGCTGTAAAATGCCAGGCCATACAGCAGTCTTGGGCTTCTTATGGCAAATGACAGATTTCTGTGTTGGAGTCACCACTGGATTGTCTGGGATTCTTTTTAACATTGTATGTGGTGTTGCTATTCTATAAAAGATGGATAGTGTGGGGGTTTTTTTGTTTTGCTTTGTTTTTTCTTGGCTTTGTTTTTTATGTTTTAATTTTAAGGAAATGCATCCTCTTTTCATGGTAGGTAGAGTTGTTAATCTGTGCTTTGTTAATATGGAAACATAAACCAGATGTAGAACTGAAATCTGAAAGGTGAGAATACTGCATTAAATCCCATGTGGAAAGGAGCTTGCTGATCTTCCTTGCTTTGTTGCTGTACAGTGTGACATTACTGGAGTCACTCTGCTAAAGATGCCAGAATTTGCAATAGAGGGGTGAATTGCGTATTTAAAATACAATTTTACTGGCAGAGCTCCGAGCAAAGCCTTAGGCTCCTTCTTATATTGCAGGGAATGAACCAGAACAATTAGTCCTTCAGTTAATTGGGGTGTAGTATTCCATCAGTACTGTTTAAGTTTTGAACCAATACCTACCAGTGTTACACGTCAAATTGACAGTTGGCTGTATAGTTTCACAATATTTACGAAAGATACAGCATGATTATGAAAAATGCTGAGAATCCTTTAATTCCAGTGTCTTGCAGAGTTAAGTTTCTATATATAAAATATTCCAGCCAGTTGCTTCATTGTGACAGCTTAGTCTTGCATGAGAAATATGGGAGCTGTGTCTCTCTTACTTTCTTCAAAATCAGGCTGAATTATGCATTTTTAAAAAAATGTAGTTATGTTTGTTCTGCTGTAACACTGTCTTTTGTCAGAGGGGAAAATAAGTGGATGCAATCAGTATGTTTTGCTCTAAAGGCTAAACTGCGAAAACCATAAAAGTTATTACATTTATTAAAGGTAGTGTTGTCTTTTGATGGAACCTAAATTAAGGGGGTTCCAACCATTGCTGCATTTGAAATGGAATTTTTCTATGTTTGTAGTACTGATGGTTCAAATTAAATAGGTGTCTCTAAATATGGATTTTATCATTTATCAGCCCATGTGAAGCCAAATCTGTAAGTATCAAGATGCATGTGCAACAAAAATTTTCTTTAGAGGTACTATTTACATTTTAATTAACTTCTTTTGTTCTTTTAACATTTGGTATTTTGTGTGCTATTTAAGTATGCAGCTTTAGAGGCTAACTATAAAAATAAGTTTATTTGAGAAACTTTTAAAGGCTAAAATAAGAACTGTATTGTACAGTGTGTTATAAACCTTGAGCTTGAACAGAATGAAATAGATCATGTCTGACAGGCTCTGGGTTTGGAGAATTGCAAGTTGAGTGGAAGTGACAACCCCGAGTAAGTGCTGATATGCTCTAGCTGCAGTTATATTAAATGAGGTATTTTCAGTAATGAGACATTTACTAAATGACTAAGGAGAAGATGCTGCTGAAGCCATAAATGGAGCTTTTGTGGCTCTAGTCTGGTTCTTGTAAAAGTGTCAGGACACGTTTGCATAAATATTAGGATCTGGAAGAATAATTGATTCTATGCTGCTGTACTCACTACTCCAATTCTATTGATATTCTTTAACATGGCTGTTTTTTATCAAGTTCCATGGTTGATTTGCAAGAGGGGATAGAAAGGATGACAAATATCTATCAGTTTTCATAAATCTTTATGAAAGATTTTTAATAATCTACCCATTAATGTTGAGCTATTAAAACAGCAAGTAGCCTTTGATAGGACCCAAGACTCATTTCCATTTGCTCACATTGCCATTGTGTTTAATGATCCAGTAGATAATGTAATAAAGAAAGGGATTATTTTCACTGTGTAAGTGTAAGGTTGCTACCTGGCAGTTTCTCTTTGCTGGTTCAGGTGTAAAAGTCAGCTGAGGATAACAGAAATAACAGTTGTACTGGTAACCATACAGTATATCAACAACAGGGTAATGTAGAGGGATTTCTGGGTTGCACATAAAGGGCGTGATGTAAAGCAGAAGAAAAAGGAGTGAAAAAGTTGTAGATTAAAGCCCTGCAGTGTCAGCTGGTGAGCATTGGCTCAGTGCAAGTTTATTCTAAAATGCTCATAGAATTTAGCTGCTGGACAATTCAGGTGCCTTGCTGAGCTTGGTTGCCATATTTCTACTGTTCCAGGATTTTAAGAAAGTGGTTTAAAATTATTATTTAAATTATTTTAGTACTGTGATCTGACTTTGCACCTGTGCTCAGAAATTACTTTAACATAAATGGGTAAGTTAGTCATAGATTACTTGAAAAAATATTAGCTATTTATTTTCATAAACTAAACAATGCCCTAGAGCAGACAGTAGGGAGTATAATGCTGCATAATGTGCTGACAGGAAGGGACAGGATCTTTTTAAGTGAGAAGCTGATGTTACTTGTCCTGGAGCCCTTGAAGCATTGCAGAGGTGTGTTGTGTGTTATCTGCTGAGAAGCATCTTTTTGCTTTGTACAAGGTGAATTGTTTTGCTGTGAGCTTCCTGCTCCTGTGGCAGAGCTGCTCTCACTGCTCAGCTGCCTTGAGCTGCATTACAGTTGTCAGTGTGAAAACACCCCAACAGCACGTTGGACCCAGGCACTTCTACTCTTGGGCTGAATTGGCAATTTATTTGCTAGCCTGCCCTTGCCAGTAACATTAGGAGAGGTGAAACTCCTCTAGTGACATGAGTATTGATACTTTAACCTGATATTTTTAGAAAACGAGATAATATTGCTGAACATTAAAGCTGTTTGTTTAAGAAGGTTTTTAAAAAAATAATTTAACTGTTTGAGTACAAATGATCTTTAGCAGACATTTTTCCATTTTATTACCAGGTGGAGTTGAGCTGCCCAAAAGAGATGGCCTGGAAAGTGAACATGTACAGAGGGTACCTGGCAATCTGCCACCCTGAGGAGCAGCAGCTGAACTTCATCGAGCGCCTGGTGGAGATGGCGAGTAGTTTGGCCATCCGGGAATGGCGGAGGCTTCCTCACGTGGTCTCACATGTTCATACTCCCCTTCTCCAGGTAAGAACAAAAAGGCCAGTTGTTTTCCAGCCACAAGTTTCAGAACTTTTATTAACTATGAGTGTAAAATATCATAGTCGACAGTACCGATAGTTTTTTCATAATGGAATTTTTTTTGATTAAAAGTTGCAGAATACAACATTTTTTCAATGTGCTTGTTTCTAAGAGTTCGTAAGAGATTGGGACCTTTTTTTTTTTTTTTTTAAGGTTTCCAGAAATACTTTTGGAAAGCTGCTGGCATGATTCTGGTTATATGGAAAATGCAGTTTAATTATTATGTGAAATGAAATAACATGTATTGCATGGTGAAAAATGTATGGCATGTGTCCTTTGCAACTTTCATACATATGCTACCATAGCAAAAATGGACTTCTGTTTTTCCTTTTGAAATGTATAAAATATCAACATGCTGTTGTTTTGTCTTGGATTTAATTACGTAAATAGTTCATTTTGCAACTGTAAGAGAAGAATTTTTGAGAGTAGGTGTTATTTCCAAATGTAACTTAATGGAAGTAGATGCCTAACTCCATCTTTAAAAAGTTGGATTTGGCCTCAAGTTGCTTTCAGAAGCTTTTTAAAGCTGAAGCCAGTGTGGAAGTGGGGCTGGGGCAGGATTGTGCTTGGCTGTGTGGGATCTGGGCAAAACGTGCTGTTCATTTCTCATTTAAGCTGATTTTGTCCCTGTTTGGATGTTCTGTAAACATATACCTGATAAAGATTATCTCTTGTTCCTGTGGAGGGAACCTTTCACATCCCCAGGGGAGGAATTGTGGAATATCTCAGTGCAACATGATCTGAAATTTCATAACAGGGATGCATTTCTTCAAGGACCATTGCTCAGAGAACTATGAATGAACATGTAAAAGTGCAGAGGACCTTGATTTCTGAATTCTCTTTGATATAGTGGCTTCTATAATTCTGTTAAGATGAGTAATTTCATCCTGTGTGTCGTGCTAGGTGTGATTCATAAGTAACTAATCTACACTATCTAAGAAGGTACCTCTGCTAAAATGATTGTACTCGTGGGAAGAGCTCCCACAGCAGCTCATACATTGGAATTTTTATAATATAGGTGGATGCATCAGATAAAGTGAACGAATATGGAAATTTTCTCCATATTCGGAGGAAGTTGTCAAGTAAATAGGTACAGTTTCAGAGCTCAGAAGGAGGCTTCTTGATGAATTTAATTCCTTCCTGCTAAGTTTTCAAACACATTTCAAGTTTTTCTCCCCCCCCCCCCCCC